>CATIWC010000837.1:40000-47500 GCA_948472305.1 Vicia faba | reverse complement strand
AGGATAACAATAACAATAATAATAATAATAATAATAATAATAATAATAATAACAATAACAATAACAATAACAATAACAATAATTATAATAACAATAACAATAACAATAATAATAAAAATAATAATATTAATAACAATAACAATAACAATAACAATAAAAATAACAATAACAATAATAATAACAATAACAATAACAATAACAATAACAATAATAATAACAGTAACAATAACAATAACATGAACAATAACAATAACAATAACAATAACAATAACAATAGAAACAACAATAACAATAACAATAACAGGAACAATAACAATAACAATAACATGAACAACAATAATAACAATAACAATAACAATAGAAATAACAAGAATAATAACATTAACAATAACAATAACAATAATAATAACAATAACAATAACAATAACATGAATAATAACAATAAGAATAACAATAACAATAAAAATAACAAGAACAATAACAATAACAATAACAGGAACAATAACAATAACAATAACAATAATAATAACAATAACAATAACGATAACAATAACAATAACAATAACAATAATAATAAGAATAACAACAATAATAATAATAATAATAATAATAATAATAACAATAAAAATAAAAATCCCAATAACAATAACAATAATAATAAAAATAAAAATAATAATAATAATAAAAATAACAATAACAATAACAATAATAATAAAAATAATAATAATAATAATAACAATAACAATAACAATAACAATAACAATAACAATAACAATAACAATAATAATAACAATAACAATAACAATAACATGAACAATAACAATAACAATAACAATAACATGAACAATAACAATAACAATAACAATAAAAATAACAATAACAATAATAATAACAATAACAATAACAATAACAATAACAATAATAATAACAGTAACAATAACAATAACATGAACAATAACAATAACAATAACAATAACAATAGAAACAACAATAACAATAACAATAATAATAACAATAACAATAACAATAACAATAACAATAACATGAACAATAACAATAACAATAGAAATAACAAGAACAATAACATTAACAATAACAGTAACAATAATAATAACAATAACAATAACATGAACAATAACAATAAGAATAACAATAACAATAAAAATAACAAGAACAATAACAATAACAATAACAGGAACAATAACAATAACAATAGCAATAACAATAACAATAACAATAAAAATAACAAGAACAATAACGATAACAATAACAATAACAATAACAATAAGAATAAGAATAACAATAATAATAATAATAATAATAATAATAACAATAACAATAAAAATCCCAATAACAATAATAATAAAAATAATAATAATAATATAAATAACAATAACAATAACAATAATAATAAAAATAATAATAATAACAATAACAATAACAATAACAATAACAATAACAATAACAATAACAATAACAATAACAATAACAATAACAATAACAATAACAATAAAAATAACAAGAACACTAACAATAACAATAATAATAAGAATAACAATAACAATAAGAATAACAATATTAATAATAATAATAAAAATAACAATAAAAATAACAATAATAATAATAATAATAATAATAATAATAATAATAATAATAATAACAATAACAATAACAATAACAATAATAATACTAATAACAATAACAATAACAATAACAATAACAATAACAATAACAATAATAATAACAATAATAATAACAATAACAATAACAATAACAATAACAATAACAATATTAATAACAATAACAATAACAATAATAATAAAAATAATAATAATAATAATAATAATAATAATAACAATAACAATAACAATAATAATAACCATAATAATAACAATAATAATAACAATAAAAATAACAATATAATAACAATAACAATAACAATAACAATAACAATAACAATAACAATAACAATAACAATAACAATAACAATAACAATAATAATAACAATAACAATAACAATAATAATAATAATAAGAATAATGACAAAAACAATAATAAAACAAAAACAAAAACAATAAAAATAATGATAACAATAACAATAATAACAATAATAATAATAATAACAATAACAATAACAATAATTATAATAACAATAACAATAACAATAATAATAACAATAATAATAACAATAACAATAACAATAACAATAACATGAACAATAACAATAACAATAACAATAAAAATAACAATAACAATAATAATAACAATAACAATAACAATAACAATAATAATAACAGTAACAATAACAATAACATGAACAATAACAATAACAATAACAATAATAATAATAATAATAACAATAACAATAACAATAACAATAATAATAACAATAACAATAACCATAATAATAACAATAATAATAATAATAATAATAAAAATAACAATAACAAAAACAAAAACAATAAAAATAAGGATAACTATAACAATAATAATAATAATAATAATAATAACAATAACAATAACAATAACAATAACAATAACAATAATTATAATAACAATAACAATAACAATAATAATAAAAATAATAATATTAATAACAATAACAATAACAATAACAATAAAAATAACAATAACAATAATAATAACAATAACAATAACAATAACAATAACAATAACAATAATAATAACAGTAACAATAACAATAACATGAACAATAACAATAACAATAACAATAACAATAGAAACAACAATAACAATAACAATAACAGGAACAATAACAATAACAATAACAATAACATGAACAATAACAATAACAATAGAAATAACAAGAACAATAACATTAACAATAACAGTAACAATAATAATAACAATAACAATAACATGAACAATAACAATAAGAATAACAATAACAATAAAAATAACAAGAACAATAACAATAACAATAACAGTAACAATAACAATAACAATAGCAATAACAATAAAAATAACAATAAAAATAACAAGAACAATAACGATAACAATAACAATAACAATAACAATAAGAATAACAATAACAATAATAATAATAATAATAATAATAATAATAACAATAACAATAAAAATCCCAATAACAATAATAATAAAAATAATAATAATAATATAAATAACAATAACAATAACAATAATAATAAAAATAATAATAATAACAATAACAATAACAATAACAATAACAATAACAATAACAATAACAATAACAATAACAATAACAATAACAATAACAATAACAATAACAATAACAATAAAAATAACAAGAACACTAACAATAACAATAATAATAACAATAACAATAACAATAAGAATAACAATATTAATAATAATAATAACAATAACAATAAAAATAACAATAATAATAATAATAATAATAATAACAATAACAATAACAATAATAATACTAATAACAATAACAATAACAATAACAATAACAATAACAATAACAATAATAATAACAATAATAATAACAATAACAATAACAATAACAATAACAATAACAATATTAATAACAATAAAAATAACAATAATAATAAAAATAATAATAATAATAATAATAATAATAATAACAATAACAATAACAATAATAATAACCATAATAATAACAATAATAATAACAATAAAAATAACAATATAATAACAATAACAATAACAATAACAATAACAATAACAATAACAATAACAATAACAATAACAATAACAATAACAATAACAATAATAATAACAATAACAATAACAATAATAATAATAATAATAAGAATAATGACAAAAACAATAATAAAACAAAAACAAAAACAATAAAAATAATGATAACAATAACAATAATAACAATAATAATAATAATAACAATAACAATAACAATAATTATAATAACAATAACAATAACAATAATAATAACAATAATAATAACAATAACAATAACAATAACAATAATATGAACAATAACAATAACAATAACAATAAAAATAACAATAACAATAATAATAACAATAACAATAACAATAACAATAATAATAACAGTAACAATAACAATAACATGAACAATAACAATAACAATAACAATAACAATAATAATAACAATAACAATAACAATAACAATAACAATAACAATAACATGAACAATAACAATAACAATAACAATAAAAATAACAATAACAATAATAATAACAATAACAATAACAATAACAATAACAATAATAATAACAGTAACAATAACAATAACATGAACAATAACAATAACAATAACAATATAAACAACAATAACAATAACAATTACAGGAACAATAACAATAACAATAACATGAACAATAACATGAACAATAACAATAACAATAACAATAACAATATAAATAACAAGAACAATAACAATAACAATAACAATAACAATAATAATGACAGTAACAATAACAATAACAATAGAAACAACAATAACAATAACAATAACAGGAACAATAACAATAACAATAACATGAACAATAACAATAAAAATAACAATAACAATAGAAATAACAAGAACAATAACATTAACAATAACAATAACAATAATAATAACAATAACAATAACATGAACAATATCAATAAGAATAACAATAACAATAAAAATAACAAGAACAATAACAATAACAATAACAGGAACAATAACAATAACAATAGCAATAACAATAACAATAACAATCAAAATAACAAGAACAATAACGATAACAATAACAATAACAATAACAATAATAATAAGAATAACAATAATAATAATAATAACAATAACAATAAAAATCACAATAACAATAACAATAATAATAAAAATAATAATAATAATATAAATAACAATAACAATAATAATAAAAATAATAATAATAACAATAACAATAACAATAACAATAACAATAACAATAACAATAACAATAACAATAACAATAACAATAACAATAACAATAACAATTACAATAAAAATAACAAGAACACTAACAATAACAATAATAATAACAATAACAATAACAATAAGAATAACAATATTAATAATAATAATAATAACAATAATAATAACAATAACAATAACAATAACAATAACAATAACAATATTAATAACAATAACAATAACAATAAAAATAAAAATAATAATAATAATAATAATAATAATAATAATAACAATAACAATAACAATAACAATAATAATAACCATAATAATAACAATAATAATAACAATAAAAATAACAATATAATAACAATAACAATAACAATAACAATAACAATAAAAATAACAAGAACACTAACAATAACAATAATAATAAGAATAACAATAACATTAAGAATAACAATATTAATAATAATAATAACAATAACAATAAAAATAACAATAATAATAATAATAATAATAATAATAATAATAATAATAACAATAACAATAACAATAATAATACTAATAACAATAACAATAACAATAACAATAACAATAACAATAACAATAATAATAACAATAATAATAATAACAATAACAATAACAATAACAATAACAATATTAATAACAATAACAATAACAATAATAATAAAAATAATAATAATAATAATAATAATAATAATAATAACAATAACAATAACAATAATAATAACCATAATAATAACAATAATAATAACAATAAAAATAACAATAAAAATAACAATATAATAACAATAACAATAACAATAACAATAACAATAACAATAACAATAACAATAACAATAACAATAACAATAACAATAACAATAACAATAATAATAACAATAACAATAACAATAATAATAATAATAAGAATAATGACAAAAACAATAATAAAACAAAAACAAAAACAATAAAAATAATGATAACAATAACAATAATAACAATAATAATAATAATAACAATAACAATAACAATAATTATAATAACAATAACAATAACAATAATAATAACAATAATAATAACAATAACAATAACAATAACAATAATATGAACAATAACAATAACAATAACAATAAAAATAACAATAACAATAATAATAACAATAACAATAACAATAACAATAATAATAACAGTAACAATAACAATAACATGAACAATAACAATAACAATAACAATAACAATAATAATAACAATAACAATAACAATAACAATAACAATAACATGAACAATAACAATAACAATAACAATAAAAATAACAATAACAATAATAATAACAATAACAATAACAATAACAATAATAATAACAATAATAATAACAGTAACAATAACAATAACATGAACAATAATAATAACAATAACAATATAAACAACAATAACAATAACAATTACAGGAACAATAACAATAACAATAACATGAACAATAACAATAACAATAACAATAACAATATAAATAACAAGAACAATAACAATAACAATAACAATAACAATAACAATAACAATAACATGAACAATAACAATAAGAATAAGAATAATAATAAAAATAACAAGAACAATAACAATAACAATAACAGGAACAATAACAATAACAATAGCAATAACAGTAACAATAACAATAAAAATAACAAGAACAATAACGATAACAATAACAATAACAATAACAATAAAAATAACAATAACAATAATAATAACAATAACAATAACAATAACAATAACAATAATAATAACAGTAACAATAACAATAACATGAACAATAACAATAACAATAACAATAACAATAGAAACAACAATAACAATAACAATAACAATAACAAGAACAATAACAATAACAATAACATGAACAACAATAATAACAATAACAATAACAATAGAAATAACAAGAATAATAACATTAACAATAACAATAACAATAATAATAACAATAACAATAACAATAACATGAATAATAACAATAAGAATAACAATAACAATAAAAATAACAAGAACAATAACAATAACAATAACAGGAACAATAACAATAACAATAACAATAATAATAACAATAACAATAACGATAACAATAACAATAACAATAACAATAATAATAAGAATAACAACAATAATAATAATAATAATAACAATAAAAATAAAAATCCCAATAACAATAACAATAATAATAAAAATAAAAATAATAATAATAATAAAAATAACAATAACAATAACAATAATAATAAAAATAATAATAATAATAATAACAATAACAATAACAATAACAATAACAACAACAATAACAATAACAATAACAATAACAATAACAATAACAATAACAATAACAATAACAATAACAATAACAATAACAATAACAATAACAATAATAATAACAATAACAATAACAATAACATGAACAATAACAATAACAATAACAATAACATGAACAATAACAATAACAATAACAAAAGAAATAACAATAACAATAATAATAACAATAACAATAACAATAACAATAACAATAACAATAACAATAATAATAACAGTAACAATAACAATAACATGAACAATAACAATAACAATAACAATAACAATAG
>CATIWC010000837.1:27500-37500 GCA_948472305.1 Vicia faba | reverse complement strand
ATAATGACAAAAACAATAATAAAACAAAAACAAAAACAATAAAAATAATGAAAACAATAACAATAATAACAATAATAATAATAATAACAATAACAATAACAATAATTATAATAACAATAACAATAACAATAATAATAACAATAACAATAACAATAACAATAACATGAACAATAACAATAACAATAACAATAAAAATAACAATAACAATAATAATAACAATAACAATAACAATAACAATAACAATAATAATAACAGTAACAATAACAATAACATGAACAATAACAATAACAATAACAATAATAATAATAATAATAACAATAACAATAACAATAACAATAATAATAACAATAACAATAACCATAATAATAACAATAAAAATAATAATAATAATAAAAATAACAATAACAAAAACAAAAACAATAAAAATAAGGATAACAATAACAATAATAATAATAATAATAATAATAACAATAACAATAACAATAACAATAACAATAATTATAATAACAATAACAATAACAATAATAATAAAAATAATAATATTAATAACAATAACAATAACAATAACAATAAAAATAACAATAACAATAATAATAACAATAACAATAACAATAACAATAACAATAATAATAACAGTAACAATAACAATAACATGAACAATAACAATAACAATAACAATAACAATAGAAACAACAATAACAATAATAATAACAATAACAGGAACAATAACAATAACAATAACATGAACATCAATAATAACAATAACAATAGAAATAACAAGAATAATAACATTAACAATAACAATAACAATAATAATAACAATAACAATAACAATAACATGAATAATAACAATAAGAATAACAATAACAATAAAAATAACAAGAACAATAACAATAACAATAACAGGAACAATAACAATAACAATAACAATAATAATAACAATAACAATAACAATAACAATAACAATAACAATAACAATAATAATAAGAATAACAACAATAATAATAATAATAATAATAATAACAATAAAAATAAAAATCCCAATAACAATAACAATAATAATAAAAATAAAAATAATAATAATAATAAAAATAACAATAACAATAACAATAATAATAAAAATAATAATAATAATAATAACAATAACAATAACAATAACAATAACAACAACAATAACAATAACAATAACAATAACAATAACAATAACAATAACAATAACAATAACAATAACAATAATAATAACAATAACAATAACAATAACAATAACATGAACAATAACAATAACAATAACAATAACATGAACAATAACAATAAAAATAACAATAAAAATAACAATAACAATAATAATAACAATAACAATAACAATAACAATAATAATAACAGTAACAATAACAATAACATGAACAATAACAATAACAATAACAATAGAAACAACAATAACAATAACAATAACAATAACAATAACAATAACAATAACAATAACAATAACAATAACAATAACAATAACAATAACATGAACAATAACAATAACAATAGAAATAACAAGAACAATAACATTAACAATAACAGTAACAATAATAATAACAATAACAATAACATGAACAATAACAATAAGAATAACAATAACAATAAAAATAACAAGAACAATAACAATAACAATAACAGTAACAATAACAATAACAATAGCAATAACAATAACAATAACAATAAAAATAACAAGAACAATAACGATAACAATAACAATAACAATAACAATAAGAATAAGAATAACAATAATAATAATAATAATAATAATAATAATAATAACAATAACAATAAAAATCCCAATAACAATAATAATAAAAATAATAATAATAATATAAATAACAATAACAATAACAATAATAATTAAAATAATAATAAAAATCCCAATAACAATAACAATAATAATAAAAATAAAAATAATAATAATAATAAAAATAACAATAACAATAACAATAATAATAAAAATAATAATAATAATAATAACAATAACAATAACAATAACAATAACAATAACAATAACAATAACAATAACAATAACAATAACAATAACAATAACAATAACAATAACAATAACAATAACAATAAGAATAACAATAACAATAACAATAAAAATAACAAGAACACTAACAATAACAATAATAATAAGAATAACAATAACAATAAGAATAACAATATTAATAATAATAATAACAATAACAATAAAAATAACAATAATAATAATAATAATAATAATAACAATAACAATAACAATAACAATAATAATAACAATAACAATAACAATAATAATAATAATAAGAATAATGACAAAAACAATAATAAAACAAAAACAAAAACAATAAAAATAATGAAAACAATAACAATAATAACAATAATAATAATAATAACAATAACAATAACAATAATTATAATAACAATAACAATAACAATAATAATAACAATAATAATAACAATAACAATAACAATAACAATAACATGAACAATAACAATAACAATAACAATAAAAATAACAATAACAATAATAATAACAATAACAATAACAATAACAATAACAATAACAATAATAATAACAGTAACAATAACAATAACATGAACAATAACAATAACAATAACAATAATAATAATAATAATAACAATAACAATAACAATAACAATAATAATAACAATAACAATAACCATAATAATAACAATAAAAATAATAATAATAATAAAAATAACAATAACAAAAACAAAAACAATAAAAATAAGGATAACAATAACAATAATAATAATAATAATAATAACAATAACAATAACAATAACAATAACAATAATTATAATAACAATAACAATAACAATAATAATAAAAATAATAATATTAATAACAATAACAATAACAATAACAATAAAAATAACAATAACAATAATAATAACAATAACAATAACAATAACAATAACAATAATAATAACAGTAACAATAACAATAACATGAACAATAACAATAACAATAACAATAACAATAGAAACAACAATAACAATAATAATAACAATAACAGGAACAATAACAATAACAATAACATGAACATCAATAATAACAATAACAATAGAAATAACAAGAATAATAACATTAACAATAACAATAACAATAATAATAACAATAACAATAACAATAACATGAATAATAACAATAAGAATAACAATAACAATAAAAATAACAAGAACAATAACAATAACAATAACAGGAACAATAACAATAACAATAACAATAATAATAACAATAACAATAACAATAACAATAACAATAACAATAACAATAATAATAAGAATAACAACAATAATAATAATAATAATAATAATAACAATAAAAATAAAAATCCCAATAACAATAACAATAATAATAAAAATAAAAATAATAATAATAATAAAAATAACAATAACAATAACAATAATAATAAAAATAATAATAATAATAATAATAACAATAACAATAACAATAACAATAACAACAACAATAACAATAACAATAACAATAACAATAACAATAACAATAACAATAACAATAACAATAACAATAATAATAACAATAACAATAACAATAACAATAACATGAACAATAACAATAACAATAACAATAACATGAACAATAACAATAAAAATAACAATAAAAATAACAATAACAATAATAATAACAATAACAATAACAATAACAATAATAATAACAGTAACAATAACAATAACATGAACAATAACAATAACAATAACAATAGAAACAACAATAACAATAACAATAACAATAACAATAACAATAACAATAACAATAACAATAACAATAACAATAACAATAACAATAACATGAACAATAACAATAACAATAGAAATAACAAGAACAATAACATTAACAATAACAGTAACAATAATAATAACAATAACAATAACATGAACAATAACAATAAGAATAACAATAACAATAAAAATAACAAGAACAATAACAATAACAATAACAGTAACAATAACAATAACAATAGCAATAACAATAACAATAACAATAAAAATAACAAGAACAATAACGATAACAATAACAATAACAATAACAATAAGAATAAGAATAACAATAATAATAATAATAATAATAATAATAATAATAACAATAACAATAAAAATCCCAATAACAATAATAATAAAAATAATAATAATAATATAAATAACAATAACAATAACAATAATAATTAAAATAATAATAAAAATCCCAATAACAATAACAATAATAATAAAAATAAAAATAATAATAATAATAAAAATAACAATAACAATAACAATAATAATAAAAATAATAATAATAATAATAACAATAACAATAACAATAACAATAACAATAACAATAACAATAACAATAACAATAACAATAACAATAACAATAACAATAACAATAACAATAACAATAACAATAAGAATAACAATAACAATAACAATAAAAATAACAAGAACACTAACAATAACAATAATAATAAGAATAACAATAACAATAAGAATAACAATATTAATAATAATAATAACAATAACAATAAAAATAACAATAATAATAATAATAATAATAATAACAATAACAATAACAATAATAATACTAATAACAATAACAATAACAATAACAATAACAATAACAATAACAATAACAATAACAATAATAATAACAATAATAATAACAATAACAATAACAATAACAATAACAATAACAATATTAATAACAATAACAATAACAATAATAATAAAAATAATAATAATAATAATAATAATAATAACAATAACAATAACAATAATAATAACCATAATAATAACAATAATAATAACAATAAAAATAACAATATAATAACAATAACAATAACAATAACAATAACAATAACAATAACAATAACAATAACAATAACAATAACAATAACAATAATAATAACAATAACAATAACAATAATAATAATAATAAGAATAATGACAAAAACAATAATAAAACAAAAACAAAAACAATAAAAATAATGAAAACAATAACAATAATAACAATAATAATAATAATAACAATAACAATAACAATAATTATAATAACAATAACAATAACAATAATAATAACAATAATAATAACAATAACAATAACAATAACAATAACATGAACAATAACAATAACAATAACAATAAAAATAACAATAACAATAATAATAACAATAACAATAACAATAACAATAACAATAATAATAACAGTAACAATAACAATAACATGAACAATAACAATAACAATAACAATAATAATAATAATAATAACAATAACAATAACAATAACAATAATAATAACAATAACAATAACCATAATAATAACAATAATAATAATAATAATAAAAATAACAATAACAAAAACAAAAACAATAAAAATAAGGATAACAATAACAATAATAATAATAATAATAATAATAACAATAACAATAACAATAACAATAACAATAATTATAATAACAATAACAATAACAATAATAATAAAAATAATAATATTAATAACAATAACAATAACAATAACAATAAAAATAACAATAACAATAATAATAACAATAACAATAACAATAACAATAACAATAATAATAACAGTAACAATAACAATAACATGAACAATAACAATAACAATAACAATAACAATAGAAACAACAATAACAATAATAATAACAATAACAGGAACAATAACAATAACAATAACATGAACATCAATAATAACAATAACAATAGAAATAACAAGAATAATAACATTAACAATAACAATAACAATAATAATAACAATAACAATAACAATAACATGAATAATAACAATAAGAATAACAATAACAATAAAAATAACAAGAACAATAACAATAACAATAACAGGAACAATAACAATAACAATAACAATAATAATAACAATAACAATAACAATAACAATAACAATAACAATAACAATAATAATAAGAATAACAACAATAATAATAATAATAATAATAATAACAATAAAAATAAAAATCCCAATAACAATAACAATAATAATAAAAATAAAAATAATAATAATAATAAAAATAACAATAACAATAACAATAATAATAAAAATAATAATAATAATAATAACAATAACAATAACAATAACAATAACAACAACAATAACAATAACAATAACAATAACAATAACAATAACAATAACAATAACAATAACAATAATAATAACAATAACAATAACAATAACAATAACATGAACAATAACAATAACAATAACAATAACATGAACAATAACAATAAAAATAACAATAAAAATAACAATAACAATAATAATAACAATAACAATAACAATAACAATAACAATAATAATAACAGTAACAATAACAATAACATGAACAATAACAATAACAATAACAATAGAAACAACAATAACAATAACAATAATAATAACAATAACAATAACAATAACAATAACAATAACAATAACAATAACATGAACAATAACAATAACAATAGAAATAACAAGAACAATAACATTAACAATAACAGTAACAATAATAATAACAATAACAATAACATGAACAATAACAATAAGAATAACAATAACAATAAAAATAACAAGAACAATAACAATAACAATAACAGTAACAATAACAATAACAATAGCAATAACAATAACAATAACAATAAAAATAACAAGAACAATAACGATAACAATAACAATAACAATAACAATAAGAATAAGAATAACAATAATAATAATAATAATAATAATAATAATAATAACAATAACAATAAAAATCCCAATAACAATAATAATAAAAATAATAATAATAATATAAATAACAATAACAATAACAATAATAATTAAAATAATAATAATAACAATAACAATAACAATAACAATAACAATAACAATAACAATAACAATAACAATAACAATAACAATAACAATAACAATAACAATAACAATAAGAATAACAATAACAATAACAATAAAAATAACAAGAACACTAACAATAACAATAATAATAAGAATAACAATAACAATAAGAATAACAATATTAATAATAATAATAACAATAACAATAAAAATAACAATAATAATAATAATAATAATAATAACAATAACAATAACAATAATAATACTAATAACAATAACAATAACAATAACAATAACAATAACAATAACAATAACAATAACAATAACAATAACAATAATAATAACAATAATAATAACAATAACAATAACAATAACAATAACAATAACAATATTAATAACAATAACAATAACAATAATAATAAAAATAATAATAATAATAATAATAATAATAACAATAACAATAACAATAATAATAACCATAATAATAACAATAATAATAACAATAAAAATAACAATATAATAACAATAACAATAACAATAACAATAACAATAACAATAACAATAACAATAACAATAACAATAACAATAACAATAACAATAACAATAACAATAACAATAACAATAACAATAACAATAACAATAACAATAACAATAACAATAACAATAACAATAACAATAATAATAATAATAATAAGAATAATGACAAAAACAATAATAAAACAAAAACAAAAACAATAAAAATAATGATAACAATAACAATAATAACAATAATAATAATAATAACAATAACAATAACAATAATTATAATAACAATAACAATAACAATAACAATAACAATAATAATAACAGTAACAATAACAATAACATGAACAATAACAATAACAATAACAATAACAATAGAAACAACAATAACAATAACAATAATAATAACAATAACAATAACAATAATAATAACAATAACATGAACAATAACAATAACAATAGAAATAACAAGAACAATAACATTAACAATAACAGTAACAATAATAATAACAATAACAATAACATGAACAATAACAATAAGAATAACAATAACAATAAAAATAACAAGAACAATAACAATAACAATAACAGGAACAATAACAATAACAATAGCAATAACAATAACAATAACAATAAAAATAACAAGAACAATAACGATAACAATAACAATAACAATAACAATAAGAATAAGAATAACAATAATAATAATAATAATAATAATAATAATAATAATAACAATAACAATAAAAATCCCAATAACAATAATAATAAAAATAATAATAATAATATAAATAACAATAACAATAACAATAATAATAAAAATAATAATAATAACAATAACAATAACAATAACAATAACAATAACAATAACAATAACAATAACAATAACAATAACAATAAAAATAACAAGAACACTAACAATAACAATAATAATAAGAATAACAATAACAATAAGAATAACAATATTAATAATAATAATAACAATAACAATAAAAATAACAATAATAATAATAATAATAATAATAATAACAATAACAATAACAATAACAATAATAATACTAATAACAATAACAATAACAATAACAATAACAATAACAATAACAATAACAATAACAATAATAATAACAATAATAATAACAATAACAATAACAATAACAATAACAATAACAATATTAATAACAATAACAATAACAATAATAATAAAAATAATAATAATAATAATAATAATAATAACAATAACAATAACAATAATAATAACCATAATAATAACAATAATAATAACAATAAAAATAACAATATAATAACAATAACAATAACAATAACAATAACAATAACAATAACAATAACAATAACAATAACAATAACAATAATAATAACAATAACAATAACAATAATAATAATAATAAGAATAATGACAAAAACAATAATAAAACAAAAACAAAAACAATAAAAATAATGAAAACAATAACAATAATAACAATAATAATAATAATAACAATAACAATAACAATAATTATAATAACAATAACAATAACAATAATAATAACAATAATAATAACAATAACAATAACAATAACAATAACATGAACAATAACAATAACAATAACAATAAAAATAACAATAACAATAATAATAACAATAACAATAACAATAACAATAATAATAACAGTAACAATAACAATAACATGAACAATAACAATAACAATAACAATAATAATAATAATAATAACAATAACAATAACAATAACAATAATAATAACAATAACAATAACCATAATAATAACAATAATAATAATAATAATAAAAATAACAATAACAAAAACAAAAACAATAAAAATAAGGATAACAATAACAATAATAATAATAATAATAATAATAACAATAACAATAACAATAACAATAACAATAATTATAATAACAATAACAATAACAATAATAATAAAAATAATAATATTAATAACAATAACAATAACAATAACAATAAAAATAACAATAACAATAATAATAACAATAACAATAACAATAACAATAACAATAATAATAACAGTAACAATAACAATAACATGAACAATAACAATAACAATAACAATAACAATAGAAACAACAATAACAATAATAATAACAATAACAGGAACAATAACAATAACAATAACATGAACATCAATAATAACAATAACAATAGAAATAACAAGAATAATAACATTAACAATAACAATAACAATAATAATAACAATAACAATAACAATAACATGAATAATAACAATAAGAATAACAATAACAATAAAAATAACAAGAACAATAACAATAACAATAACAGGAACAATAACAATAACAATAACAATAATAATAACAATAACAATAACAATAACAATAACAATAACAATAACAATAATAATAAGAATAACAACAATAATAATAATAATAATAATAATAACAATAAAAATAAAAATCCCAATAACAATAACAATAATAATAAAAATAAAAATAATAATAATAATAAAAATAACAATAACAATAACAATAATAATAAAAATAATAATAATAATAATAACAATAACAATAACAATAACAATAAAAATAACAATAATAATAATAATAATA
>CATIWC010000837.1:7500-25000 GCA_948472305.1 Vicia faba | reverse complement strand
ACAATAACAATAATAATAACAATAACAATAACAATAACAATAACATGAACAATAACAATAACAATATAAATAACATGAACAATAACAATAAAAATAACAATAAAAATAACAATAACAATAATAATAACAATAACAATAACAATAACAATAACAATAATAATAACAGTAACAATAACAATAACATGAACAATAACAATAACAATAACAATAGAAACAACAATAACAATAACAATAATAATAACAATAACAATAACAATAACAATAACAATAACAATAACAATAACATGAACAATAACAATAACAATAGAAATAACAAGAACAATAACATTAACAATAACAGTAACAATAATAATAACAATAACAATAACATGAACAATAACAATAAGAATAACAATAACAATAAAAATAACAATAACAATAGCAATAACAATAACAGTAACAATAACAATAACAATAGCAATAATAATAACAATAACAATAAAAATCCCAATAACAATAATAATAAAAATAATAATAATAATATAAATAACAATAACAATAACAATAATAATTAAAATAATAATAATAACAATAACAATAACAATAACAATAACAATAACAATAACAATAACAATAACAATAACAATAACAATAACAATAACAATAACAATAACAATAACAATAAAAATAACAAGAACACTAACAATAACAATAATAATAAGAATAACAATAACAATAAGAATAACAATATTAATAATAATAATAACAATAACAATAAAAATAACAATAATAATAATAATAATAATAATAACAATAACAATAACAATAATAATACTAATAACAATAACAATAACAATAACAATAACAATAACAATAACAATAACAATAATAATAACAATAATAATAACAATAACAATAACAATAACAATAACAATAACAATATTAATAACAATAACAATAACAATAATAATAAAAATAATAATAATAATAATAATAATAATAACAATAACAATAACAATAATAATAACCATAATAATAACAATAATAATAACAATAAAAATAACAATATAATAACAATAACAATAACAATAACAATAACAATAACAATAACAATAACAATAACAATAACAATAACAATAATAATAACAATAACAATAACAATAATAATAATAATAAGAATAATGACAAAAACAATAATAAAACAAAAACAAAAACAATAAAAATAATGAAAACAATAACAATAATAACAATAATAATAATAATAACAATAACAATAACAATAATTATAATAACAATAACAATAACAATAATAATAACAATAATAATAACAATAACAATAACAATAACAATAACATGAACAATAACAATAACAATAACAATAAAAATAACAATAACAATAATAATAACAATAACAATAACAATAACAATAATAATAACAGTAACAATAACAATAACATGAACAATAACAATAACAATAACAATAATAATAATAATAATAATAACAATAACAATAACAATAACAATAATAATAACAATAACAATAACCATAATAATAACAATAATAATAATAATAATAAAAATAACAATAACAAAAACAAAAACAATAAAAATAAGGATAACAATAACAATAATAATAATAATAATAATAATAACAATAACAATAACAATAACAATAACAATAATTATAATAACAATAACAATAACAATAATAATAAAAATAATAATATTAATAACAATAACAATAACAATAACAATAAAAATAACAATAACAATAATAATAACAATAACAATAACAATAACAATAACAATAATAATAACAGTAACAATAACAATAACATGAACAATAACAATAACAATAACAATAACAATAGAAACAACAATAACAATAATAATAACAATAACAGGAACAATAACAATAACAATAACATGAACATCAATAATAACAATAACAATAGAAATAACAAGAATAATAACATTAACAATAACAATAACAATAATAATAACAATAACAATAACAATAACATGAATAATAACAATAAGAATAACAATAACAATAAAAATAACAAGAACAATAACAATAACAATAACAGGAACAATAACAATAACAATAACAATAATAATAACAATAACAATAACAATAACAATAACAATAACAATAACAATAATAATAAGAATAACAACAATAATAATAATAATAATAATAATAACAATAAAAATAAAAATCCCAATAACAATAACAATAATAATAAAAATAAAAATAATAATAATAATAAAAATAACAATAACAATAACAATAATAATAAAAATAATAATAATAATAATAATAATAACAATAACAATAACAATAACAATAACAACAACAATAACAATAACAATAACAATAACAATAACAATAACAATAACAATAACAATAACAATAACAATAACAATAATAATAACAATAACAATAACAATAACAATAACATGAACAATAACAATAACAATAACAATAACATGAACAATAACAATAAAAATAACAATAAAAATAACAATAACAATAATAATAACAATAACAATAACAATAACAATAACAATAATAATAACAGTAACAATAACAATAACATGAACAATAACAATAACAATAACAATAGAAACAACAATAACAATAACAATAATAATAACAATAACAATAACAATAACAATAACAATAACAATAACAATAACATGAACAATAACAATAACAATAGAAATAACAAGAACAATAACATTAACAATAACAGTAACAATAATAATAACAATAACAATAACATGAACAATAACAATAAGAATAACAATAACAATAAAAATAACAAGAACAATAACAATAACAATAACAGTAACAATAACAATAACAATAGCAATAACAATAACAATAACAATAAAAATAACAAGAACAATAACGATAACAATAACAATAACAATAACAATAAGAATAAGAATAACAATAATAATAATAATAATAATAATAATAATAATAATAACAATAACAATAAAAATCCCAATAACAATAATAATAAAAATAATAATAATAATATAAATAACAATAACAATAACAATAATAATTAAAATAATAATAATAACAATAACAATAACAATAACAATAACAATAACAATAACAATAACAATAACAATAACAATAACAATAACAATAACAATAACAATAACAATAACAATAAGAATAACAATAACAATAACAATAAAAATAACAAGAACACTAACAATAACAATAATAATAAGAATAACAATAACAATAAGAATAACAATATTAATAATAATAATAACAATAACAATAAAAATAACAATAATAATAATAATAATAATAATAACAATAACAATAACAATAATAATACTAATAACAATAACAATAACAATAACAATAACAATAACAATAACAATAACAATAACAATAATAATAACAATAATAATAACAATAACAATAACAATAACAATAACAATAACAATATTAATAACAATAACAATAACAATAATAATAAAAATAATAATAATAATAATAATATTAATAACAATAACAATAACAATAATAATAACCATAATAATAACAATAATAATAACAATAAAAATAACAATATAATAACAATAACAATAACAATAACAATAACAATAACAATAACAATAACAATAACAATAACAATAACAATAACAATAACAATAACAATAACAATAACAATAACAATAACAATAACAATAACAATAACAATAACAATAACAATAACAATAACAATAACAATAACAATAACAATAACAATAATAATAATAATAAGAATAATGACAAAAACAATAATAAAACAAAAACAAAAACAATAAAAATAATGATAACAATAACAATAATAACAATAATAATAATAATAACAATAACAATAACAATAATTATAATAACAATAACAATAACAATAACAATAACAATAATAATAACAGTAACAATAACAATAACATGAACAATAACAATAACAATAACAATAACAATAGAAACAACAATAACAATAACAATAATAATAACAATAACAATAACAATAATAATAACAATAACATGAACAATAACAATAACAATAGAAATAACAAGAACAATAACATTAACAATAACAGTAACAATAATAATAACAATAACAATAACATGAACAATAACAATAAGAATAACAATAACAATAAAAATAACAAGAACAATAACAATAACAATAACAGGAACAATAACAATAACAATAGCAATAACAATAACAATAACAATAAAAATAACAAGAACAATAACGATAACAATAACAATAACAATAACAATAAGAATAAGAATAACAATAATAATAATAATAATAATAATAATAATAATAATAATAATAATAACAATAACAATAAAAATCCCAATAACAATAATAATAAAAATAATAATAATAATATAAATAACAATAACAATAACAATAATAATAAAAATAATAATAATAACAATAACAATAACAATAACAATAACAATAACAATAACAATAACAATAACAATAACAATAACAATAACAATAACAATAAAAATAACAAGAACACTAACAATAACAATAATAATAAGAATAACAATAACAATAAGAATAACAATATTAATAATAATAATAACAATAACAATAAAAATAACAATAATAATAATAATAATAATAATAATAACAATAACAATAACAATAACAATAATAATACTAATAACAATAACAATAACAATAACAATAACAATAACAATAACAATAATAATAACAATAATAATAACAATAACAATAACAATAACAATAACAATAACAATATTAATAACAATAACAATAACAATAATAATAAAAATAATAATAATAATAATAATAATAATAACAATAACAATAACAATAATAATAACCATAATAATAACAATAATAATAACAATAAAAATAACAATATAATAACAATAACAATAACAATAACAATAACAATAACAATAACAATAACAATAACAATAACAATAACAATAATAATAACAATAACAATAACAATAATAATAATAATAAGAATAATGACAAAAACAATAATAAAACAAAAACAAAAACAATAAAAATAATGAAAACAATAACAATAATAACAATAATAATAATAATAACAATAACAATAACAATAATTATAATAACAATAACAATAACAATAATAATAACAATAATAATAACAATAACAATAACAATAACAATAACATGAACAATAACAATAACAATAACAATAAAAATAACAATAACAATAATAATAACAATAACAATAACAATAACAATAATAATAACAGTAACAATAACAATAACATGAACAATAACAATAACAATAACAATAATAATAATAATAATAACAATAACAATAACAATAACAATAATAATAACAATAACAATAACCATAATAATAACAATAATAATAATAATAATAAAAATAACAATAACAAAAACAAAAACAATAAAAATAAGGATAACAATAACAATAATAATAATAATAATAATAATAATAATAACAATAACAATAACAATAACAATAACAATAATTATAATAACAATAACAATAATAATAAAAATAATAATATTAATAACAATAACAATAACAATAACAATAAAAATAACAATAACAATAATAATAACAATAACAATAACAATAACAATAACAATAATAATAACAGTAACAATAACAATAACATGAACAATAACAATAACAATAACAATAACAATAGAAACAACAATAACAATAACAGGAACAATAACAATAACAATAACATGAATATCAATAATAACAATAACAATAGAAATAACAAGAATAATAACATTAACAATAACAATAACAATAATAATAACAATAACAATAACAATAACATGAATAATAACAATAAGAATAACAATAACAATAAAAATAACAAGAACAATAACAATAACAATAACAGGAACAATAACAATAAAAATAACAATAATAATAACAATAACAATAACAATAACAATAACAATAACAATAACAATAATAATAATAAGAATAACAACAATAATAATAATAATAATAATAATAACAATAAAAATAAAAATCCCAATAACAATAACAATAATAATAAAAATAAAAATAATAATAATAATAAAAATAACAATAACAATAACAATAATAATAAAAATAATAATAATAATAATAACAATAACAATAACAATAACAATAACAACAACAATAACAATAACAATAACAATAACAATAACAATAACAATAACAATAACAATAACAATAACAATAACAATAACAATAACAATAATAATAACAATAACAATAACAATAACAATAACATGAACAATAACAATAACAATAACAATAACATGAACAATAACAATAAAAATAACAATAAAAATAACAATAACAATAATAATAACAATAACAATAACAATAACAATAACAATAATAATAACAGTAACAATAACAATAACATGAACAATAACAATAACAATAACAATAGAAACAACAATAACAATAACAATAATAATAACAATAACAATAACAATAACAATAACAATAACAATAACAATAACATGAACAATAACAATAACAATAGAAATAACAAGAACAATAACATTAACAATAACAGTAACAATAATAATAACAATAACAATAACATGAACAATAACAATAAGAATAACAATAACAATAAAAATAACAAGAACAATAACAATAACAATAACAGTAACAATAACAATAACAATAGCAATAACAATAACAATAACAATAAAAATAACAAGAACAATAACGATAACAATAACAATAACAATAACAATAAGAATAAGAATAACAATAATAATAATAATAATAATAATAATAATAATAATAACAATAACAATAAAAATCCCAATAACAATAATAATAAAAATAATAATAATAATATAAATAACAATAACAATAACAATAATAATTAAAATAATAATAATAACAATAACAATAACAATAACAATAACAATAACAATAACAATAACAATAACAATAACAATAACAATAACAATAACAATAACAATAAGAATAACAATAACAATAACAATAAAAATAACAAGAACACTAACAATAACAATAATAATAAGAATAACAATAACAATAAGAATAACAATATTAATAATAATAATAACAATAACAATAAAAATAACAATAATAATAATAATAATAATAATAACAATAACAATAACAATAATAATACTAATAACAATAACAATAACAATAACAATAACAATAACAATAACAATAACAATAACAATAATAATAACAATAATAATAACAATAACAATAACAATAACAATAACAATAACAATATTAATAACAATAACAATAACAATAATAATAAAAATAATAATAATAATAATAATAATAATAACAATAACAATAACAATAATAATAACCATAATAATAACAATAATAATAACAATAAAAATAACAATATAATAACAATAACAATAACAATAACAATAACAATAACAATAACAATAACAATAACAATAACAATAACAATAATAATAACAATAACAATAACAATAATAATAATAATAAGAATAATGACAAAAAACAATAATAAAACAAAAACAAAAACAATAAAAATAATGAAAACAATAACAATAATAACAATAATAATAATAATAACAATAACAATAACAATAATTATAATAACAATAACAATAACAATAATAATAACAATAATAATAACAATAACAATAACAATAACAATAACATGAACAATAACAATAACAATAACAATAAAAATAACAATAACAATAATAATAACAATAACAATAACAATAACAATAATAATAACAGTAACAATAACAATAACATGAACAATAACAATAACAATAACAATAATAATAATAATAATAACAATAACAATAACAATAACAATAATAATAACAATAACAATAACAATAATAATAACAATAATAATAATAATAATAAAAATAACAATAACAAAAACAAAAACAATAAAAATAAGGATAACAATAACAATAATAATAATAATAATAATAATAACAATAACAATAACAATAACAATAACAATAATTATAATAACAATAACAATAACAATAATAATAAAAATAATAATATTAATAACAATAACAATAACAATAACAATAAAAATAACAATAACAATAATAATAACAATAACAATAACAATAACAATAATAATAACAGTAACAATAACAATAACATGAACAATAACAATAACAATAACAATAACAATAGAAACAACAATAACAATAATAATAACAATAACAGGAACAATAACAATAACAATAACATGAACATCAATAATAACAATAACAATAGAAATAACAAGAATAATAACATTAACAATAACAATAACAATAATAATAACAATAACAATAACAATAACATGAATAATAACAATAAGAATAACAATAACAATAAAAATAACAAGAACAATAACAATAACAATAACAGGAACAATAACAATAACAATAATAATAACAATAACAATAACAATAACAATAACAATAACAATAATAATAAGAATAACAACAATAATAATAATAATAATAATAATAACAATAAAAATAAAAATCCCAATAACAATAACAATAATAATAAAAATAAAAATAATAATAATAATAAAAATAACAATAACAATAACAATAATAATAAAAATAATAATAATAATAATAACAATAACAATAACAATAACAATAACAACAACAATAACAATAACAATAACAATAACAATAACAATAACAATAACAATAACAATAACAATAATAATAACAATAACAATAACAATAACAATAACATGAACAATAACAATAACAATAACAATAACATGAACAATAACAATAAAAATAACAATAAAAATAACAATAACAATAATAATAACAATAACAATAACAATAACAATAACAATAACAATAATAATAACAGTAACAATAACTATAACATGAACAATAACAATAACAATAACAATAGAAACAACAATAACAATAACAATAATAATAACAATAACAATAACAATAACAATAACAATAACAATAACAATAACATGAACAATAACAATAACAATAGAAATAACAAGAACAATAACATTAACAATAACAGTAACAATAATAATAACAATAACAATAACATGAACAATAACAATAAGAATAACAATAACAATAAAAATAACAAGAACAATAACAATAACAATAACAGTAACAATAACAATAACAATAGCAATAACAATAACAATAACAATAAAAATAACAAGAACAATAACGATAACAATAACAATAACAATAACAATAAGAATAAGAATAACAATAATAATAATAATAATAATAATAATAATAATAATAATAATAACAATAACAATAAAAATCCCAATAACAATAATAATAAAAATAATAATAATAATATAAATAACAATAACAATAACAATAATAATTAAAATAATAATAATAACAATAACAATAACAATAACAATAACAATAACAATAACAATAACAATAACAATAACAATAACAATAACAATAACAATAACAATAAGAATAACAATAACAATAACAATAAAAATAACAAGAACACTAACAATAACAATAATAATAAGAATAACAATAACAATAAGAATAACAATATTAATAATAATAATAACAATAACAATAAAAATAACAATAATAATAATAATAATAATAATAACAATAACAATAACAATAATAATACTAATAACAATAACAATAACAATAACAATAACAATAACAATAACAATAACAATAACAATAACAATAACAATAACAATAACAATAATAATAACAATAACAATAACAATAACAATAACAATAACAATATTAATAACAATAACAATAACAATAATAATAAAAATAATAATAATAATAATAATAATAATAACAATAACAATAACAATAATAATAACCATAATAATAACAATAATAATAACAATAAAAATAATAATATAATAACAATAACAATAACAATAACAATAACAATAACAATAACAATAACAATAACAATAACAATAACAATAACAATAACAATAACAATAACAATAACAATAACAATAACAATAACAATAACATAACAATAACAATAACAATAATAATAATAATAAGAATAATGACAAAAACAATAATAAAACAAAAACAAAAACAATAAAAATAATGATAACAATAACAATAATAACAATAATAATAATAATAACAATAACAATAACAATAATTATAATAACAATAACAATAACAATAACAATAACAATAATAATAACAGTAACAATAACAATAACATGAACAATAACAATAACAATAACAATAACAATAACAATAGAAACAACAATAACAATAACAATAATAATAACAATAACAATAATAATAACAATAACATGAACAATAACAATAACAATAGAAATAACAAGAACAATAACATTAACAATAACAGTAACAATAATAATAACAATAACAATAACATGAACAATAACAATAAGAATAACAATAACAATAAAAATAACAAGAACAATAACAATAACAATAACAGGAACAATAACAATAACAATAGCAATAACAATAACAATAACAATAAAAATAACAAGAACAATAACGATAACAATAACAATAACAATAACAATAAGAATAAGAATAACAATAATAATAATAATAATAATAATAATAATAATAATAATAATAATAACAATAACAATAAAATCCCAATAACAATAATAATAAAATAATAATAATAATATAAATAACAATAACAATAACAATAATAATTAAAATAATAATAATACAATAACAATAACAATAACAATAACAATAACAATAACAATAACAATAACAATAACAATAACAATAACAATAACAATAACAATAAGAATAACAATAACAATAACAATAAAAATAACAAGAACACTAACAATAACAATAATAATAAGAATAACAATAACAATAAGAATAACAATATTAATAATAATAATAACAATAACAATAAAAATAACAATAATAATAATAATAATAATAATAACAATAACAATAACAATAATAATACTAATAACAATAACAATAACAATAACAATAACAATAACAATAACAATAACAATAACAATAACAATAACAATAACAATAACAATAATAATAACAATAACAATAACAATAACAATAACAATAACAATATTAATAACAATAACAATAACAATAATAATAAAAATAATAATAATAATAATAATAATAATAACAATAACAATAACAATAATAATAACCATAATAATAACAATAATAATAACAATAAAAATAATAATATAATAACAATAACAATAACAATAACAATAACAATAACAATAACAATAACAATAACAATAACAATAACAATAACAATAACAATAACAATAACAATAACAATAACAATAACAATAACAATAACAATAACAATAACAATAACAATAACAATAACAATAATAATAATAATAAGAATAATGACAAAAACAATAATAAAACAAAAACAAAAACAATAAAAATAATGATAACAATAACAATAATAACAATAATAATAATAATAACAATAACAATAACAATAATTATAATAACAATAACAATAACAATAACAATAACAATAATAATAACAGTAACAATAACAATAACATGAACAATAACAATAACAATAACAATAACAATAGAAACAACAATAACAATAACAATAATAATAACAATAACAATAATAATAACAATAACATGAACAATAACAATAACAATAGAAATAACAAGAACAATAACATTAACAATAACAGTAACAATAATAATAACAATAACAATAACATGAACAATAACAATAAGAATAACAATAACAATAAAAATAACAAGAACAATAACAATAACAATAACAGGAACAATAACAATAACAATAGCAATAACAATAACAATAACAATAAAAATAACAAGAACAATAACGATAACAATAACAATAACAATAACAATAAGAATAAGAATAACAATAATAATAATAATAATAATAATAATAATAATAATAATAATAACAATAACAATAAAAATCCCAATAACAATAATAATAAAAATAATAATAATAATATAAAATAACAATAACAATAACAATAATAATAAAAATAATAATAATAACAATAACAATAACAATAACAATAACAATAACAATAACAATAACAATAACAATAACAATAACAATAACAATAACAATAACAATAACAATAACAATAACAATAAAAATAACAAGAACACTAACAATAACAATAATAATAAGAATAACAATAACAATAAGAATAACAATATTAATAATAATAATAACAATAACAATAAAAATAACAATAATAATAATAATAATAATAATAATAATAACAATAACAATAACAATAACAATAATAATACTAATAACAATAACAATAACAATAACAATAACAATAACAATAACAATAACAATAATAATAACAATAATAATAACAATAACAATAACAATAACAATAACAATAACAATATTAATAACAATAACAATAACAATAATAATAAAAATAATAATAATAATAATAATAATAATAACAATAACAATAACAATAATAATAACCATAATAATAACAATAATAATAACAATAAAAATAACAATATAATAACAATAACAATAACAATAACAATAACAATAACAATAACAATAACAATAACAATAACAATAACAATAATAATAACAATAACAATAACAATAATAATAATAATAAGAATAATGACAAAAACAATAATAAAACAAAAACAAAAACAATAAAAATAATGAAAACAATAACAATAATAACAATAATAATAATAATAACAATAACAATAACAATAATTATAATAACAATAACAATAACAATAATAATAACAATAATAATAACAATAACAATAACAATAACAATAACATGAACAATAACAATAACAATAACAATAAAAATAACAATAACAATATATAATAACAATAACAATAACAATAACAATAATAATAACAGTAACAATAACAATAACATGAACAATAACAATAACAATAACAATAATAATAATAATAATAACAATTACAATAACAATAACAATAATAATAACAATAACAATAACCATAATAATAACAATAATAATAATAATAATAAAAATAACAATAACAAAAACAAAAACAATAAAATAAGGATAACAATAACAATAATAATAATAATAATAATAATAACAATAACAATAACAATAACAATAACAATAATTATAATAACAATAACAATAACAATAATAATAAAAATAATAATATTAATAACAATAACAATAACAATAACAATAAAAATAACAATAACAATAATAATAACAATAACAATAACAATAACAATAACAATAATAATAACAGTAACAATAACAATAACATGAACATAACAATAACAATAACAATAACAATAGAAACAACAATAACAATAATAATAACAATAACAGGAACAATAACAATAACAATAACATGAACATCAATAATAACAATAACAATAGAAATAACAAGAATAATAACATTAACAATAACAATAACAATAATAATAACAATAACAATAACATGAATAATAACAATAAGAATAACAATAACAATAAAAATAACAAGAACAATAACAATAACAATAACAGGAACAATAACAATAACAATAACAATAATAATAACAATAACAATAACAATAACAATAACAATAACAATAACAATAATAATAAGAATAACAACAATAATAATAATAATAATAATAATAACAATAAAAATAAAAATCCCAATAACAATAACAATAATAATAAAAATAAAAATAATAATAATAATAAAAATAACAATAACAATAACAATAATAATAAAAATAATAATAATAATAACAATAACAATAACAATAACAATAACAACAACAATAACAATAACAATAACAATAACAATAACAATAACAATAACAATAACAATAACAATAACAATAACAATAATAATAACAATAACAATAACAATAACAATAACATGAACAATAACAATAACAATAACAATAACATGAACAATAACAATAAAAATAACAATAAAAATAACAATAACAATAATAATAACAATAACAATAACAATAACAATAACAATAATAATAACAGTAACAATAACAATAACATGAACAATAACAATAACAATAACAATAGAAAAACCAATAACAATAACAATAATAATAACAATAACAATAACAATAACAATAACAATAACAATAACAATAACATGAACAATAACAATAACAATAGAAATAACAAGAACAATAACATTAACAATAACAGTAACAATAATAATAACAATAACAATAACATGAACAATAACAATAAGAATAACAATAACAATAAAAATAACAAGAACAATAACAATAACAATAACAGTAACAATAACAATAACAATAGCAATAACAATAACAATAACAATAAAAATAACAAGAACAATAACGATAACAATAACAATAACAATAACAATAAGAATAAGAATAAACAATAATAATAATAATAATAATAATAATAATAATAATAATAACAATAACAATAAAAATCCCAATAACAATAATAATAAAAATAATAATAATAATATAAATAACAATAACAATAACAATAATAATTAAAATAATAATAATAACAATAACAATAACAATAACAATAACAATAACAATAACAATAACAATAACAATAACAATAACAATAACAATAACAATAACAATAACAATAAGAATAACAATAACAATAACAATAAAAATAACAAGAACACTAACAATAACAACAATAATAAGAATAACAATAACAATAAGAATAACAATATTAATAATAATAATAACAATAACAATAAAAATAACAATAATAATAATAATAATAATAACAATAACAATAACAATAAAAATACTAATAACAATAACAATAACAATAACAATAACAATAACAATAACAATAACAATAACAATAACAATAATAATAACAATAATAATAACAATAACAATAACAATAACAATAACAATAACAATATTAATAACAATAACAATAACAATAATAATAAAAATAATAATAATAATAATAATAATAATAACAATAACAATAACAATAATAATAACCATAATAATAACAATAATAATAACAATAAAAATAACAATATAATAACAATAACAATAACAATAACAATAACAATAACAATAACAATAACAATAACAATAACAATAACAATAACAATAACAATAACAATAACAATAACAATAACAATAACAATAACAATAACAATAACAATAACAATAACAATAACAATAACAATAACAATAATAATAATAATAAGAATAATGACAAAAACAATAATAAAACAAAAACAAAAACAATAAAAATAATGATAACAATAACAATAATAACAATAATAATAATAATAACAATAACAATAACAATAATTATAATAACAATAACAATAACAATAATAATAACAATAATAATAACAATAACAATAGCAATAACAATAATATGAACAATAACAATAACAATAACAATAAAAATAACAATAACAATAATAATAACAATAACAATAACAATAACAATAATAATAACATTAACAATAACAATAACATGAACAATAACAATAACAATAACAATAACAATAACAATAACAATAACAATAACAATAACAATAACAATAACAATAATAATAACAATAATAATAACAATAAAAATAACAATATAATAACAATAACAATAACAATAACAATAACAATAACAATAACAATAACAATAACAATAACAATAACAATAACAATAACAATAACAATAACAATAACAATAACAATAACAATAACAATAACAATAACAATAACAATAACAATAACAATAACAATAATAATAACAATAACAATAACAATAACAATAACAATAACAATAACAATAACAATAACAATTATAATAATAATAAGAATAATGACAAAAACAATAATAAAACAAAAACAATAAAAATCCCAACAACAATAACAATAATAATAAAAATAAAAATATTAATAATATAAATAACAATAACAATAACAATAATAATAAAAATAATAATAATAATAATAATAACAATAACAATAACAATAACAATAACAATAACAATAACAATAACAATAACAATAACAATAACAATAACAGGAACATTAACAATAACAATAACAATAACAATAACAATAACAATAACAATACAAATAACAATAAAAAATAAAAATAATAATAATAATAATAATAATAAAAATAACAATAACAATAATAATAACCATAATAATAACAATAATAATAACAATAACAATAACAATAACAATAACAATAACAATAACAATAACAATAACAATAACAATAACAATAACAATAACAATAACAATAACAATAACAATAACAATAACAACAATAACAATAACAATAACAATAATAATAAAAATAATAATAATAATAAAAATAACAATAATAATATAAATAACAATAACAATAACAATAATAATAAAAATAAAAATAATAATAATATAAATAACAATAACAATAACAATAATAATAAATATAATAATAATAATAATAATAATAATAATAACAATAACAATAACAATAACAATAATAATAAATATAATAACAATAACAATAACAATAACATTAACAATAACAATAACAATAACAATAACAATAACAATAAAAATTACAATAACAATAACATTAACAATAACAATAACAATAACATTAACAATAACAATAACAATAACATGAATAATAACAATAACAATAAAAATAACAATAGAAACAACAATAACAATAACAATAACATGAACAATAACAATAACAATAACAATACAAATAACAATAACAATAATAATAACAATAACAATAACAATAACATGAACAATAACAATGACAATAACAATAAAAATAACAATAACAATAATAATAACAATAACAATAATAAACAACAATAACAATAACAATAACAATAACATTAACAATAACAATAACAATAACAATAACAATAACAATAACAATAACAATAACAATAATAATAAAAATAAAAATAATAATAATATAAATAACAATAACAATAACAATAATAAACAACAATAACAATAACAATAACAATAATAATAAAAATAAAAATAATAATAAAAATAACAATAATAATTACAATAACAATAACAATAACAATAATAATAAAAATAATAATAATAATAACAATAACAATAACAATAACAATAACAATAACAATAACAATAACAATAACAATAACAATAACAATAACAATAACATTAACAATAACAATAACAATAACAATAACAATACCAATAACAATAAAAATAAAAATAATAATAATAATAATAATAACAATAACAATAACAATAATAATAACCATAATAATAACAATAATAATAACAATAACAATAACAATAACAATAACAATAACAATAACAATAACAATAACAATAACAATAACAATAACAATAACAATAACAATAACAATAACAATAACAATAATAATAACAATA
>CATIWC010000836.1:0-301173 GCA_948472305.1 Vicia faba | reverse complement strand
ATATTAGATATATATATATATATATATATATATATATATATATATATATATAATATATATATATATATATATATATATATATATATATATATATATATATTATATATATATATATATATATATATATATATATATATATATATATATATATATATATATATATATTTATATATATATATATATATATATATATATATATATATATATATATATATATATATATATATATATATATATATATATATATATATATATATATATATATATATATATATATATATATATATATATATATATATATATATATATATATATATATATATATATATATATATATATATATATATATATATATATATATATTTATATATATATATATATATATATATATATATATATATATATATATTATATATATATATATTTATATATATATTTATATATATATATATATATATATATATATATATATATATATATATATATATATATATATATATATATATATATATATATATATATATATATATATATATATATATATATATATATATATACTTTATTTTATTAAAAGCATAGAATAAAAAACACAAAAATAATACATTTTTATTTTTATTGATATTTTATACTAAAAAATACTTTTTTTTCAATATACTTTTATTTTTGTACATATTGATACATTTTTGTATATAAATATTAAATAATACCATTTCTTTAAGGAATTAGGGTTTACCCTAAAAATAATTAAAATTAACTTTTTATTTATTTCTTTACATTTCTTTCCATTTAAAGATACTTTACATACATAAAAAATCTTTTTTTTTGCATAATACATTTTATCTAATATTTATTTATTGTATTTTATTTAAATATTGTACATTTAAATATTATGCCTTGCAAATTCAATTTGGTTGTAATAATTTAGAGTTTAATTTCTTGCAAAATAATCCCCTATTCAAATTTGTACCCCCCCTCCCTATATCATGTTGTAATAGTTTAGGACTTAAATTCTCGCACCATTAAGCTTTCAATTATGCCATGATTAGAGAATTAGGGTTTGTATGCAAAAATCAAATTAACAAATAGTTTGACCTAATCAAAAACAAAAATGCATAAAAAAACAAACACAATGCACACTTGCACCCCTAGGGTTACAATCCACTTGTTGCCTTCAAAAATGGGTCATGGTATGCATGTCAAGCACTTTGGCAAAACAAAAACAAAACAAAAGATCATAGTCCATTGATGACGCTATCTAGGTTGCCTAAACAAAATGATCAAGTCCCTTAATAAAATTGCCAAAAGTACTTGACACAATTACTATCATGGTCTATACGATGACCCGCGCATGTCCCGTTTAACATCCTAACACAAGGTTGTTCCCCAAATACGATGGTGAAGCAACACTGTTAAAAGGGTTAAAAACATAAGAAAGACCTTTGAGTAAAATAGGGTAGATAGCTCTTAGTTACTTGATCAAAGCTTGCAAAAAACATCCTTGTTATCTTCAAAACACACTTCACCACACAATTTCAAAACCCTACTTTCAAACATTGAAAACTTTTCAAAAGACAAAAACACCTTTGTATACATTCAAACAAGAATCATTACAAAGGTTGCCACAACGATGGCCTCTTTTCAAAACATCTTTCAAATTCACACACAAAGCACCATTTCAAACAATTGAAGAGCACCATTTCAAACAATTGAAAAGCAGAGCAAGTGATCTAAACAAGTAATTAAGAGCTCGTGGATAACCACATATAGAAAGGGTGCTAACACCTTCCCTTTCTATAATCTACTCCCCGAACCCAAGAAAACATCTCAAAGGTCTTTCCTGTGCTTTTTGACCTTTCCTTAGGATAAAATAAAAAGTCGGTGGCGACTCTTGCTAAACCGAAACATTTGCGAACACAAACGCAAAACCTCAAGTCAGTTCTCCCACCGTATCACACACAGAATGCCCAGTTCCAATAAATGTTCATCAGTCTGGCAAAGGGGCAGGAGGATCTGAAAGCCCTCATTCTGAAAGAGAAGAAGAAAAAGAAGAAGGTTACTGGTATTCTGAACATGGGCCGAAGGTTTGGAGAGCGGTTGAAGCGACAAGTCGACCTGACCTCTTCATCTAAGGAAGGGGAGAACCAAGAAGAAGAGAAGGACCCTAGTCATGTAGTCTTTGAAAATGATACTAATTATAATGATGAGCAATATCCTCCCGCTGAGGATAGATACAAACAGTTGGAAGATCGTTTGAGTGCCATGGAAGTTCAGAGGATACCTGGATTGGATTTGGAAGAATTGGGTTTGGTGTCGGGAGTGGTCATCCCACAGAAGTTCAAAGCTCCATTTTTTTCCAAGTATGATGGGGTGTCCTGCCCAAAGCTCCATCTCCGCTCTTACATTAGAAAGATTCAGCCTCATACCACTGATAAAATTTATGGGTGCATTTCTTTCAAGATAGTCTGTCATGGACTCAGCTTGAATGGTTCTACCAGCTAGAGGGAGCCAATGTCCGAAATTGGGAAGATCTGGCTGCTGCTTTCTACAAGCAGTATCAGTACAATGCTGACCTTGCTCCCACTCGTACTCAACTCCAGAGTATATCCAATGGTGCAAGTGAAGGTTTTAAAGATTATGCACAAAAATGGAGAGACTTGGCTGGGAGAGTTCAACCCACGTTGTCTGATATGGAGTTGGTTGATATGTTTCTAGAGACGTTATCTGGTACATTTTTCAATCATCTGATCGGTAGCTCGTCAGCTGGTTTCACCGAGCTGATTCTAACTGGAGAAAGAGTAGAAGCTGGGATTTGAAGCGGAAAAATACAGAAGGATATCTCGTCAAGTTCAGTAAAGAAGCCTTTTGCTGGTAAGAAGGAAGCCAGTGTCGTCTATAGCCTGAGGGGCCAGAACAGGGTTGAACAACGTCAGACAGTAAGTGTCGTGATGATACCTAGACCTGCAGTTGCTCCACAACGCAACAATCAACAAAGGGTGGAAAGACCAAAACGGCAGTTTACTCACATCAACATGACATTGCCTGAAGTTTTACCTTATCTGTTGAGATCTAACTTGGCAACCTTGAGAGAGGCTCCCAAGAATCCAAATACTACATCTCCCCGATATAATCCAAATGCCCGATGTGCCTATTATTCTGATAGTCCTGACCACGATACAAATGATTGTTGGGCTCTGAGAAACAAAATACAAGACTTGATTGAAGCCAAGGAGATAGATTTTGATGCTCCGGAGAAGCCAAATGTCATAAATGCTCCCATGCCTAAGCACGGCCGTGGAGTTAATGCTATTGATACTGATTTGTTTGTTACCTCTGTCGATGAAGTGTCTACTCCTCTCATGATTGTCAAGAAGAATTTGTTGTTGGCCGGTTTATTTCCGGGTTATGGTGAAGGTTGCCACATGTGTTCGCTTCTACCTTCTGGTTATTGTTTGCTGAAGTTAGGTGTTCAACGCCTGATAGATAGAAAAGAGATTCTTTTTTAGAAAACTATGATTCCTATTGTTCTAATTGAAGACGTTGCCATTATAACCATTTCTGTCAATCCTTCCAAGGTTTCCTATAGAAGACCTGTTAGGATTACATATGCTCCAAGAATTGCTCCGCTGGTAATCACTATTCCTGGTCCTGTCCCGTATGTCTCGGACAAAGCTGTCCCATTGCATTATGGTGTCGATGTGTACCATCATGGCATCAAACAAGATTTGAAAGATGAAGAAGTTGATCCTTATATTGATAACATTGTCGGAACCAGCAAAATCACCCGGAGTGGAAGGGTCTTCTCTCCCGAGATTTCCCCTAAGACTGTTCACAAGCCTATTGTCATTCCATCTGTCGTTCCTGCTAGTACATCAACTATTGTTCCGGTTCTTACTCCAGTCGGCGAATCATCTGATACCCACGGCAAAGAGGTTGTAGGTGAGCCTGCCCGGACGGAGGCACCTAAGAAAATTGTCGTGGAAGCCTCTAAGAAAGAAATGGAGGAAATTTTGAAAATCATTAAGAAGAGCAACTACAATGTGGTCGAGCAGCTGGGGCAGACCCCATCGAAGATATCCATATTGTCTTTGCTGTTGTGTTCTGAAGCCCATGCGAAGGCTTTGATTGCATTTCTCAAGACTGCGCATGTGCCGCAGGAAACTTCAGCTGACCAGTTTAAAGATTGTGTCGCCAGTCTGACTACTGATAATGGGCTAGGTTTTTCTGATTCAAATTTGACTCCGAAAGGAAGGAAGCATAATGATGCTCTGCATGTCTCGATTGAATGCAGGGGCACCACTATGGCTCATGTGCTGGTAGATATTGGGTCTTCACTGAATGTTCTGCCGAAGAAGGCATTAGAATGATTGGATTGCGAGGGTTTAACTCTAAAGCCTAGTAACATTATGGTAAGGGCTTTTGACGGATCAAAGAGAATGGTGCACGGGGAGGTGGACATCCCTGTCAAAGTGGGTTCTCAGACTTTTGGGTCCACTTTCTATGTGATGGATATCAGGTCATCGTATTCTTGTTTGCTGGGTCGTCCTTGGATCTACGAGGCTGGGGCAGTCACTTCCACACTCCACCAAATGCTGAAGTACCCAGTGAAAGGAAAAATTGTCACAGTACGGGGTGAAGAAGAGTATATGGTGAGCCACCTCAATTCCTTCCGCTACATAGAGATGGACAGGGAATTCATCGAAACTCCTTGTCAGAATTTCGAAGAGGTCCTCAGATCTTGGCTTCGACTGAAACTACTAGCAACAAACCTCCTTTGAAGATGGATTCTCTCAAGGACGCCAGGGCCGCGGTTGAAGAGGTGGGTGTGCCAATTGGGGTCAGCTCCCTGATTTCACTCATAAAACTGATAAATTTGGTTTGGGCTTTACTACAGGGGCTCAAAGGGCTGTTAGACGCGCTCGGGCTGGAGGACCTCCCCTACACATCAGCAATCGTGGGATAAACACCATTGAAGACAATGAAGAGGACTCGGACATGGACAGTTGGATCTACCCAACTACCAATGGTGGACCGAGTAACTGGACGGCTAGGGACTCCATACCTGTTTCTTTTATTCCGTAGTAATTGACTTATTTGTTTTAAGATTTGTAATAAACAATTTGAAACTTTACGGTCCTATGCCTTGCCCGAGGCACCTTGGCTTTGCTTGTGAGGGCTATTATTTGTCATTTCATAATCATTAATAAAGCATTGTACGTTTCTTGCATACAAATTTTACGCTCTCTGTTTTTCTTTTCTGTTTTCCACTCTATCAAAACAGCTATTCTCTTACACACACTCACGTATCATAATGCAAATCCATATCCACTTTGGATCCCATTGATAACAACTCTGCTATTGCCAGTTATGACTTTAAAAATCCGATCAACCAAGCCGAGGACGAAGGTGGGATGATTGTGAGGTGCCTGGAGAACTTGCTAGACTGCTACAACAGGAAGAAAGGGTCATACAGCCTCATGAAGAGCCGGTTGAGACAGTGAATTTAGGTACAGATGAAGACAAAAAAGAGGTTAAAATAGGTGTGAATTTGGAGCTTAGCGTCAAACAGAGGTTGATACAAATGTTGCATGACTATGTTAAGATATTCGCCTGGTCCTATGAAGACATGCCTGGTTTGGACACTGATATTATGGTACATTGTCTGCCGAATAAAGAAGACTGTCCTCCGGTTAAAAAGAAGATTTGTCGTATGCGTCCCGAAATGTCAGAGAAGATCAAGGCAGAGGTTATGAAACAGTTCGATGCAGGATTCTTGGTTGTCACTTCTTATCCGCAGTGGGTCGCCAACATCGTTCCGGTACCTAAGAAGGACGGTAAGGTACAGATGTATGTTGATTACAGAGATCTGAATCGGGCAAGCACCAAGGATGACTTCCCACTTCCACACATTGATGTTCTGGTCGGCAACACCGCGCAACATAAAATCTTCTCCTTCATGGATGGTTTCTCTGGCTACAACCAGATCAAGATGGCTCCTGAAGACATGGAGAAGACAACCTTCGTTACACAGTGGGGCACCTTCTACTACAAGGTGATGCCTTTTGGGTTGGAGAATGTTGGGGCAACATATCAGCGTGCTATGGTCGCTTTGTTCCACGACATGATTCACCATGAGATCGAAGTTTATAATGATGATATGATATCCAGGTCTCAGACTGAGGAAGAGCACCTTGATCATCTCCAGAAATTGTTTGACAGGTTGAAGACATACAAGTTGAGGTTGAATCCGAACAAGTGCACCTTCGGGGTAAGATCTGGTAAGCTTCTGGGCTTCATCGTTAGTGACAAGGGTATTCAGGTGGATCCTGCGAAGGTAAAGGCCATATAATAGATGTCGGTTCTGCGTACAGAGAAAGAGGTTAGAGGTTTCTTGGGACATCTGAATTATATCGCCAGGTTCATTTCACATCTGACTGCTACTTGTGAGCCAATCTTCAAGCTTCTGAAGAAAGATCAAGTGGTAAAGTGGAATGATGAATGCCAGACCGCTTTCGAAAGAATTAAAGAATACCTTCAAGAACCGCCAATTCGGATGCCTCTAGTTGAAGGAAGACCTTTGATATTATACTTGGCAGTGCTAAACAATTCAATGGGGTGCGTGTTGGGGCAGCATGACGAGTCTGGCCGAAAAGAGCAAGCCATTTATTACATTAGCAAAAAGTTTACCGACTGTGAGACCCAATACTCATTACTCGAGAAAACTTGTTGCGCTTTGGCATGGGCTGCTCTCCGGCTGAGACAGTATATGCTGACTCACACTACCTTGTTGATATCAAATATGGATCTGATCAAGTATATTTTCGAGAAGCCCACTCTCTCCGGAAGGATAGCAAGGTGGCAAATGATATTAACCGAGTACGGCATACAATATACAACCTAAAAAGCAATAAAGAGGAGTGTATTGGCTGATCATTTGGCTCATCAGGCCGTGGATGACTACCAGTCCATGAATTTTGAGTTCCCGGATGAGAATATTATGTTGGCGACTGACTACGAAGAACCTGGACCGGATGAAGGACCTGAGGAAGGATCCCGATGGTCTATGTATTTTGATGGAGCCTCGAACACGCTGGGTAACGGCATTGGCGCTGTAATCATATCTCCTGAGGGCTGTCATACTCCTTTCACCGCTCAGTTATGTTTCAACTGCACCAACAACATGGCGGAGTATGAAGCGTGTATCATGGGCCTTCAAGCTGCTATTGACCTGAGGACTAAGTTCTTAAGTGTATTCGGGGATTCCGCTCTGGTGATAAGTCAGATCAAAGGCGACTAGGATACGAAGCACCCGAATCTCATTCCTTACAAAGAGTATGTACTGACATTACTCCCACACTTTGAGGAGGTAACCTTCGAACATTTCCCACGAGAAGAGAACCGGTTGGCGGACATGCTAGATACCATGTGTTGTACCCCAAAATTTTCCCTCCCATATTCTTCAAGAGTTGCCAAGATCATGGTTCAAAATCTCCCAAGGGTTGCACAGTCCAATTGCCTCCTAACACAGTCAAAATTAGGGTTTTGGTTCTGGCAAAGAAATTAAGGTTTCCAAGGGTCCAATCAAGTCCCACATGCCTATAAACATTGTCAAGCATCCATATGTCAAGTTTCAAGACTTACAACATCAAATTGTACAGTCAAAAACCCTAATTGCACCACAGTCAACTACAGGGGCAAAATGGTCATTTGACAGTCAAAAGTCAAAAATTTTGGTCAACATCTTTTTTTGAAGCCACAAACATCATTTGATCAATTCTTGATCATGATTCTCAAAGCATGGCTCAAAAAGTCTCAAGATGCAAAAGTTTCTATTTTTGGACAGCTTAAAAAGTCAACTACAAATTGACCAGGGCATAACTTCTTCATGGTTTATCAGAAAAATCCCATCCAAAGCTCATTTTGAAGAGAATGACATTTCCTACAACTCATCTTCAAACTTCAAGTCCAAGAAATGCTCTCATAAAAAGTTATCAATTTCAACATTATAGGTCATTTTCAAAAGTCAACAAAAAGGCACTTTAAGTCAAAGACCATAACTTGAGATTGGTAAATCAAAATGACATGGGACCAAAGGCATTGGTTAGAGGACTTCAAGACCTTTCCAAAATGTCCAAGAACCTGATCATAGCTTCAAAATTGAGCAAGATAGCCTTGGAGAAGTTGGGAAATTTTTGGGAATTTTGAAAGGTCAACTTTGCACAAAAGGCTTCAAAAATGCTAATGGGCCTCAATTTCTTTCAAGAATCATTACCCAAAGGCTATGCACGACCCATTGACCTCAAAGGGATTTATTTTCTTATTTTTGACTAATTAATTGAATTTTTATTATTATTAATTCATTTAATTAGATTTAAATATGAAAAAATATCAAATAATACTTTTCAAATCTTTTTGTGCAGAAAATTCACTCATTATGTGCTAAAGATTTCGTTTCACATTCAAAAAGGCAATATCTTTCACAATTGGCAAGAGTTTCATGGCAAAAAGATTGAAAAAAGATTGGATTTACATGATTGGAAATCAAATATCAAAATCATTAATTCATGGACTATGGGCTTGGCTTTTTGACCTAATTCCATTCAGATACAAAGGCACAACATAACCTAATGCAGACACACGAAAAACTACTCAGAAAACATAGAACAAATTTGCAAAATTTCATCAAAAACTTGGAAACTGAAATCCTAGTTACTGCATGTTTCAAAGCCTAAAATCTATTCCAACACATTGCTGGACCTTCCAGGAACCTGTTAGCATCAAGAATCATTCCAAACGCATAAAGAATTGAAGAATATCGATCACACGGTTTGCCAAAATTTCTTGAATTCCACATTATGATTCATGCACTTTTAGCCATTTTTCTTGATTGATTTATACTGATATTAACCTTCTGAAGTTAATGATATAATTCAATTGCATTGTAAGGCCATGTATCGTGATTCACCATTAACGTGTTTTAGGGTTTCAGAGTTCCAAAATTGGGGCTTTGCATAGGGTGTAAAATTGGACCATCAAACCAGTGTAGGCAAACTCGTTGCAGCAAGACGAAGCTATTAATAACCTCGCGCTCAATTTATATTTGGGCATCTTCTAATCGATATTTTTCCTGGTTGTACTTAGTGGGGGTTTAAAACCCCCGCTATTTGTCTATGTTGCGGGTACAAAAACGAAGAAGAAGCTTGCGTGTCTTCATGTGATTGGGAGGTTTAAACGTTGGCGCGTTTTTCAGCATAGTGGGCATCTTTTTTATATTATGTTTCTTTATTATATTATATACAAATGAACATGATAGATCAATTGGCAAGGGATGTGCGTTGCAAGCCTTGGGACCTGGGTTCGATTCCCAGGTCTCCCACATGTTCCATAATTTTTATCCTAACGCGTTTCTATGTAGCGCTCATTCAATGGTTCACCATACACGCGCGTGCTGAGGCTTGCCAAGTGGCCAGGAGATCTCATCCAAAGGCCAGAACATGAATTCTATGGTACACTCAGTCAACCATCCCACACGTGATCCCAAGAAGTCAAAAAAGGCTTAGTTCTGATGGGCCAAATTTCTCAAACCATACCTCCTAAATGGGCCAGATACCCCCTTGGTTTGTATATTCTTTTAATTTTCTTTTCTTTTCTTTTCCTAGTTCTTTTAATTATTGTTATTCAATTCACTTAAAAATAATTTTCTTTTCATAATAAAACCAGAAAATCAAAATACAAAAATGTTTAATTGTTTATTAATTTACTCATTAACTTGTTTTTGTAAATAAATTTTAATAATTAATTTAGTTAATTTAGGTTTTCAATTTTAACACTTTTTCTTAATAAATTAAAATATGTAGAAATTAGGTTTTTTTTAACATTTTCATCTTTTTAATAAATAATTTTCTCATCATTATTATTATTATTATTAATTACTAAATATTTTTGTAAATAAACATGTACATTAATTATTTAGTAAATTAGGTTAAACTTTAATATTTTTCATTAATAATTAAAAACAACTTAGAATTAGGGTTTCTCTTGATTTTCAATTTTATTTATTTTCATAAAACAAAAACCTAAAAAACATTTCTTTTCTTTAATTAAATAATTAATTAGCTTTTAATTCAATTTAATTTCAAAAGGGTCCAATGCCCTCGAACGTTCAACTTTAATTCTGTCGCGCATTTATTCTTATTTTTCTCTTTTCAAATATTATGTAACTGCTCAAGGCTTGTAATAGTAATTAGGCCTTTTACTTTCCGCATTTTTATTAAAACGGGTCTTTGTAATTTGGTGATGTATAGACCCGCGCCTTGTAATTGCGTAGGATTTATCATTTCCGCATTTAAATTTCCGCACTTTTAAATTCTAATTGCATGAAAGAATGTATGGCTAATTAAAAATAACTCGTAGCTCACAAATGCCCTGATCAAAGATAAATATTGACATGAAAATAACACACAAATTCACACACCACTTCTAGGGTACGCCTCACCTGTTGCCTTACCTTCGAAACGTGGTCGTCGAGTATAGGACGTTTTAGTAAGTCCTTATGTCCATGATCCAGTTACCTCGAAATGGTTGCCTCGGATTAAAAAAGGATCAATGGCATAAGGGTAGCTTCTAAGGTGTCCTACTATTGCTTCGGTGACCACACTGTCCCTACAAACGAATTGACCCGAACATCTCCAACGGTGGTGCTACCTACCTCTCAATGGTGGGATGGCACTACCTTAAGGACATTTACACAGCCTAATTCCTTAGGGTAGGTAGATGACTCATAGATACTTGCTCTATTCAAAAACAAATCAAAAACCTTTTCACACGGACACTTTCAAAAAGCTTTCAAAACAATTTTTCAAACACTCTTGAGGACATATACAAGAGTTATTCTGAAATCTTTCAATGAAACTTTTTCAAACCCACTCACATTTGAAAAGAAAACATTTTGAAAACGTAAGAGCAAGTATCTAAGATCCCATGGATAACCATGGATAGAAAGGGTGCTAACACCTTCCCTTTCTATAAATCTACCTCCCTAACCGAGAAACTATCTCATAAGGAATTTTGTTGTGCTTTTGTCCTGTCCATGTTGGAGAAAATAAAAGACGGTGGCGACTCTTGCTTCCGCGACATTTCACGAAACCAGCTAAAAACAGTCAGTTCTAAATCCACCGATCACAGAACTGGCGACTCTGCTGGGGAGATACTATTAAAGTGAGGTGTACCTTAGGATAGCTCAGACTTGTGTTTTCAATTGCTGTGTTTGTTTGCTTTATTATTGTGGGCTGCATCGGAGTTACATAGATCCTAACCCGGATCTGGGGATACCCTGTTAGGTAGCATAAGCTGTGAGGGACATGTCCGGCGTAGACCGACATGGGTGAAGCAGTGGCTACATTGGTGTGGCGCCTTGGTCTGTACCGATATCCCTTGTGTCGCAACGAGGAGAATATGGGTCTTATGAGGAGTCATTAAGCACCAACCGACTTTAGAACCTTAAATGACCCAACTTGGCCAATAGAACAATAGCAGTATGCTACACCCATTGAGGCTAAACTCTCGTGATGGTTCTGGCCGCAAGAAAAGATTGCGATGCTGGAGTTATGACCGATTGAGGGTAGTCAGTGATATTGGGATCCTCTAGAACCCGGTTACTTCTGATAGGACAGGTCTTAACCAACAAACTGAAAGAGGGTAATACCTAGACCCCATGCTGGCCTAAACTCTAAGGGCTTGTCTTGTGTGACTTGTGTGCCTTATCATGTTTGCCTTTGTGAATACTTGTGGTGTGCTTTATCATAACATCATGCCATCATAAACATTGCATGCATCCTGCATAAGGACTGACCATTTCAAAGACAAGAGGGTTTCACCTTTGCTCTGTTTTGTAGGACATCATGACGCCTATGCGAAGGAATACTATCCGGTTCAATTTTGTTCACCCACCTGAGTTGCTTGAAGAATTGGTTAGCAGAATTCCAAATACTACTTCCTTCATCCAGAGGCATGGTTCTCTTCTCAGTTTAGTCACTGCAAAATGGGACCAACAACTGATGAGTGTCCTGACACAGTTTTATGACCCTCTGTACCAGTGCTTCACCTTTCAAGACTTCCAGCTGGTCCCTACCCTGGAAGAGTTCTCTGATTTGCTTGGTATCCCTATCTTGGATCAGACTCCCTACACTGGTTCGGAAAAGACCCTTAGGCTTGAGGAGATTGTTGCAGCTCTTCCTTTGACCCACAAGGAGGTAATGGACAACTGGGTGACTAGAAGCAAAGTTAAGGGTTTCTTGGCCAAGTTTCTGATTGGTAAGGCTAACAGTTTCTGGAACGACTTGGACTTTAGGGCGTACGAAGACATTCTGGCTCTCTTAATCTATGGTCTAGTTTTGTTTCCTAATCCTGACAACTTCATTAACGTCACCGCCATAAGGATCTTCATGTCTCGGAACCCTGTGCCCACTCTCTTGGGTGATATCCTACAACAACTTTATGCTCGTACTGCCCGAAGACGAGGAACTCTGTGGTGTTGTATTCCTTTGTTAGTGAGGTGGTTTATTTCGCACCTCCCTAAGTTCGTGCTGAAGAACAAAGAAGGAAGAGGTTGGGCTCATAGGTTAATGTCCCTCACTGATAATGACATCATTTAGACTCTCAGAGGTTTGGATGAGGTAGCTGTTATTGATCGTTGTGGAGAATACCCTAATGTTCCTCTGATTGGCACCCAAGGAGGGATCTCTTATAATCCATGTCTAGCTCTCCGTCAGTTTGGAAGGGCCAGAAGAGCAGGGCCTCATGAGATGTTGGTGCCTCACATCAGTTTTGAGTTTCAGGTAGATAGTGACGAGCTGCGTCTTAGGTTCATCAAGGCTTGGGACAGAATCCACAAAGCTGACCCACAAGAGTTGGGACCGAAGACTTCTCTACCTATGGAAGCCTACTACAAATGGGTCTGCTCCGTGCTCAGAAGTTAGGTATGCCGTACGAAGCTGTCAGACCCATCATTCTTGAATATCCTGATAGAGATGGGGCTCCTCCAACTGTTCTCCCTCCTCAGATACCTACTGATATTGATACACTAAAGAGGTCTTGGGCGCAACTGCGAGAAGAACGGGATTCTTATCGGGAAAAGTTCAACGAGCAGGAATTGAAGATCCAGAAGCTGACAAAGCAGTTGGAGAACGAGCGAGCCTTGAATGACTACATCCGTACTTAGAAGAGGAGACCATGGGATCAATAATGAGCTTTGGATGTTCTTTTACAGTTTTTATTTCCCTTTTCAGTATTTCCATTTTTATGTAACGCCTAAGGGCAACCTGTTGAACAATTTAAATTTCAAAGTTGAATCTAATGAAGTGTGTTCCTTTTTGTTTACAAAGTTGATTCCCGATTGTCTTTGAAAACATAAATCATACGCATTCCATTCATCATGTGCATAGCAGGTACTCTTCTTTTCAGGTTGCTTAATGTTCTTCGCTGTTTATTTCAGCATCATGAACCCTGAATCATCTACCGAGCAGTCCATCAAGGCCCTCCAGGCTCAGAACGCCCAATTTCAAGAGCTGATTATGAGTTTGGCCCAAGGTCAGGAGGAGTTGAAGGCTCTGTTGGTCAAGAAGAAGAAGAAGAGAACTGTACTGTTCAACACTGGCCGGAGGTTTGGTAACACACTGCAGAATGAGGTTGATCAAGCTGGTTCTTCTGTGGGGAAAGGCAGTCCCCAGGGGGGAAGGGTTCCTAGTCCGGTGGTCTCTGACAACGAGGCTGATTTTAATGAGGAGCAGTATCCTCCAGCTGAAGACAAGTACAGGCAGTTGGAAGATCGTCTGAACGCCATGGAAATTCAACAAGTGCCTAGTTTGGATTTCGGAGACTTGGGTTTATCTTCTGGTGTGGTCATCCCACACAAATTCAAAGCACCATCTTTCGCAAAGTATGACGGGGCGTCCTGCCCTAAGCTACATCTCAGATCTTATGTGCGGAAGATCCAGCCGTATACTGTGGACAAGAACTTGTGGATCCACTTCTTCTAGGAGAGTCTTTCAGGGACTCACCTCGAATGGTTCTATCAGCTGGATGGAACCAAAGTTCGTAACTGGGAGGAGTTGGCTACTGCTTTTTACAAGCAGTATCAGTATAATGCCGACCTCGCTCCTACACGTACCCAACTCCAGGGTATGTTGCTAGGATCAGGAGAAGGTTTTAAAGAGTATGCGCAGAAGTGGAGGGACCTGGCTGGCAGGGTGCAGCCACCATTAACCGACCGTGAGCTAGTAGACATGTTCTTGGGGACCCTATCCGGGCCATTCTTCAATCATCTCATTGGCAATTCGTCTGTAGGGTTTACAGATCTCATTCTGACTGGGGAAAGGATAGAAGCTGGCATGAAATCAGGGAAGATTCAGAAAGGTGCGTCCTCAAGTTCTGAGAAGAAACCTTTTAAAAAGGAAGCCAGTGCTGTGTATGGGCCTAGAAGGCAAAATAAACCAGAACGCCGCCAAGCCGTCAACGCGGTGGTGATTGCAAATCCTGCTGCCGTTCCTCGACAACCTAACCAACCAAGGGGTGAGAGACCCAGAAGAGAATACACTCGGCTGAGTATGACCTTGTCACAGATCTTACCGCAACTACTATCGACCAACTTGGTGACCATCAGGGAAGCTCCGAAGGTGGTGAACACCACCTCTCCGAAGTATAATCCCAATGCCCGCTGTGCTTATCATTCTGATAGCCCGGGACATTCTACTGATGATTGATGGGCCCTAAGAAACAAGGTTCAAGACCTTATCGACGCGAAAGAGGTACAGTTTGAGGCGCCTGAGAAGCCCAATGTAGTGACAGCTCCCCTGTCCGACCATGGAATGAATGCTATCAGGGATGGTGACGAAGTGGAAGAATCTGAGTTCAACAGCTGGATCTGCCCGACGACCGATGGTGGACTGAACAATTGGACCGCAAAAGATCACATACCTATTACTTTTGTTACGCAGTAATGAATTCCTTTTTTTTTTATTTGTAATGAACAATAAATTGAAACTTTATGGCCCGGTGTCTTACCCGGGGCACCGTGGCTTCATTTGTGAGGGCTTATTACTTGTCATTTCCATATATCATGAATAAAGACATTGGACATTTTTCACATTTCAAATCTTGTGCTCCCTTTCTTTCTTTCTTTATATTGCAAAACAGCTATATTTACACACACTCACCCATACAGGTTTCAATCCACTCTGGATCTCACTGGTAACGACTCTGCTACTGCCAGTTATGACTTCGAAAATCCGATCAACTTAGCCGAAGACGAAGGTGAAGATGATTGCGAAGTGCCCGGTGAGCTTGCAAGACTGTTACTCCAGGAAGAGAGGGCCATTCAGCCACATGAAGAGCCAGTGGAAACGGTAAATCTGGGTACTAAGACAGACAGAAAGGAAGTCAAGATTGGTGCCAATCTGGAGCTCAGTGTGAAACAACGGCTGATCCAGATGCTGCATGACTACATGGAAATCTTTGCCTGGTCTTACGAAGACATGCCTGGGTTGGACACCGACATTGTAGTCCATCACTTGCCTACCAAGGAAGAATGCCCTCCGGTTAAACAAAAGGTCCGCCGTATGCGTCCAGAGATGTCCGAGAAAATCAAAGCTGAGCTTATGAAGAAATTTGATGTCGGTTTTCTTGCATTAACTTCTTACCCTCAGTGGGTTGCCAATGTGGTTCCGGTACCAAAGAAAGATGGTAAGGTCAGAATGTGTGTTGATTACAGGGATCTGAACAGGGCAAGCCCCAAGGATGACTTCCCCCTACCTCACATAGACGTTCTGGTTGACAATACTGCTCAGCACAAGGTGTTCTCCTTCATGGACGGTTTTTCAGGTTATAATCAGATCAAGATGGCTCCTGAAGATATGGAAAAGACTACCTTTGTTACTCAGTGGGGCACCTTCTGTTACAAGGTCATGCCATTTGGACTAAAAAATGCTGGGGCAACCTACCAATGTGCCATGGTTGCTTTATTTCATGACATGATCCACCATGAGATTGAAGTGTACGTCGATGATATGATTGCAAGGTCTCAAACCGAGGAGGAACACCTTGACCATCTACAGAAGTTGTTTGACCGTCTGAAGTTATACAAGCTGAGGTTGAACCCGAACAAGTGCACATTTGGGGTAAGATCTGGAAAGTTGCTAGGCTTCGTCGTAAGTGACAAAGGTATTCAAGTGGACCCTGCCAAGGTTAAAGCCATACAAGAGATGCCAGTTCCCAAGACAGAGAAAGAAGTCAGAGGCTTTCTAGGACGTCTGAATTATATTGCCCGATTCATCTCGCACCTAACTGCCACCTGTGAACCAATCTTCAAGCTGCTGAAGAAAGATCAGGTGGTACGGTGGAATGATGAATGCCAGGCCGCTTTTGACAGAATCAAAGAGTATCTCCAAGAACCACCCATCCTTATACCACCGGTTGAAGGGAGACCTCTAATACTATACCTGACAGTACTTGACAGCTCAATGGGGTGTGTGATGGGGCAGCATGACAAGTCCGGCCGAAAAGAGCACGCCATTTATTACCTTAGCAAAAAGTTTACCGACTGTGAGACCCGATACTCACTGCTCGAGAAAACTTGCTGCGCTTTGGTATGGGCTGCTCGCCGGCTGAGACAGTATATGCTGACTCATACTACTTTGTTGATATCAAAGATGGATCCAATAAAGTACATATTTGAAAAGCTTGCTTTGTCTGGAAGAATAGCAAGATGGCAGATGATCTTGACAGAATATGACATCCAGTACACGACTCAGAAAGCTATCAAAGGAAGTGTATTGGCAGATGTTGTACCCCGAAATTTGCCCTCCCATATTCTTCAAGAATGGCAAAGCATGCTTCAAAATCTCCCCAAGGATTGCACAGTTCAAGGGCCTCCTAACAGTCAAAAACTAGGGTTTTGGTTCTGGAAAAGAAATTGAAGTTTCCAAGGGTCCAATCAAGTCCCACATGCCTATAAACATGGTCAAGTATCTTCATACCAAGTTTCAAGACTCACAGCACAAAATTGCACAGTCAAAAACCCTAATTGCTCAACAGTCAACTGCAGGGGAAAAATGGTCATTTGACAGTCAAAAGTTCAAATTTTTGGTCAACATCTTATTTTGAAGCCACAAACATCATTTGATCAATTCTTGGTCATGATTCTCAAGGCATGGCTCAAAAAGTCTCAAGATGCAAAAGTTTCCATTTTTGGACAGTTGAAAAAGTCAACTGTAACTTGACCAAGGCATAACTTCCACATGGTTCATCAGAAAAATTCCATCCAAAGCTAATTTTGAAGAGAAAGACATTTCCTACAACTCCTCTTCACACTTCAAGTCCAAGAAATGCTCTCACAAAAAGTTATCAATTTCAACATTATAGGTCATTTTCAAAAGTCAACAAAAAGGGACTTTAAGTCAAAGACCATAACTTGAAATTGGTAAATAAAAATGACATGGGACCAAAGGCATTGGTTAGAGGACTTCAAGACCTTTCCAAAATGTCCAAGAACATGATCAAAGCTTAAACATTGAGCAAGATATGCCTTGTGGAAGTTGGGAAATTTTTGGGAATTTTGAAAAGTCAACTTTGCTTCAAATGCCTCAAAATTGCTAATGGGCCACATTTTCTTCCAAGATTCATCATCCAAAGGCTATGCACGACCATTTGGCCCAAAGGGGATTTATTTCATCATTTTTATTATTTTATTTGAATTTTTAATTACTATTAATTCATTTAATAAAATAAAATATGAAAAAATACTAAAACAAATGTATGTGAATCTTTTTATGCAGCATTTGCTCTCATTGGTCATTGAAAATTCGTGCATATCAAAAAAGGGAAGATTTGGTGCAAATTGGCATGATATTCATGTGGAAAAGATTTGAAAATATTCATGGAAAATCAAATATTTCTTTCATCAATGCATTGATCTTTTTGCTCAAGATTCAACCCTAATCCATCCCATACATAAGTCAGAAGCTAAACCTAATGCACACAACCTCCAAGGTGCGCCCAAAACCTCTTATGCACTTTGCAATTTTTTGTGAAAAAAATCAAAACTGAAAACACCATTCCAAAGCGATTCAAGGCTTCTAACCAATTGAAAAAGCTTCCTAAGACATCACTGAACCTGACTGAATCTTTTTCCACGCCCATAGCATCAAGAATTGGTACATAGAAGTCAAACTGTTTCATATTTTTTGCATAATCGCGTTTCATCATTCATGCCATATTTTTGATTTCTAACGCTTGTTTTGTACTAGTCTTATCCTTCTGAAGCTAACCATACCATTCAATTGAAGTTTCGTGCCCTATACACGAATCCACCATTGAAGCTTGCTAGGGTTTCGTAACTGTGAATTTGGGGCTTTCCTCTTCAGGAAAAATTGAGACACGAAACCCACGCCATTGAAACCAGAAGCTTATGACCAATTGATTCCATACCTCGCGCCTAATTTATGAACCACGATGGCCTATTCGCTATTTTTATGTTCATCATTTAGTGGGGGTTTAAAACCCCCGCTATTCAGTTTGTTTGTTTTTCCAGGCAAAGCAGACAATTGGAGAAGAAGGTGAGGTGTAAGGCAATGGTTGGTGTGTTTGAATTTCGCGCGAAAAAACGCCACTAATCTTTGTTTCACGTTATGTTGTTTAGTTGTTATATTATATACAAAGCAACACAACAACGCAGCTGGCAAGGCATTGGCTTGGTAAGCAATGGGACCTGGGTTCGATCCTCAGGTCCCCCATATTATTTCAATATTTTGCTTGTTAACGTAATTCCATGCAGTTTCAACCCCAGGGTCTACCATGCGTATTCAGGCCTGTGTTTGCCACGCGCCCACTAAGATCAATCCAAGGGCCTTGATCTGGAGACCACCATGTGCATAAGTCAGACGTGCCACACGCGCACTGAAAAGTCAACTAAAGGCCTTAATTCATGGGGCCTGATTGCTACAACATGACCTCCAAATTGGGGTGAACACCCCCATGGGTTTGCTTTCTTTAACTCTTTTTATTTTTCTATTTTTATTTGTTTAATTTAGTTTTAATTTAATTATTTAAATTAATTTGTCTTCTTTAACATATAAAAATAATAAAAGATCAGAAAGTCACAAATTATAAAAATATTTTATTTAAATGTTTTTTTTTGTAAATAACCTTATTAATTAATTTAGTTTTCAATTCTAGGTTTAATTCTAATATTCTTTTTAATAAACTAAAAAATATAGAATTAGGGTTTTAAATGTTTTTTATTCTTTTTCTTTTCTTTTATCATTATTAAAATATTAATTATTTTGTAAATATAATTTGCCATGTAAATATTTAGTTAAAATTAGGTCAAACTAAAAACACTTTTCTTAATAAATAAATAAAAAACAATTTAGAATTAGGGTTAATTAACTTTTCTTTTTTTAATTCCAATTTAATTTTCTTACTAAAAATCCATAAATACAAAAAACTCAAAAATAACTTCTCTTTTCTCATTAAATTTAATTAATTTCATAATTGTAATTTAATTTCTTTAAAAGGGTCCAACGCCCTCGCATTCCCGACTTTAATTCTCTTCGCATTTTTATTTCTTTTTGTGAATATTCATGTAATTCTCCCAAAGCCATGTAATAGCGTAATTAGACATTTATCTCCTCCGCATTTTTATTTTATTTCAAATCGGGTCTTGGATTAATTTGGCGATGTGGACCCGCGCCTTTGTAATAGCGTAGGACGTTTTAGTAAGTCCTCATGTCCATGAACATGGCATGAGGGTGGCTTCTAAGGTGTCTTCCTATTGCTCCGGTGATCACCATGTCCCGAACCCTCGAATTGACCCGAACACCTCCAACGGTGGTGCCACCTACCTCTCAATGGTAGGATGGCACTACTTTAAGGACATTTACACAGACGAATTCCTTAGGGTAGGTAGAGAACTCTAGATACTTGCTCTAAATTTCAAAACAAATCAAAAAATACTTTTCACACCGACACCTTTTCAAAAAGCTTTCGAAAGCAACTTTTCAAACACTCTTGAGGACTGATACAAGAGTCGAACTGAAATTTTCAAAGAAACTTTTTTTAAAAACCCACAGTTGAAAAGCAAACAAACCATTTTGAAAACACAAGTGAGCAAGTATCTAAGAGCCCATGGATAACCATGGATAGAAAGGGTGCTAACACCTTCCCTTTCTATAATCTACCTCCCGAACCGAGAGTAATCTCTATAAGGAATTTTTCTGTGCTTTTGTCCTTTCCATTTGGAGAAAATAAAAGACGGTGGCGACTCTTGCTTTCGCGACATTTCGCGAACCAGCTTTAAACAGTCAGTTCCAGATCCACCGATCACAGAACTGGCGACTCTGCTGGGGGAAATTAAAGTGAGGTGTACCTTCTCATGGAGACTTTGGTCAGGAACAGCGCTGAGGACGAACGGTTGAAACACCTGCAAGCTGAGATGGATACAATGAAAGCCCAAATGCTGGGGAAGGTGACTGCCATTCAAGGTTTAGCTCAAAGACAAGAAGAGTTCGGGTTTCTCGTCAACCAACTGCTTCAGGATAACCAACTGGGGAAACATCTAAAGTTGAAGGGCCAGTCATCGTTCAACCACCTTTGAAACAAGGAGATAAGGGGAGAGCCCCTCAAATAGCTTCAGGGTCACAAATTCAGCAGCAACTTCACCAGCTTCAGCCAGGCAAGCCCAGGAGGCAATTCACCCAGCTCAACATGTCGCTGTTTCAAGCTTTACAACGCCTGTTGAGATTGAATCTGATCACATTAAGGGCTCATCCCCAGAACCCCAACACAGCATCTCCTACCTATCATCCCAATAAAAGGTGTGCCTACCATTCTGCCAGCCCGGGACACGATACAAATGAGTGTTGGGCTCTGAAGAACAAGATCCAGGATCTGATTTATGAAGGAGCATTGGAGTTCACACAAGATGGTCAGGCTGAGTTTTTCTACCATCCCTCCAAGGCTCACCATTTGAAGTAACAAGCCATGAGATGAAAAGACTTTTGTTCATTAGGATTTTCAAGTTGTAACTTTCTTTTGTTCAAACATTTACTCATGTTAAACGTTGTTGTTTCATTAATGCATCGCATATGTCTGTTTTGAAGCAATATATTCATATTCACTATATGCAAATTATTTTCATATTTTTTCTGATGATCAACGCTCGATTAATAATGATAAGCCTTTTGAGGGAGGATGACGAAAACGATACCATGATCTACAGTATGCTTTTGAACGGACCCCGCTGATGAGGTACAGGCATTGTTTCAATCCCTAAACACTGGAGTTATAAGGAAGATAATCCCTCGTCAACCCCTCTGAGCCAAAGAAGTAGGAGTTTTTCTTTTCGAAATTTAAAACCCTTAATCATAACCTGGGGCAGGGTAGTTCTCTCAGTTGATCCAAGTGCATAACAGATGGCACCAAAGAGGTCCTTACAAAAAAAAGAAAAGAAGATAGTGATGATTCCGAATAATCATAAGGATAGGCAGTCATTATATCTCAAAAAATAAAAACCCAATAAGTCAAAACCAATGAAGGAGACTTGCAAAACTGGGGCATCCCGCTGACTGTAATCACAAAAAGAAACAGTTCAGGAAAAAAAAGAGGGATAACAAAAATCAGAAAAAGAAAGAGGTCTTACAAACCCTCGACAAAAAATGACTGCTTATTCAAAATAAGTTATCAACATCCGAATCATCACCGGAAAACCAGATCAAAGACTCAGACAAGGCCTAACGTATGATCAGCTGAGTTTAGGTTTGAAGAACATCACGAAGAGCGGGTGGGTACAAATAAATTTGAGCCTTTATCCTTTGTTTCTTAAACCGTGAACCAGGCCACGTTATAACCCTTAAAAGTCCTAGCTGAAGCAAGGGTTAGTTCGAAAGCATATTGTTACGAAAGGTATCCTGACTCCTTAAGGCCTACGGTAAATACGGAGTTTGACATCGCGTTTTAACAAACATTCACTTGTTTTATGAAAAAGAATGCATTTTCAAAATCTTCAAGACAGACATAAGCTTTGCATTTTTGATATAACATTGTTTGCATATGACTATTTGTTTGAACAGCAGGGAAATTCGCACGATGAATACCTAGTGAACAAAAGCACTTCCAATCAAGGGGCAGACGTGATTATTGTCCATCATCTGGGGCAATTAAGTCAAGATTCGGAGAATCTCTCAAAGGCCAGATAGCCTGGGGCAAATCTCCGCCTGAGTCACTTGGGGCATTCCAACAACGAATCTTGCCTGATCAAACACCTTCTGGTGGCATGACAAAACACAACAACAGGGGCAACTCCCTACATTCTGAAAGCACGGACATAGTCGAAAAAATACGCATAATCAAAGACCCGCTAGGTTGATATACCTTGGCAAAAATAAGGGCTTCCCGGCGAACCAAAAGGGTTCGGGCAAAATGAAGGGATGAAAATGAAAAAAATTTGTACACCCGGCAAGTCGAAAACCTGAAAAGGCGGCTTGGGCAAAAATGGGTATCCCGGTAGACTGAAAACCCGAAAGGGCGGTCCAGGAAAAAATTAGGGATCGAAGCGTACGACTATGTCCTGTCATCTTGGCACCTGCCTACCAGAAGAAGGTTTGTCCATCAACAACTATCAGCACCTCACAGGTCTCCCTCTCCCACCTCAGAAACAGGGGCAACAATGAGTTGTCCAAGCGATCTAATGGTTCGGTCCACCAAGGTACCAAGATAGGTTCAGCTGAAGAACATAACCAGCATATCAAATTAATCTCCCCAGGAGAGTCCAATCCAGTTTCCCCAGGAAAGTTGGAATCCATCTCCCCAAGCAGTAAGCTTATCTCCAGTAGATTCTGGAAGCTTATCCCCAGTAGATTCTTGAAGCTTATCCCCACAGAGCACGAACGCGTCTCCCGGCTTTATTCAAAGAGTTATTTCCTTACCAGGATATAATTGGGTTATCCTCAGCCAAAAGCCACGAGAAGATCGTCCTCGGCGAAGTCTTCTTATCCCCAGCGAAGTCTATTAACACTTCCAACATAACAACGGTATCCACAGCAAAGTTACCATCAACATTTCAGCGAAGTACCTCTCTCCCCACAGAGTATTTCTCCCCAACAAGGTCACTAGAGTACTTTTCTCCCCGCAGAGTAATCCATTCGCCAAGTTTATTCCCCAACGGAGTTATCTTCTCCTACCGGTATTCTTGCAACTATCATCCCCAGCAGAAGCAAAGATCTATTCTTCAATATCAGCCTAGGAGTGACTTCCCGGCACCCGTCAAGGATTTATTTTACTAGGACGAAAGCACACATTCATAAACATCGCACTTCCATACATTATAGCATGCATATACGCATCATATCTTACAAATCTCATTTATGTTGAGAACATCATCGCTTGATTCATATCATGCCTTGCATATGACTGACCTTTACCTTTCAGGAAAGATCCAGTTGAGTTCTCAGCTACATTTCAAGACTTTAGTCTGGTTCAGTTAAATCGACCCTAAGTTTTGTCTGTTTCTTATCCAATCAAAGGCCTTCTCTGGTTCAGTCAGATCGACCCTAAAATCTCCCTGTTTCTTATCCAGTTGAAGATTTCAAGACCTTGACCGGTTCAGTTAAATCGACCCTAAGATTTTCCTGTTTCTTATCCAGTCAAAGGCCTTCTCTGGTTCAGTCAGATCGACCCTAAGATCTCCCTGTTTCTTATCCAGTTGAAGATTTCAAGACCTAGACCGGTTCAGTTAAATCGACCCTAAGATTTTTCTGTTTCTTATCCAGTCAAAGGCCTTCTCTGGTTCAGTCAGATCGACCCTAAGATCTCCCTGTTTCTTATCCAGTTGAAGATTTCAAGACCTAGACCGGTTCAGTTAAATTGACCCTAAGATTTTTCTGTTTCTTATCCAGTCAAAGGCCTTCTCTGGTTCAGTCAGATCGACCCTAAGATCTCCCTGTTTCTTATCCAGTTGAAGATTTCAAGACCTTGACCGGTTCAGTTAAATCGACCCTAAGATTTTCCTGTTTCTTATCCAGTCAAAGGCCTTCTCTGGTTCAGTCAGATCGACCCTAAGATCTCCCTGTTTCTTATCCAGTTGAAGATTTCAAGACCTAGACCGGTTCAGTTAAATCGACCCTAAGATTTTTCTGTTTCTTATCCAGTCAAAGGCCTTCTCTGGTTCAGTCAGATCGACCCTAAGATCTCCCTGTTTCTTATCCAGTTGAAGATTTCAAGACCTAGACCGGTTCAGTTAAATCGACCCTAAGATTTTTCTGTTTCTTATCCAGTCAAAGGCCTTCTCTGGTTCAGTCAGATCGACCCTAAGATCTCCCTGTTTCTTATCCAGTTGAAGATTTCAAGACCTTGACCGGTTCAGTTAAATCGACCCTAAGATTTTCCTGTTTCTTATCCAGTCAAAGGCCTTCTCTGGTTCAGTCAGATCGACCCTAAGGTCTCCCTGTTTCTTATCCAGTTGAAGATTCCAAGACCTAGTCTGGTTCAGTTAAATCGACCCTAAGATTTTCCTATTTCTTATCCAGTCAAAGGCCTTCTCTAGTCCAGTTAAATCGATCCCTAAAAGATTTTCCTGATGAAGACTCAGTAGAAGACATCCAATATTCTCTCAGCGTTACTGTTGAGGTTGAAGTCACCCCAGATTCTCTCAGCGTTACTGTTGAGGTTGAAGTCGCCCAAGATTCTCTCAGCGTTACTGTTGAGGTTGAAGTCGCCCAAGATTCTCTCAGCGTTACTGTGGAGGTAGTAATCACCCCAGGTTCTCTCAGCGTTCCTGTTGAGGTAGTAATCGTCCAAGGTTCTCTCACCGTCCCGTTGAGGTAGTAACCATCCCTGGTTCATTCATCATTTTTTGAAGCTCCAGATTCAATTCCTGTAACCAGTCAGGGCATATCTATACAAAGAGTTTGAAGACCAGCTCCTGTGACAGGCCAGGTAATCATTTTCTTTTCCAGGTACGCAAGTTCTCGCTAAGGAATCTCTTACGCGATCGACACCCAGATGGCATCTATAAGCCCATCCATCTATCCATCACCTCTCAGCATGGCATCTATAAGCCCATCATCCTATCCATCAATCTCCAAATGGCATCTATAAGCCCATTCCCCCCATCATCACACTACTATGTGAGCGCAAATTTCTGGGCACTCTAGTGTTCAATCATCTTCCACCTTCGAATTACGAAAGGCACGTCAGCCAATCTGCATCCTCAGGTTTAAGAAGATTGAACAGGGGCAACTGTTGTACCCCGAAATTTTCCCTCCCATATTCTTCAAGAATGGCAAAGCATGCTTCAAAATCTCCCCAAGGGTTGCACAGTTCAAGGGCCTCCTAACAGTCAAAAACTAGGGTTTTGGTTCTGGCAAAGAAATTGAAGTTTCCAAGGGTCCAATCAAGTCCCACATGCCTATAAACATGGTCAAGTATCTTCATACCAAGTTTCAAGACTCACAGCACAAAATTTCACAGTCAAAAACCCTAATTGCTCAGCAGTCAACTACAGGGGCAAAATGGTCATTTGACAGTCAAAAGTTCAAATTTTTGGTCAACATCTTATTTTGAAGCCACAAACATCATTTGATCAATTCTTGATCATGATTCTCAAGGCATGGCTCAAAAAGTCTCAAGATGCAAAAGTTTCCATATTTGGACAGTTGAAAAAGTCAACTGTAACTTGACCAAGGCATAACTTCCACATGGTTCATCAGAAAAATTCCATCCAAAGCTCATTTTGAAGAGAAAGACATTTCCTACAACTCCTCTTCACACTTCAAGTCCAAGAAATGCTCTCACAAAAAGTTATCAATTTCAACATTATAGGTCATTTTCAAAAGTCAACAAAAAGGGACTTTAAGTCAAAGACCATAACTTGAAATTGGTAAATAAAAATGACATGGGACCAAAGGCATTGGTTAGAGGACTTCAAGACCTTTCCAAAATGTCCAAGAACATGATCAAAGCTTAAACATTGAGCAAGATATGCCTTGTGGAAGTTGGGAAATTTTTGGGAATTTTGAAAAGTCAACTTTGCTTCAAATGCCTCAAAATTGCTAATGGGCCACATTTTCTTCCAAGATTCATCATCCAAAGGCTATGCACGACCATTTGGCCCAAAGGGGATTTATTTCATCATTTTTATTATTTTATTTTAATTTTTAATTACTATTAATTCATTTAATAAAATAAAATATGAAAAAATACTAAAACAAATGTATGTGAATCTTTTTATGCAGCATTTGCTCTCATTGGTCATTGAAAATTCGTGCATATCAAAAAAGGGAAGATTTGGTGCAAATTGGCATGATATTCATGTGGAAAAGATTTGAAAATATTCATGGAAAATCAAATATTTCTTTCATCAATGCATTGATCTTTTTGCTCAAGATTCAACCCTAATCCATCCCATACATAAGTCAGAAGCTAAACCTAATGCACACAACCTCCAAGGTGCGCCCAAAACCTCTTATGCACTTTGCAATTTTTTGTGAAAAAAATCAAAACTGAAAACACCATTCCAAAGCGATTCAAGGCTTCTAACCAATTGAAAAAGCTTCCTAAGACATCACTGAACCTGACTGAATCTTTTTCCACGCCCATAGCATCAAGAATTGGTACATAGAAGTCAAACTGTTTCATATTTTTTGCATAATCGCGTTTCATCATTCATGCCATATTTTTGATTTCTAACGCTTGTTTTGTACTAGTCTTATCCTTCTGAAGCTAACCATACCATTCAATTGAAGTTTCGTGCCCTATACACGAATCCACCATTGAAGCTTGCTAGGGTTTCGTAACTGTGAATTTGGGGCTTTCCTCTTCAGGAAAAATTGAGACACGAAACCCACGCCATTGAAACCAGAAGCTTATGACCAATTGATTCCATACCTCGCGCCTAATTTATGAACCACGATGGCCTATTCGCTATTTTTATGTTCATCATTTAGTGGGGGTTTAAAACCCCCGCTATTCAGTTTGTTTTTTTTTCCAGGCAAAGCAGACAATTGGAGAAGAAGGTGAGGTGTAAGGCAATGGTTGGTGCGTTTGAATTTCGCGCGAAAAAACGCCACTAATCTTTGTTTCACGTTATGTTGTTTAGTTGTTATATTATATACAAAGCAACACAACAACGCAGCTGGCAAGGCATTGGCTTGGTAAGCAATGGGACCTGGGTTCGATCCTCAGGTCCCCCATATTATTTCAATATTTTGCTTGTTAACGTAATTCCATGCAGTTTCAACCCCAGGGTCTACCATGCGTATTCAGGCCTGTGTTTGCCACGCGCCCACTAAGATCAATCCAAGGGCCTTGATCTGGAGACCACCATGTGCATAAGTCAGACGTGCCACACGCGCACTGAAAAGTCAACTAAAGGCCTTAATTCATGGGGCCTGATTGCTACAACATGACCTCCAAATTGGGGTGAACACCCCCATGGGTTTGCTTTCTTTAACTCTTTTTATTTTTCTATTTTTATTTGTTTAATTTAGTTTTAATTTAATTATTTAAATTAATTTGTCTTCTTTAACATATAAAAATAATAAAAGATCAGAAAGTCACAAATTATAAAAATATTTTATTTAAATGTTTTTTTTTGTAAATAACCTTATTAATTAATTTAGTTTTCAATTCTAGGTTTAATTCTAATATTCTTTTTAATAAACTAAAAAATATAGAATTAGGGTTTTAAATGTTTTTTATTCTTTTTCTTTTCTTTTATCATTATTAAAATATTAATTATTTTGTAAATATAATTTGCCATGTAAATATTTAGTTAAAATTAGGTCAAACTAAAAACACTTTTCTTAATAAATAAATAAAAAACAATTTAGAATTAGGGTTAATTAACTTTTCTTTTTTTAATTCCAATTTAATTTTCTTACTAAAAATCCATAAATACAAAAAACTCAAAAATAACTTCTCTTTTCTCATTAAATTTAATTAATTTCATAATTGTAATTTAATTTCTTTAAAAGGGTCCAACGCCCTCGCATTCCCGACTTTAATTCTCTTCGCATTTTTATTTCTTTTTGTGAATATTCATGTAATTCTCCCAAAGCCATGTAATAGCGTAATTAGACATTTATCTCCTCCGCATTTTTATTTTATTTCAAATCGGGTCTTGGATTAATTTGGCGATGTGGACCCGCGCCTTTGTAATAGCGTAGGACGTTTTAGTAAGTCCTCATGTCCATGAACATGGCATGAGGGTGGCTTCTAAGGTGTCTTCCTATTGCTCCGGTGATCACCATGTCCCGAACCCTCGAATTGACCCGAACACCTCCAACGGTGGTGCCACCTACCTCTCAATGGTAGGATGGCACTACTTTAAGGACATTTACACAGACGAATTCCTTAGGGTAGGTAGAGAACTCTAGATACTTGCTCTAAATTTCAAAACAAATCAAAAAATACTTTTCACACCGACACCTTTTCAAAAAGCTTTCGAAAGCAACTTTTCAAACACTCTTGAGGACTGATACAAGAGTCGAACTGAAATTTTCAAAGAAACTTTTTTTAAAAACCCACAGTTGAAAAGCAAACAAACCATTTTGAAAACACAAGTGAGCAAGTATCTAAGAGCCCATGGATAACCATGGATAGAAAGGGTGCTAACACCTTCCCTTTCTATAATCTACCTCCCGAACCGAGAGTAATCTCTATAAGGAATTTTTCTGTGCTTTTGTCCTTTCCATTTGGAGAAAATAAAAGACGGTGGCGACTCTTGCTTTCGCGACATTTCGCGAACCAGCTTTAAACAGTCAGTTCCAGATCCACCGATCACAGAACTGGCGACTCTGCTGGGGGAAATTAAAGTGAGGTGTACCTTCTCATGGAGACTTTGGTCAGGAACAGCGCTGAGGACGAACGGTTGAAACACCTGCAAGCTGAGATGGATACAATGAAAGCCCAAATGCTGGGGAAGGTGACTGCCATTCAAGGTTTAGCTCAAAGACAAGAAGAGTTCGGGTTTCTCGTCAACCAACTGCTTCAGGATAACCAACTGGGGAAACATCTAAAGTTGAAGGGCCAGTCATCGTTCAACCACCTTTGAAACAAGGAGATAAGGGGAGAGCCCCTCAAATAGCTTCAGGGTCACAAATTCAGCAGCAACTTCACCAGCTTCAGCCAGGCAAGCCCAGGAGGAAATTCACCCAGCTCAACATGTCGCTGTTTCAAGCTTTACAACGCCTGTTGAGATTGAATCTGATCACATTAAGGGCTCATCCCCAGAACCCCAACACAGCATCTCCTACCTATCATCCCAATAAAAGGTGTGCCTACCATTCTGCCAGCCCGGGACACGATACAAATGAGTGTTGGGCTCTGAAGAACAAGATCCAGGATCTGATTTATGAAGGAGCATTGGAGTTCACACAAGATGGTCAGGCTGAGTTTTTCTACCATCCCTCCAAGGCTCACCATTTGAAGTAACAAGCCATGAGATGAAAAGACTTTTGTTCATTAGGATTTTCAAGTTGTAACTTTCTTTTGTTCAAACATTTACTCATGTTAAACGTTGTTGTTTCATTAATGCATCGCATATGTCTGTTTTGAAGCAATATATTCATATTCACTATATGCAAATTATTTTCATATTTTTTCTGATGATCAACGCTCGATTAATAATGATAAGCCTCTTGAGGGAGGATGACGAAAACGATACCATGATCTACAGTATGCTTTTGAACGGACCCCGCTGATGAGGTACAGGCATTGTTTCAATCCCTAAACACTGGAGTTATAAGGAAGATAATCCCTCGTCAACCCCTCTGAGCCAAAGAAGTAGGAGTTTTTCTTTTCGAAATTTAAAACCCTTAATCATAACCTGGGGCAGGGTAGTTCTCTCAGTTGATCCAAGTGCATAACAGATGGCACCAAAGAGGTCCTTACAAAAAAAAGAAAAGAAGATAGTGATGATTCCGAATAATCATAAGGATAGGCAGTCATTATATCTCAAAAAATAAAAACCCAATAAGTCAAAACCAATGAAGGAGACTTGCAAAACTGGGGCATCCCGCTGACTGTAATCACAAAAAGAAACAGTTCAGGAAAAAAAAGAGGGATAACAAAAATCAGAAAAAGAAAGAGGTCTTACAAACCCTCGACAAAAAATGACTGCTTATTCAAAATAAGTTATCAACATCCGAATCATCACCGGAAAACCAGATCAAAGACTCAGACAAGGCCTAACGTATGATCAGCTGAGTTTAGGTTTGAAGAACATCACGAAGAGCGGGTGGGTACAAATAAATTTGAGCCTTTATCCTTTGTTTCTTAAACCGTGAACCAGGCCACGTTATAACCCTTAAAAGTCCTAGCTGAAGCAAGGGTTAGTTCGAAAGCATATTGTTACGAAAGGTATCCTGACTCCTTAAGGCCTACGGTAAATACGGAGTTTGACATCGCGTTTTAACAAACATTCACTTGTTTTATGAAAAAGAATGCATTTTCAAAATCTTCAAGAGAGACATAAGCTTTGCATTTTTGATATAACATTGTTTGCATATGACTATTTGTTTGAACAGCAGGGAAATTCGCACGATGAATACCTAGTGAACAAAAGCACTTCCAATCAAGGGGCAGACGTGATTATTGTCCATCATCTGGGGCAATTAAGTCAAGATTCGGAGAATCTCTCAAAGGCCAGATAGCCTGGGGCAAATCTCCGCCTGAGTCACTTGGGGCATTCCAACAACGAATCTTGCCTGATCAAACACCTTCTGGTGGCATGACAAAACACAACAACAGGGGCAACTCCCTACATTCTGAAAGCACGGACATAGTCGAAAAAATACGCATAATCAAAGACCCGCTAGGTTGATATACCTTGGCAAAAATAAGGGCTTCCCGGCGAACCAAAAGGGTTCGGGCAAAATGAAGGGATGAAAATGAAAAAAATTTGTACACCCGGCAAGTCGAAAACCTGAAAAGGCGGCTTGGGCAAAAATGGGTATCCCGGTAGACTGAAAACCCGAAAGGGCGGTCCAGGCAAAAATTAGGGATCGAAGCGTACGACTATGTCCTGTCATCTTGGCACCTGCCTACCAGAAGAAGGTTTGTCCATCAACAACTATCAGCACCTCACAGGTCTCCCTCTCCCACCTCAGAAACAGGGGCAACAATGAGTTGTCCAAGCGATCTAATGGTTCGGTCCACCAAGGTACCAAGATAGGTTCAGCTGAAGAACATAACCAGCATATCAAATTAATCTCCCCAGGAGAGTCCAATCCAGTTTCCCCAGGAAAGTTGGAATCCATCTCCCCAAGCAGTAAGCTTATCTCCAGTAGATTCTGGAAGCTTATCCCCAGTAGATTCTGGAAGCTTATCCCCACAGAGCACGAACGCGTCTCCCGGCTTTATTCAAAGAGTTATTTCCTTACCAGGATATAATTGGGTTATCCTCAGCCAAAAGCCACGAGAAGATCGTCCTCGGCGAAGTCTTCTTATCCCCAGCGAAGTCTATTAACACTTCCAACATAACAACGGTATCCACAGCAAAGTTACCATCAACATTTCAGCGAAGTACCTCTCTCCCCACAGAGTATTTCTCCCCAACAAGGTCACTAGAGTACTTTTCTCCCCGCAGAGTAATCCATTCGCCAAGTTTATTCCCCAACGGAGTTATCTTCTCCTACCGGTATTCTTGCAACTATCATCCCCAGCAGAAGCAAAGATCTATTCTTCAATATCAGCCTAGGAGTGACTTCCCGGCACCCGTCAAGGATTTATTTTACTAGGACGAAAGCACACATTCATAAACATCGCACTTCCATACATTATAGCATGCATATACGCATCATATCTTACAAATCTCATTTATGTTGAGAACATCATCGCTTGATTCATATCATGCCTTGCATATGACTGACCTTTACCTTTCAGGAAAGATCCAGTTGAGTTCTCAGCTACATTTCAAGACTTTAGTCTGGTTCAGTTAAATCGACCCTAAGTTTTGTCTGTTTCTTATCCAATCAAAGGCCTTCTCTGGTTCAGTCAGATTGACCCTAAAATCTCCCTGTTTCTTATCCAGTTGAAGATTTCAAGACCTTGACCGGTTCAGTTAAATCGACCCTAAGATTTTCCTGTTTCTTATCCAGTCAAAGGCCTTCTCTGGTTCAGTCAGATCGACCCTAAGATCTCCCTGTTTCTTATCCAGTTGAAGATTTCAAGACCTAGACCGGTTCAGTTAAATCGACCCTAAGATTTTTCTGTTTCTTATCCAGTCAAAGGCCTTCTCTGGTTCAGTCAGATCGACCCTAAGATCTCCCTGTTTCTTATCCAGTTGAAGATTTCAAGACCTAGACCGGTTCAGTTAAATTGACCCTAAGATTTTTCTGTTTCTTATCCAGTCAAAGGCCTTCTCTGGTTCAGTCAGATCGACCCTAAGATCTCCCTGTTTCTTATCCAGTTGAAGATTTCAAGACCTTGACCGGTTCAGTTAAATCGACCCTAAGATTTTCCTGTTTCTTATCCAGTCAAAGGCCTTCTCTGGTTCAGTCAGATCGACCCTAAGATCTCCCTGTTTCTTATCCAGTTGAAGATTTCAAGACCTAGACCGGTTCAGTTAAATCGACCCTAAGATTTTTCTGTTTCTTATCCAGTCAAAGGCCTTCTCTGGTTCAGTCAGATCGACCCTAAGATCTCCCTGTTTCTTATCCAGTTGAAGATTTCAAGACCTAGACCGGTTCAGTTAAATCGACCCTAAGATTTTTCTGTTTCTTATCCAGTCAAAGGCCTTCTCTGGTTCAGTCAGATCGACCCTAAGATCTCCCTGTTTCTTATCCAGTTGAAGATTTCAAGACCTTGACCGGTTCAGTTAAATCGACCCTAAGATTTTCCTGTTTCTTATCCAGTCAAAGGCCTTCTCTGGTTCAGTCAGATCGACCCTAAGGTCTCCCTGTTTCTTATCCAGTTGAAGATTCCAAGACCTAGTCTGGTTCAGTTAAATCGACCCTAAGATTTTCCTATTTCTTATCCAGTCAAAGGCCTTCTCTAGTCCAGTTAAATCGATCCCTAAAAGATTTTCCTGATGAAGACTCAGTAGAAGACATCCAATATTCTCTCAGCGTTACTGTTGAGGTTGAAGTCACCCCAGATTCTCTCAGCGTTACTGTTGAGGTTGAAGTCGCCCAAGATTCTCTCAGCGTTACTGTTGAGGTTGAAGTCGCCCAAGATTCTCTCAGCGTTACTGTGGAGGTAGTAATCACCCCAGGTTCTCTCAGCGTTCCTGTTGAGGTAGTAATCGTCCAAGGTTCTCTCACCGTCCCGTTGAGGTAGTAACCATCCCTGGTTCATTCATCATTTTTTGAAGCTCCAGATTCAATTCCTGTAACCAGTCAGGGCATATCTATACAAAGAGTTTGAAGACCAGCTCCTGTGACAGGCCAGGTAATCATTTTCTTTTCCAGGTACGCAAGTTCTCGCTAAGGAATCTCTTACGCGATCGACACCCAGATGGCATCTATAAGCCCATCCATCTATCCATCACCTCTCAGCATGGCATCTATAAGCCCATCATCCTATCCATCAATCTCCAAATGGCATCTATAAGCCCATTCCCCCCATCATCACACTACTATGTGAGCGCAAATTTCTGGGCACTCTAGTGTTCAATCATCTTCCACCTTCGAATTACGAAAGGCACGTCAGCCAATCTGCATCCTCAGGTTTAAGAAGATTGAACAGGGGCAACTGTTGTACCCCGAAATTTTCCCTCCCATATTCTTCAAGAATGGCAAAGCATGCTTCAAAATCTCCCCAAGGGTTGCACAGTTCAAGGGCCTCCTAACAGTCAAAAACTAGGGTTTTGGTTCTGGCAAAGAAATTGAAGTTTCCAAGGGTCCAATCAAGTCCCACATGCCTATAAACATGGTCAAGTATCTTCATACCAAGTTTCAAGACTCACAGCACAAAATTTCACAGTCAAAAACCCTAATTGCTCAGCAGTCAACTGCAGGGGCAAAATGGTCATTTGACAGTCAAAAGTTCAAATTTTTGGTCAACATCTTATTTTGAAGCCACAAACATCATTTGATCAATTCTTGATCATGATTCTCAAGGCATGGCTCAAAAAGTCTCAAGATGCAAAAGTTTCCATATTTGGACAGTTGAAAAAGTCAACTGTAACTTGACCAAGGCATAACTTCCACATGGTTCATCAGAAAAATTCCATCCAAAGCTCATTTTGAAGAGAAAGACATTTCCTACAACTCCTCTTCACACTTCAAGTCCAAGAAATGCTCTCACAAAAAGTTATCAATTTCAACATTATAGGTCATTTTCAAAAGTCAACAAAAAGGGACTTTAAGTCAAAGACCATAACTTGAAATTGGTAAATAAAAATGACATGGGACCAAAGGCATTGGTTAGAGGACTTCAAGACCTTTCCAAAATGTCCAAGAACATGATCAAAGCTTAAACATTGAGCAAGATATGCCTTGTGGAAGTTGGGAAATTTTTGGGAATTTTGAAAAGTCAACTTTGCTTCAAATGCCTCAAAATTGCTAATGGGCCACATTTTCTTCCAAGATTCATCATCCAAAGGCTATGCACGACCATTTGGCCCAAAGGGGATTTATTTCATCATTTTTATTATTTTATTTTAATTTTTAATTACTATTAATTCATTTAATAAAATAAAATATGAAAAAATACTAAAACAAATGTATGTGAATCTTTTTATGCAGCATTTGCTCTCATTGGTCATTGAAAATTCGTGCATATCAAAAAAGGGAAGATTTGGTGCAAATTGGCATGATATTCATGTGGAAAAGATTTGAAAATATTCATGGAAAATCAAATATTTCTTTCATCAATGCATTGATCTTTTTGCTCAAGATTCAACCCTAATCCATCCCATACATAAGTCAGAAGCTAAACCTAATGCACACAACCTCCAAGCTGCGCCCAAAACCTCTTATGCACTTTGCAATTTTTTGTGAAAAAAATCAAAACTGAAAACACCATTCCAAAGCGATTCAAGGCTTCTAACCAATTGAAAAAGCTTCCTAAGACATCACTGAACCTGACTGAATCTTTTTCCACGCCCATAGCATCAAGAATTGGTACATAGAAGTCAAACTGTTTCATATTTTTTGCATAATCGTGTTTCATCATTCATGCCATATTTTTGATTTCTAACGCTTGTTTTGTACTAGTCTTATCCTTCTGAAGCTAACCATACCATTCAATTGAAGTTTCGTGCCCTATACACGAATCCACCATTGAAGCTTGCTAGGGTTTCGTAACTGTGAATTTGGGGCTTTCCTCTTCAGGAAAAATTGAGACACGAAACCCACGCCATTGAAACCAGAAGCTTATGACCAATTGATTCCATACCTCGCGCCTAATTTATGAACCACGATGGCCTATTCGCTATTTTTATGTTCATCATTTAGTGGGGGTTTAAAACCCCCGCTATTCAGTTTGTTTTTTTTCAGGCAAAGCAGACAATTGGAGAAGAAGGTGAGGTGTAAGGCAATGGTTGGTGCGTTTGAATTTCGCGCGAAAAAACGCCACTAATCTTTGTTTCACGTTATGTTGTTTAGTTGTTATATTATATACAAAGCAACACAACAGCGCAGCTGGCAAGGCATTGGCTTGGTAAGAAATGGGACCTGGGTTCGATCCCCAGGTCCCCCATATTATTTCAATATTTTGCTTGCTAACGTAATTCCATGCAGTTTCAACCCCAGGGTCTACCATGCGTATTCAGGCCTGTGTTTGCCACGCGCCCACTAAGATCAATCCAAGGGCCTTGATCTGGAGACCACCATGTGCATAAGTCAGACGTGCCACACGCGCACTGAAAAGTCAACTAAAGGCCTTAATTCATGGGGCCTGATTGCTACAACATGACCTCCAAATTGGGGTCAACACCCCCATGGGTTTTCTTTCTTTCACTCTTTTTATTTTTTTATTTTTATTTGTTTAATTTAGTTTTAATTTAATTCTTTAAATTAATTTGTCTTCTTTAACATATAAAAATAATAAAAGATCAGAAAGTCACAAATTATAAAAATATTTTATTTAAATGTTTTTTTTTGTAAATAACCTTATTAATTAATTTAGTTTTCAATTCTAGGTTTAATTCTAATATTCTTTTTAATAAACTAAAAAATATAGAATTAGGGTTTTAAATGTTTTTTATTCTTTTTCTTTTCTTTTATCATTATTAAAATATTAATTATTTTGTAAATATAATTTGCCATGTAAATATTTAGTTAAAATTAGGTCAAACTAAAAACACTTTTCTTAATAAATAAAAAAAAACAATTTAGAATTAGGGTTAATTAACTTTTCTTTTTTTAATTCCAATTTAATTTTCTTACTAAAAATCCATAAATACAAAAAACTCAAAAATAACTTCTCTTTTCTCATTAAATTTAATTAATTTCATAATTGTAATTTAATTTCTTTAAAAGGGTCCAACGCCCTCGCATTCCCGACTTTAATTCTCTTCGCATTTTTATTTCTTTTTGTGAATATTCATGTAATTCTCCCAAAGCCATGTAATAGCGTAATTAGACATTTATCTCTTCCGCATTTTTATTTTATTTCAAATCGGGTCTTGGATTAATTTGGCGATGTGGACCCGCGCCTTTGTAATAGCGTAGGACTTTTAATTCTCGCATCTTTTAATTGTTAATAATTTGCATGAAAGAATGAATGTCAAAATAAAAGCAAAGCGTAGATCACCAATACATGACAAGACAAAAATATCTGAAAACGACACACAAATCACACACCACCCCTAGGGTACGCCTCACGGTTGCCTTGCCCCTCGAAAGGTGATCGTCGAGTAGAGGACGTTTTAGTAAGTCCTCATGTCCATGAACATGGCATGAGGGTAGCTTCTAAGGTGTCTTCCTATTGCTCCGGTGATCACCATGTCCCGAACCCTCGAATTGACCCGAACACCTCCAACGGTGGTGCCACCTACCTCTCAATGGTAGGATGGCACTACTTTAAGGACATTTACACAGACGAATTCCTTAGGGTAGGTAGAGAACTCTAGATACTTGCTCTAAATTTCAAAACAAATCAAAAAATACTTTTCACACCGACACCTTTTCAAAAAGCTTTCGAAAGCAACTTTTCAAACACTCTTGAGGACTGATACAAGAGTCGAACTGAAATTTTCAAAGAAACTTTTTTTAAAAACCCACAGTTGAAAAGCAAACAAACCATTTTGAAAACACAAGTGAGCAAGTATCTAAGAGCCCATGGATAACCATGGATAGAAAGGGTGCTAACACCTTCCCTTTCTATAATCTACCTCCCGAACCGAGAGCAATCTCTATAAGGAATTTTTCTGTGCTTTTGTCCTTTCCATTTGGAGAAAATAAAAGACGGTGGCGACTCTTGCTTTCGCGACATTTCGCGAACCAGCTTTAAACAGTCAGTTCCAGATCCACCGATCACAGCAGACCACTTGGCACACCAGGCAGTGGACGACTACCAGTCAATGAACTTTGAGTTTCCATACGAAAGCATCATGATAGTGACTGATTATGAAGTACCTGGACCGGATGAAGGACCTGAGGAAGGATCCCGATGGTCTATGCACTTTGACGGAGCCTCCAACGCTTTGGGTAACGGTATCGGCACTGTGATCATATCCCCTCAAGGCACTCATACTCCACTCACCGCCCGGCTATGTTTCAACTGCACCAACAACATGGCGGAGTATGAGGCATGCATCATGGGTCTTCAAGATGCGATTGACTTAAGGATCAAGTTTCTGAGTGTCTTCAGAGATTCCTCTCTCGTGATCAATCAGATCAAAGGCGAGTGGGATACGAAACATCTGAATCTTATTCCTTACAAAGAGTGTGTGTTGACATTGATCCCCCATTTCACAGAGATAACTTTTGAACACTTCCTAAGAGAGGAGAATCAGTTGGCGGACGCGTTAGCTACGATGTCTTCTATGTTCAAAGTCAAGTGGGACAATGAGGCTCCCCTGATCATTATCTGGAAACTGGACGAACCAGCATACTGTTGTGATCTTGAGGCTGAGATGGCAACTGAAAAACCTTGGTATCATGAAGTGAAGAGGTACTTGGAAGCTCAAGAATACCCTTAAGGGGCATCCATCAATGATAAAAAGTTTCTGAGAAGGTTCGCAGCAAAGTTCTTCCTCAGCAACGGCATTCTGTACAAGCGAAACCATGATTCGACCTTACTGCGTTGTGTGGATAAGCCTGAAGCAGAAAGGATCATGGCAGAACTGCATGAAGGTACCTTCGGAACACATTCCAGTGGACACACCATGGCAAAGAAAATCCTTCGGGCAGGATATTTCTGGTCCACAATGGAAGTCGACTGTTACCAACATTCTCGGACATGTCATAAATGCCAGATATATGCAGATAAGGTGCATGTTCCTCCAGTTCCTCTAAATGTCTTGACAGCGCCTTGGCCTTTTGCAATGTGGGGCATTGATATGATCGGCGAGATTAAACCTATGGCTTCCAACGGGCATCGCTTCATCCTGGTGGCGATCGATTACTTCACGAAGTGGGTTGAAGTAGCTTCTTATGCTACAGTAACCAAGAACGTCGTGGCACGGTTCATTCGGCATAATCTGATCTGTCGATACGGTGTCCCGGAAAGGATCATTACGGACAATGGTACCAATCTCAATAACAAGATAATCACTGAGCTCTGCGAGCAATTCAAGATACAACACCACAACTCTTCTCCTTACCGGCCGAAGATGAATGAGGATGTAGAAGCAGCGAATAAGAACATCAAGAAGATTGTGCAGAAGATGACAGTAACCTACAAAGATTGGCATGAGATGTTACCGTTTGCTCTCCATGGGTACCGTACCTCAGCAAGAACGTCAACCGGGGCAACTCCTTTTTCCTTGGTCTATGGTATGGAGGCAGTCTTGCCGATTGAAGTGCAGATACCTTCTCTCTCCGGATAATGAAGGATGCAGACATGAGTGAAGATGACTGGATCCAGACACGACTTGATCAGTTAAACCTAATTGACGAAAAGAGACTCACTGCTATTTGTCATGGTCAGACGTACCAAAAACGGATGATCAGGGCCTTTAACAAGAAAGTCAGACCACAAGAGTATCAAGTTGGGGACCTGGTAATCAAACGCATCATTCTTCCTCAGAGTGATCCCAGGGGCAAATGGACCCCCACGTACGAAGGGCCATTTGTGGTTAAACATGTCTTCTCAGGAGGAGCCATGATCCTAACCACCATGGATGGTGACGACCTTCCTCACCCCGCCAATGCAGACATAGTAAAAAGATACTACGCATGATAAAAGACCCGCTAGGTTGACATACCTAGGCAAAAATTAGGGCTTCCCGGCGAACCAAAAGGGTTCGGGCAAAATGAGGGATGAAATGAAAAAATATGTACACCCGGCAAGTCGAAAACCTGAAAAGGCGGCTTGGGCAAAAATGGGTATCCCGGTGGACTGAAAACCCGAAAGGGCGGTCCAGGCAAAAGTTAGGGATAAAGCGTAATACTATGTCTCATTGGATCACCTTGCATCCAGAATCCGGTATCAACCTCAAGTTCAAACGGCATCGATCAATCAGCTTCATCTTCAACCGAGCAGCCAAGTGATGAGACGATCGAAGATATAAAGGCGATAGCAGAGTTGGAACCCAGTGGGATTATTCTTTTCGCATAGCTGTTTTGTTTCCTTTGTACAAATTGTATAAACTCTGTTATTCGGCGACGTTCTCTTACTAGGACATCAGCCTCTTGTACTTAAACGCCTATTTACAGGCAATTCAAAAATCAATACAAATTCACGTTTCAGCTAAATTGCCAACTGTTTCTTCCTTTTTCTGTTTTGTCTTGCGAAGAACGTCCAATGTTCAATTGTGATATATGCATTTGACACTAATTGCTAACTCATAAATATTTGCATGCGAAACAAAGGATTAATTACGGGTAACATCAGAAACAGGGGCAATAATGAGTTGTCTAAGCGATCTAATTGCTCTGTCCACCAAGGTACCAAGGTAAGTTCAGCTGAGAATGTAACCAAGATATCATTAAATCCCCAGAGAGTGAGCCAGCAAGTCAACGATACTCTCCCCAAGCAGAGTTATCCTGTCAGCCGCAAGGAAATTGGGTATCCCCAGCAGATCTCAACATTCCCCAGCGGAGTATGCAAACATTCTTAACAAGCATCCCCGGCAGTCTTGATCTAAGATTGTTCCTCGGCGGTTTACCAAACACTCCAGCGGAGCCGCTTCCCCAGTACAGTTCAAAATTTCCCCAGGAGAGTCCAGTCCGAAAGTTGCCCCAGGAAAGTGGAATCCATATCCCCAGCCGGTCTTAAAGCTTATCCCCAGTAGATTCTGGAAGCTTGTCACCCGCAGAACACGAACGCGTCTCCCGGCTTTATTCAAAGGTTATTTCCCCACCAGGATATAACTGGGTTATCCTCAGCCAATTGCCACGAAAAGATCGTCCCCGACGAAGTCTTCCTATCACCCAGCGGAGTTCATCAATTCATTCAACATGACACATCAATGGTATCCCCAGCGGAGTTATCATTAACCTCAGCAAAGTATCTCTTTCTCCCCACAGAGTTCACTCCCCGCAGAGTAATCTATTCGCCAAGTTTATCCCCAAACGGAGTCCTCTTCTCCTACCGGTATTATTGCAACCATCATCCCCGGCGGAAACAAAGAATTCTCCTCTTCCAACATCAGCCCAGGATTCAACTTCCCGGCATTCGTCAAGGATTTATTTTCCTAGACGAAAATACATTCATGAACATCACATTTTCATACATTATAGCATGCACATACGCATCATGAACATACAATCTCAGTTATTCTGAGAACATCACGCATGTCATACGTCATGACATTGCACACAACTAACGTCTTGTCTTTTCAGGACAAAGGTTAATATAAAGATGATCACTATCAACGGTCGCAACTAAAGATCTGATTCCTGTATCTTGCCAGGGTGTATCTGTTAACAACTAATTCCAGACTCGATTCCTGTATCTTGCCAGGGCACGTCTGAAGAGTTCGAAGATCCGATTCCTGTATCTTGCCAGGGTGTATTTGTTGACGACTAGTTCCAGACTCGATTCCTGTATCTTGCCAGGGCACGTCTGAAGAGTTCGAAGATCCGATTCCTGTATCTTGCCAGGGTGTATCTGTTGACGACTAGTTCCAGACTCGATTCCTGTATCTTTCCAGGGCACGTCTGAAGAGTTCGAAGATCCGATTCCTGTATCTTGCCAGGGTGTATCTGTTGACGACTAGTTCCAGACTCGATTCCTGTATCTTGCCAGGGCACGTCTGAAAAGTTCGAAGATCTGATTCCTGTATCTTGCTAGGGAGTATATGTTGACGATTTGTTCCAGACTCGATTCCTGTATCTTTCCAGGGCACGTCTGAAGAGTTCGAAGATCCAATTCCTGTATCTTGCCAGGGTGTATCTGTTGACGAATAGTTCCAGACTCGATTCCTGTATCTTGCCAGGGCACGTCTGAAGAGTTCAAAGATCCGATTCCTGTATCTCGCCAGGGTGTATCTGTTGATGACTAATTCCAGACTCGATTCCTGTATCTTGCCAGGGCACGTCTGAAGAGTTCGAAGATCCGATTTCTGTATCTTGCCAGGGTGTATCTGTTGACGACTAATTCCAGACTCAATTCCTGTATCTTGCCAGGGCACGTCTGAAGAGTTCGAAGATCCGATTCCTGTATCTTGCCAGGGTGTATCTGTTGACGACTAATTCCAGACTCGATTCCTGTATCTTGCCAGGGCACGTCTGAAGAGTTCGAAGATCCGATTCCTGTATCCTGCCAGGGTGTATCTGTTGACGACTAAATTCTCCGGACTCGATTCCTGTATCTCGCCAGGGCACGTCTGAAGAGTTTAAAGATTCGATTCCTGTATCTAGCCAGGGCACATCTACATAAAGGGTTTGAAGATCAACTCCTGTAACAGGCCAGGTAATTATTTTTCTTTCTCAGGTACGCAAGTTCTCGCTAAGGAATCTCTTACGCGATCGATAACCTCCCGATGGCATCTGTAAGCCCATCCACATACCCACATTTCCAGATGGCATCTATAAGCCCATTTCCGACAAGGTACTGTCACACTTCCAGATGGCATCTATAAGCCCGTCCTCCTATCCATCAGTCTCCAAATGGCATCTGTAAGCCCATTCCCGCCATCACACTGCTAACAGTCTACTATGTGAGTGCAAATTTCTGGGCACTCTAGTGTTCAATCATCTTCCACCTTCGGATCACGAAAGGCACGCTAGCCAATCTACATCCTCAGGTCTAAGAAGATTGAACAGGGGAAACTGTTGTACCCCAAAATTTGCCCTCCCATATTCTTCAAGAGTTGCCAAGATCATGGTTCAAAATCTCCCAAGGGTTGCACAGTCCAATTGCCTCCTAACACAGTCAAAATTAGGGTTTTGGTTCTGGCAAAGAAATTAAGGTTTCCAAGGGTCCAATCAAGTCCCACATGCCTATAAACATTGTCAAGCATCCATATGTCAAGTTTCAAGACTTACAGCATCAAATTGCACAGTCAAAAACCCTAATTGCACCACAGTCAACTGCAGGGGCAAAATGGTCATTTGACAGTCAAAAGTCAAAAAATTTGGTCAACATCTTATTTTGAAGCCACAAACATCATTTGATCAATTCTTGATCATGATTCTCAAAGCATGGCTCAAAAAGTCTCAAGATGCAAAAGTTTCTATTTTTGGACAGCTGAAAAAGTCAACTGCAAATTGACCAGGGCATAACTTCTTCATGGTTTATCATAAAAATCCCATCCAAAGCTCATTTTGAAGATAATGAAATTTACTACAACTCATCTTCACACTTCAAGTCCAAGAAATGCTCTCATAAAAAGTTATCAATTTCAACATTATAGGTCATTTTCAAAAGTCAACAAAAAGGCACTTTAAGTCAAAGACCATAACTTGATATTGGTAAATCAAAATGACATGGGACCAAAGGCATTGGTTAGAGGACTTCAAGACCTTTCCAAAATGTCCAAGAACATGATCATAGCTTCAAAATTGAGCAAGATATGCCTTGGAGAAGTTGGGAAATTTTTGGGAATTTTGAAAGGTCAACTTTGCACAAAAGGCTTCAAAAATGCTAATGGGCCTCAATTTCTTTCATGAATCATTACCCAAAGGCTATGCACGACCCATTGACCTCAAAGGGATTTATTTTCTTATTTTTGACTAATTAATTAAATTTTTATTATTATTAATTCATTTAATTAGATTTAAATATGAAAAAATATCAAATAATACTTTTCAAATCTTTTTGTGCAGAAATTTCACTCATTATGTGCTAAAGATTTCGTTTCACATTCAAAAAGGCAATATCTTTCACAATTGGCAAGAGTTTCATGGCAAAAAGATTGAAAAAAGATTGGATTTACATGATTGGAAATCAAATATCAAAATCATTAATTCATGGACTATGGGCTTGGCTTTTTGACCTAATTCCATTCAGATACAAAGGCACAACATAACCTAATGCACAGACACACGAAAAACTGCTCAGAAAACATAGAATAAATTTGCAAAATTTCATCAAAAACTTGGAAACTGAAATCCTAGTTACTGCATGTTTCAAAGCCTAAAATCTATTCCAACACATTGCTGGACCTTCCAGGAACCTGTTAGCATCAAGAATCATTCCAAACGCATAAAGAATTGAAGAATACCGATCACACGGTTTGCCAAAATTTCTTGAATTCCACATTATGATTCATGCACTTTTAGCCATTTTTCTTGATTGATTTATACTGATATTAACCTTCTGAAGCTAATGATATAATTCAATTGCATTGTAAGGCCCTGTATCGTGATTCACCATTAACGTGTTTTAGGGTTTCAGAGTTCCAAAATTGGGGCTTTGCATAGGGTGTAAAATTGGACCATCAAACCAGTGTAGGCAAACTCGTTGTAGCAAGACGAAGCTATTAATAACCTCACGCTCAATTTATATTTGGGCATCTTCTAATCGCTATTTTTCCTGGTTGTACTTAGTGGGGGTTTAAAACCCCCGCTATTTGTCTATGTTGCAGGTACAAAAACGAAGAAGAAGCTTGCGTGTCTTCATGTGATTGGGAGGTTTAAACGTTGGCGCGTTTTTCAGCATAGTGGGCATCTTTTTTATATTATGTTTCTTTATTATATTATATACAAATGAACATGATAGATCAATTGGCAAGGGATGTGCGTTGCAAGCCTTGGGACCTGGGTTTGATTCCCAGGTCTCCCACATGTTCCATAATTTTTATCCTAACGCGTTTCTATGTAGCGCTCATTCAGTGGTTCACCATACACGCGCGTGCTGAGGCTTGCCAAGTGGCCAGGAGATCTCATCCAAAGGCCAGAACATGAATTCTATGGTACACTCAGTCAACCATCCCACACGTGATCCCAAGAAGTCAAAAAAGGCTTAGTTCCGATGGGCCAAATTTCTCAAACCATACCTCCTAAATGGGCCAGATACCCCCTTGGTTTGTATATTCTTTTAATTTTCTTTTCTTTTCTTTTCCTAGTTCTTTTAATTATTGTTATTCAATTCACTTAAAAATAATTTTCTTTTCATAATAAAACCAGAAAATCAAAATACAAAAATGTTTAATTGTTTATTAATTTACTCATTAACTTGTTTTTGTAAATAAATTTTAATAATTAATTTAGTTAATTTAGGTTTTCAATTTTAACACTTTTTCTTAATAAATTAAAATATGTAGAAATTAGGTTTTTTTTAACATTTTCATCTTTTTAATAAATAATTTTCTCATCATTATTATTATTATTAATTACTAAATATTTTTGTAAATAAACATGTACATTAATTATTTAGTAAATTAGGTTAAACTTTAATATTTTTCATTAATAATTAAAAACAACTTAGAATTAGGGTTTCTCTTGATTTTCAATTTTATTTATTTTCATAAAACAAAAACCTAAAAAACATTTATTTTCTTTAATTAAATAATTAATTAGCTTTTAATTCAATTTAATTTCAAAAGGGTCCAATGCCCTCGAACGTTCAACTTTAATTCTGTCGCGCATTTATTCTTATTTTTCTCTTTTCAAATATTATGTAACTGCTCAAGGCTTGTAATAGTAATTAGGCCTTTTACTTTCCGTATTTTTATTAAAACGGGTCTTTGTAATTTGGCGATGTATAGACCCACGCCTTGTAATAGCGTAGGATTTATCATTTCCGCATTTAAATTTCCGCACTTTTAAATTCTAATTGCATGAAAGAATGTATGGCTAATTAAAAATAACTCGTAGCTCACAAATGCCCTGATCAAAGATAAATATTGACATGAAAATAACACACAAATTCACACACCACTTCTAGGGTACGCCTCACCTGTTGCCTTACCTTCGAAACGTGGTCGTCGAGTATAGGACGTTTTAGTAAGTCCTTATGTCCATGATCCAGTTGCCTCGAAACGGTTGCCTCGGATTAAAAAAGGATCAATGGCATAAGGGTAGCTTCTAAGGTGTCCTACTATTGCTTCGGTGACCACACTGTCCCTACAAACGAATTGACCCGAACATCTCCAACGGTGGTGCTACCTACCTCTCAATGGTGGGATGGCACTACCTTAAGGATATTTACACAGCCTAATTCCTTAGGGTAGGTAGATGACTCATAGATACTTGCTCTATTCAAAAACAAATCAAAAACCTTTTCACACCGACACTTTCAAAAAGCTTTCAAAACAATTTTTCAAACACTCTTGAGGACAGATACAAGAGTTATTCTGAAATCTTTCAATGAAACTTTTTCAAACCCACTCACATTTGAAAAGCAAACATTTTGAAAACGTAAGAGCAAGTATCTAAGAGCCCATGGATAACCATGGATAGAAAGGGTGCTAACACCTTCCCTTTCTATAAATCTACCTCCCGAACCGAGAAACTATCTCATAAGGAATTCTGATGTGCTTTTGTCCTGTCTATGTTGGAGAAAATAAAAGACGGTGGCGACTCTTGCTTCCGCGACATTTCGCGAAACCAGCTAAAAACAGTCAGTTCTAAATCCACCGATCACACCATGTCTTCTATGTTCAAGGTTAGGTGGGACAATGAAGCTCCCCGGATTACCATTGAGAGGTTCGATGAACCAGCACACTACTGTGAAATCGATACTGAAGAAGGGGCAGACAAACCCTGGTTTCACGAAGTCAAGAGGTATCTCGAGGCTCAGGAGTATCCAGAAGGGGCATCTTTCAATGATAAGAAGTTTATGAGAAGGTTCACTGCAAAGTTCTTCCTCAGTAATGGAATCCTCTATAAACGCAACCATGACTCCACACTACTACGGTGTGTAGACAAGAGCGAAGCAGAGAGGATCATGACAGATCTACATGAAGGCACCTTTGGAACCCATTCCAGTGGACACACCATGGCTAAGAAAATCCTACGGGCAGTATATTACTGGTCCACTATGGAAGCCGATTGTTATCAGCACTCTCGAACCTGTCATAAATTCCAAATCTATGCTGATAAGGTGCATGTGCCTCCAGTTCCTTTGAACATCCTGACAGCTCCTTGGCCCTTTGCGATGTGGGGAATCCACATGATCGATGAGATCAGACCTACTGCGTCTAACGGGCATCGTTTCATCTTAGTAGCCATTAATTACTTCACGAAGTGGGTTGAGGCAGCCTCTTTTGCTACAGTAACCAAGAATGTCGTGGCGCGGTTTATCCGATATAATCTGATCTGTCAATATGGTATACCAGAGAGGATTATTACTGATAATGGTACAAATCTCAACAACACAATGATCACCGAGCTCTGTAAGCAGTTCAAGATACAACATCATAACTCTTCTCCCTACCGGTCGAAGATGAATGGCGCTATTGAAGCAGCTAACAAGAACATCAAGAAGATTGTACAGAAGATGAAGGTGACATATAAAGACTGGCATGAGATGTTACCATTCGCTCTTCATGGGTACCGTACCTCAGCACGGACGTCGACAGGGGCAACACCCTACTCTCTGGTATATGGCATGGAGGAAGTCCTACTCATAGAAGTCCAGATACCCTCTCTCAGGATTATGAAGGATGCAGGTTTGAACGAAGATGACAAGATCCAAACCCGGCTTGATCAACTGAATCTAATCGATGAAAAGAGACTTATTGCTATCTGCCATGGTCAGACGTATCAAAAGCGAATGATCATGGCTTTTAACAAGAAAGTCAGGCGTCAATAATATCAAGTCGGGGATCTAGTGATCAAACGCATCATATTGCCACAAGGTGATCCCATGGGAAAATGGACCCCCATGTATGAAGGGCCATTTATGGTTAAGAATATTTTCTCAGGAGGAGCTATGATTCTAACCACCATGGATGGTGACGACCTTCCTCACCCCGTCAATGTAGACATAGTGAAAAGATACTACGCATAATCTAAGACCCGCTAGGTCGACTGGCCTAGGAAACAATAAGGGCTTCCCGATGAACCAAAAGGGTTCGGGCAAAAGTTAGGGATGAAAATAAAAAAAATATGTACACCCGGCAAGTCGAAAATCTGAAAGGGGGGCTTGGGCAAAAAAGGTTATCCCGGTGGATTGAAAAACCGAAAGGGAAATCCAGGAAAAAGTTAGGGATTAAAGTGTATCATTATGTCTCATTGGATCATCTCGCGACCATACTTCGGTATCAGCTATCAAGCTCAGACAGCGCCAATTAATCTGATCAACCTTCGGCCAAGTAGCAAAGTGATGAGACGCTTGAAGATATAAAGACAATAGAAGAGTTGGAACCCAATGGGGTTGTTTCACATAGTTATTTTTCTTTTTTTTCACAAATTGTAATTTCTTTCGGCAGTGTTCTCTTACTAGAACGTCAACCTCTTTGTACAAAATGCCTATTACAGGACAATTTCCAAATCAATACAAGTCATTTTACAAAACTTTAATTTGTTTCTTTTTAATTTTCTGTTTTGTTTTGCAAGAACGTCCAATGATTTATTTTTGATATATGCATTTGAAAATGATTGTTGCTCGTAAATATTTGCATAAGAAACAAAAGACAATTACTCGTAATTCTAGAAATAGGGAAAATAAGAAGTATCAAACCCTACAGTCATTTTGCCCCGCGGGTATCGGGATAGAGTCATGCTTGGGAACATAATTATTGGTATACGCACTCCCAACAGGGTAAAAGTATCCAAAGGAATTGATGTAAGCTTTCCCGAAACAGGACATAACTATCCCCAGCCGAGGTTCATAATCGCAGGCGAGTCAATAAAATTTATTCCCCAAGCAGAGTTTATTTCTCCAACAGAGCTCATCACTTCCAGCAACGGAATTTCATCCCCATATGAGTTTGTTCCTCCAGATCAGCAGGTCGACCAACAGATTATCTCTTCCACAAAGTCTGGTCCCCGCAGAGTTATTCTCCAGCGTCTCTTCCCGGCAGAATATTCGCAAATCTCCAGCAACCGTCAGGGATTTATTTTCCCATACACGAGCATACCCCGACAGCACTTCAGGAACATACATCATGACATATGCATACATATCATATACAACATAATCTCATTTATTTTGAGAACATCATCCCGCCCTGCATTTCATGCATCGCATATAACTAATCCTGGAATTTTTTCAGGAACGGGCAATTAGCTTCAATGAATCCAACAGTTATACAGATCACATCTACAGACAACTAATAGAAATTCAGTTCCCGAAATCAAACGGGTCAACTAATCTATATTATCATACCAAAGTAACCTTACCCTAGTTCTTTCTGAAGTTTTACACAAACTTATAACCCTACCCCGGTTCATCCTGAAGTTTTACACAAACTTATAACCCTACCCCGGTTCATCCTGAAGTTTTACACAAACTTATAACCCTACCCCGGTTCATCCTGAAGTTTTACACAAAATTATAACCCTACCCGGTTCATCCTGAAGTTTTACACGAACGTATCACAAAGTAACCCTACTACCCAAGTTCCTTCTCACAGCCCTATTATCCAGGCTTCTCATATCGAAGTAACCCTACTATCCAGGTTCCTTCTCACAGCCCTACTATCCAGGCTTTCATATCGAAGTAACCCTACGACCCAGGTTCCTTCTCACGGCCCTACTATCCAAGCTTTCCATATTGAAGTAACCCTACTATACAGGTTCCTTCTCACAACCCTACTATCCAGGCTTTCCATATCGAAGTAACCCTACTATCCAGGTTCCTTCTCATAACCTTACCATCCAGGTTTCTTTTCTCTTATCTCTAGACAGCAGTCCACAACATTGTAAGACCTGGACCTGATCAAACACGATTAGTTTTGCATTTCCCCAGTAGAGTAACGGACAAGTGAAACTACTAAAACTCTATTTTTAGAGACAAATACCAACATTCCTCAACAGATTCCTCCTCAATAACAACAACAGGGACTCTCGTCAAAGGGATATCTCAGGAAATCCACATTCTCTAGATGGCATCTTTAAGCCCATCTCCGACAATTCTCTGTCGCATCCAGGATGGCATCTTTAAGCCCACCTTCGGCAATCTTCTATCATCAACCTCCAAATGGCATCCGAAATCCCATTCCCGATGTCACAAGTCGAGTGTCACTACATGCGAGTGCAAATTTCTGGGCACTTTAGTGTTCAATCATCTTCCACCTTCAGATCACGAAAGGCATGCATCCAATCTACATCCTCAGGTCTAAGAAGATTGAACAGGGGAAGCTGTTTTACACCAAAATTTTCCCTCTCATTTTACTCAATACATGTACATTCAGATCCTCAATTTGCTCAAAGTTGCCCAAGAGTTGACCAGACAAGCTCTCTCCTAAGACAGTATACCACAAATTAGGGTTTCTATTTTCATCAAGATGGGTGGACCACAAAGGTCTCATATTATCTCTAGGGTCTTAATATGTTCTCAAGACCCTACATGTCAAGTTTCATGCCTTGCATAAGAAGTTTGATCAGTCAATTTCTCAGATGCTTGAGAAATCGACTGTATTAGGTCAAAAGTCAACTATGGCCCACATACAGTCAAACTTCAAGATTTTTGGCCAACATTAACATTTTGAAGTAACTTTAATCATTTGATCAAGGGTTGACCATGATTCCCTAAGGAATGCTCCAAATTCATCAAAACCCAAAAGTTGCTAAATTAGGGTTTCTTAGTAAAAGTCAACCCAACTTTGACCAAGCATAACTTCTTCATACTTTATCATAAATTTTCCATCCAAAGCTCATTTTGAAGAGGATACAATTCCATACAACTCATCATCAGCTCACAAGTTCAAAATATGCACCCACAAAAAGATATGAATTTCTATATTATGGGTCATTTTGAAAAGTCAACAAAAACACTTTTTGGGTCAAAGCTTCATACATGAACATGGAAGATCCAATTGAGATGAAACCAAAGGGGTTGCTTAGGGAACATCCTAAGCTTTCTAAAAATTCGTAGAACACCCTCCTAGGGTCAAAATTGAGAGAGTTGTGCATTGTCAAAATTGGCAATTTTTGGAAAATTATCAAAAGTCAACATTGATCAAATTTGCATTTTTTCCAAAGGGGTCCATGTTTTCTTGCTTGAAACATGTTTCTAATAGGACCCACGACCCCTGAGCTTTTCCACTTATTATTTTATTACTTTTATCATTTATTTTGATTTTTTATTCATTTAAATCAAAATAAATCAAATTAAATGGTAAAATAATGAAAACAAATCAAATCTTGGGATTTTTGTGCACATTTGGAGTCCATATACAGCTAGCATGATGATCAATTCGTGCAAGGCTCATTAGGGTTGGAAAAGATTAGATTAAAGCTTGTTTTAGAAAGATATCATACATGAAGCAAATCAAATCCAATTTCCATTATTTCTCAAGATTCATACCAATTTTACAACCCTAATTCGTTCTCTTATATGTATTGAACAATTCCAACTCAAAAGAACAAGGTTTGCAGTGGTGAAAAGCCAGGAAGAAAACTAAAAAATTTGGACAAAAGTGTGAGATCAAAATCCATCTTAGAGCCATCCTCAAGGAGTTTCAAGGCTAGAAATACGTTCCTAGACATCTCAGGAAACTTCTCCATTCATTTGCAAGCCTCAAAGCATCAAGAATCATCACATTACAGTATCACTGTTTGCATGCAAAACTTAAATCCAATTTTAATGTTTCACGCATCATAAACATGTTCTAACCATATATTTTGGTTTATCATCTTGTTTCCAAGTTATCTGTACCATTTAATTGCGTTTACAGTGCAGGAATCAATACTTACCATTGTTAGGGTTTGTGGTTGTGTTTTGGGGTTTCTTGATACAGGAAAAATTAGGCCAAGAAAATGATACCATGATACTCGTGAGACCAAGACGAGTTGATTGGTACCATCATAATAAATTTATCATGCTTGTATTGTATTTTGGAATAACACATGTTTTTAGCAATGAACACTGTCTGTTGGTATAGGTGAATACCTAATACGACAGAATCCATGAAGAAGAAGATGACTTGGCTTCATGTGACTGGCTCGTTTGAACTTTCACACCTTCTGATTTTGTTCAATTGTTTTGCAATATTATATTTCTTTTTTAGCATAATAATCAACAAACCAGTTGTCCCGGTGGTGAGGCGCGCTAGTGGTAAATAGAAGGACCTGAGTTCGATACCAGGTCCCAACAAAATGTATTTTCTTATTTTACCTTTGCAGATCCAGTACAACACTCCCTCACAGACCTTCCATACAACCTCAATGCCCAGCCATTGGATGCACTACTGGTCAGATCTCACGCTTCTCCCCCGAATGTCCTTGGTACACCTCAAGTCAACACTTGCACCTAATCCAACATGGTTGACCGGGCTTGGAGCTTATTGGGCTTGGAATTTCAGATTCATACCCCCCCTCTCAGCCAACACAAGCCCATTTGGTTATCTTTTATTATTTTCTTTAATTTATTTTCTTTATTTATTTTCTTTTCCTTTTTTATTAATTCAAAAAATATTTTTATTAAATTAACAAATCAAAAATCACAAAAAGATTTTTTTTCTTAATAAATATTTTTTGAATTAATTTAGTTTAATTAATTTAGGGCAATTTAATTTTATTTTTATAATGAAAAAAAATTAGAATTAGGGTTTGAGATTGCACATAATTTAATTAATTTTCTTTAAAAAATACATCAAAAATCATTTTTTCTCATAAATATTTATTCCTTTAATTAATTAATTAATTTAGTTATAAAATTAGGTTAATTTAATTTCTTTCATAATTTAAAAACAATTAGAAATTAGATTTAATTAATTTGCAATTAAATGTTTTCTCAAATAAAAATCCACAAGAACAAAAATCTTTTTCTCTCAATTAGAGTTTAGGTTATCTTTTCAACCGTCCTCATATTTAATTCGCCGCGCGCTTGTTAATTATTTTTCCATTATTTTATAATTGTTCATGGTTTGTAATAGTTAATCTAGGGTTTTTATTTACTATTTAAATCCACGGTTTTTGGTTATGTAATTAATCCCCCTCCCCGAATCCTTGTAATAGCTAGGTTTTATTTTTCACACTTTAAATTCCCGCAACCTTTAACTGTCTAGATGTATGATTAATAGGATTGTATGGCTAGAATGTCTGGAAAATTAAAATGGTAGATCACCTAATGTGCAAAGATTAAATAACTGAAACAAATCATGTGCACATATTCACTCCTAGAGTTTACCTCACTTCGATTGCCTTCGGTACACAATCATTAAGCATAGGAGATTTTAGTGGTTGCCCTCCAATCCAAAGAGATCAAATATCCCATTCGAATGTTCCCTCGGAAATGTTGCCTCGAAATTGTTGCCTCGAAAAGATCTTAAGACTCTAGGGTTACTATTAAGGTTTTCTAACTATTTCTTTAGTGATTGTATTCGTCCCTTTCGAATGTCCCTTACAACTCCAAAGACGGTGCTACCTACTCCTTAATAGTAGGATATCAATCTCTAAAAGAAATAGAACGAACAATCTTTTTTTTCCGAGTAGGTAGAATCTTAAGTACTTGCTCAATGAAAACTTTTCACAAAAACACTTTTTAAAACAAATTTTCAAAACAACTTCGTCATATCCTTGAGGACTGATACAAGGGTTATCACGAAGTAAAAGCATTTTCAAGACAAACATACACAAGCAATTTGAAAAATGAGCAAGTACCTAAGAGCCCGTAGATAACTACGGATAGAAAGGGTGCTAACACCTTCCCTTTCTATAATCTACCCCCCGTACCCAGAAATATCTCGAAAAAAAGGTTTTTTTTGTTATTTTTCCTTTTCCATGATTAGATGAAATAAAAGTTGGTGGCGACTCTTGCTTACCGCGACATTTTGCAAACAAAAAATGCAAAATGCAAACCAGTATTAAACAGTCGGTTCTGCCACCGTATCACGGAACTGGCGACTCTATTGGGGAAACAAATAAGTGGGGTATACCTTAGGATCTAGGTCATTAAATTGTTTCTCTTGATTGTCTTGATTGCTTTACTTTTGAGGGTTTTGTTTGGGGTTACTATAGATCTTACACCCAGATCTGTGGGCACTCATTTGGTAAACAGCAATAGATCGTGGAGACTGTACGGTGTAAAACGATATGGTTTCAGCGATGGATGTGTTAGTGTGGCACTTTGTTTGGTACTGGTATCCTTCATGGGGAAACGAGGAGAATACGGGGCCGCCGCATGGTGTCGTGAAGCACTAACGGACCTTAGAACCTTAGTTGAACAAACTTGGCCATTAGAAAGTAGTGAGATAGCCGGCCTCGGTGTAGAGCTGAGAAGTGGTTGATACTCGATGCTACACTCATTGAGATCAGACTTTCAGGATATTTTGGCCGCAAGAAAAGATTTAGAGCAGAAACAATGCCCGATAAAGGATGGTCAGTGATATTGATAATCTCTAGAACCCGGTTACTTTTTAGGACAGTGTTGTACCCCAAAATTTTCCCTCCCATTCCATCAACATTTTTCTCATCACAAGACTCTTGGAACTGAAGATCAAGCTAGGGTTTGCTCTGCTCAAGACACTTACTTGCACTGTTGACCTAAATTAGGGTTTGAGTTTGCACAAGGATGTTTTGACCCACAATGCCCAAATGTACTTTCATACTTCATGTTGGACTCACAAGTTTATCCCTACCAAGTTTCAAGCCTTGATTCAAATTTTTGCCTAGTCAATTGGACAGTTGACCTAAAATCAACTATTTTGGGGAAAAGTCAACTATGGCCAATTGATAGTCAAACCTCATGAAATTTGACCCACATCAATATTATGAACTCATATGAACCATTTGATCAAGTTTGGATCACAATTCTACAAGAAATTTGATCAGATCATCAAAAGGGTAAAATGGTCATTTTTAGGGTTTTGACTGTACAAAGGCAATTTTTGACTGTTTGACCTAACCAATGGAAAATAAAGCTCAACCATGGACACAAGGACTCAATTACATTGTCTTGACCCATTCAACAAGTTCAGAAGATCTCAATTGCATAGGATTGACAAATGAATTTTTCAGTCAACTGATCAAAATTTGACTGTATACTGAAAAGTCAAACTTTGACTTTTTGGTCAAAATCAAGTGCCAAGATTTATTTTTCATCAAGACATGTCAAATTATGAAACTTGTTCATCAAGAAACCCAAAAATGCAAATTAGGGTTTAAAATGAAATAATTTCATAACTTAGAAATTTTCTAAGTTATAAAATTTTCTTATTTTTTCCTAACTTTGTCCCATTTTTCACCAAGATGCAAATGGATTCAAACAAAACTTGCAACATGAAAGTTGTATCCCATCACAAAGTCTACAACTTTGATTCACAAAGTTTTCTCAAAAGAAGCTTTTATCTCAAGTTATGATTTTTGGAACAAGGGTACCTAAAACTTCTAACTTAGAGAAAATTTGCCCTAATCTAGGCAGGATTTTGACCCATGTTCTTGGCCATTTTTCACATAGTTCCACTTGGTATTTCAAGTTGCATTTCAAAGATGGATTGTAGTACATGTTCCAAGATTTCCAAATTATCCAAGAACTCCTCAAACACCCTTGTGGTTAGAGAGAATCGAATGCTTGAAGTTGGCAAAAACTCACTTTTGTCCATGGCCAATACATGTTCATACCAATTTGCAATTCTGATCTAGCTAGCTTGGTTCACTATTACAGGCCTCAAAAACAATTTGTACTCCTTAATTTAATGCATATCTATTGAGTTAAGGTATTGCCTTGGTCATTAGGGCATTATACACTAGTTTAAGCCTTAAAAGGAAAAAGCAACAATGCCATTTTTGCCTAAACTTCACTTTATGTCAAAACAAAATCCTTGAGGCATGGGGCCAGATCTTTGAGGCAAGATCAAGTCCACTAATTCCAGTAACCAAGAGTGAAAGATGCAGCATGATAGGGGGGGTCTGTACCAAGCTATAACATCACTTCCACATGCTTGCTTGAAAAAGAAGAAAAGTGGCAAAACATATACAATCTCACACATCTGTTTAAACAAGCTAAGACAAACCTTGTAGACAAGTTCCATACCTCCCAACAAGCCTAAAACATGACCCTTTCATCACTCAAACCTCCTCATACTCAGAATCACTGTTTTTCTGTAAAACAGGGCAAGTTCTGCATTTTGCAAGCCATAACCAAATTCCATCGTGCGTTTTGTCCAAAGATAGTTCAAACACCTTCCAATCAACTCACATGAACTATCCCAAGCCCCCATTGCAAGCTGTAACACCTCTAACACACTTTGCCATTTTCATTTCAAAGCTCTGCAGGTTGAGTTCTACAGCATGATTCAAGTTGTTTCAAATCAAGCCAAGTATTGGAGAAGCTTCCTTGGACCTCAGGCAAGCTCAAAAGAAGCTCAAACACCATTGAAGGTTGTTGCATTGTCCAGCTCGAAGTCAACTGAAACAGGTATTTCATGGACTTCTATCTCTCTATTTAGGAATGGTTAGGCTTAGGTTTGTGAATGAAATATGTTGTACTCATAGCCCTGAAGCCATACATATGCTTAGTTTTCATTTACATTAATCGTGCTAAGAGAATTTCACTCATGAACTTTCTGAAAAAACTAGGTTAGAAATTAGGGCCAGAGAAATTCTCTCTGGTCTTTGAGAGTTAATCCAAGTTTTTTATATGGTTGAATTCGTTGTTTAATTCTCTATAATGTTCATGTTATGAGTTTTGTCAAAAAATCAAAGAATCAGAAGATAGCCATGGATGTACAGAACGCGTGTTTTGTGAAACAAGAGGAAGAAGATGAAGTCTGGCTAGACTGGGCCTAGTTGTCCTTTGCTTTTGACACCCCCATTTTCTGTTTACACCCCCCTGGCCCATTTAATTAAATATTTATCATTTTGGCATTTTTATTTTTTATTCTGACTTTGTTATTTTTTGTCTAAATATGAAAAATGCCAAAAATAATTTTCTATATTTTTTCATATTTATTTGATATTTATTTTATTTTACTAAGTATACATATGTAAATAAACTATTTTCTTTTTTAATAAAACTCAAAAATAATACAAAAAATATACTTATTTTCATTTTTTTTTATTCTTATTTACATTTGAAAACATTTTCTTGAAAATACCCATTTTTGTAAATAATTAATTTTTATCTTTGTATATTTAATATGTTTAATATATATATATATACTTATATACTTGTTATTAAATAATTAGGTTAAAAATATAAAAAATATCACATTTTCATTTTTATTAATATGTTGTATTAAAAATATCATTTTTATAATATACTTTTATTTTTATGCATAAATTAATATATTATTGTATATAATTAATAAATAATATTATTCATTAAGAATTAGGGTTTCTTGCCCTAAATAGAAAAATAATAAAAATTGACTTTTATTTATTTATTTATATTTCACATTAAAAAAAATACACTTTCTACATACATAAAGATCTTTTTTGTATAACATGTTTTATTTAATATTTATTTGTTGTATTTTTATTATTGTACATTTAAATATTGTATCTTGTACATTCAATTTGGTTGTAATAGTAATCTAGGGTTCAATTTCTTGTCAAAAACTCCCAATTCAAATTTGTACCCCCTTCCCTATATCATGTTGTAATAGTATAGCATTTAAATTCTCGCACATTTAAAAGCTTTCAATTACGCCATACTTAGACCTAGGGTTTGTATGCAAATAAAATCAATAATTAGTTTGACCTAATCCAAGATAAATATGCATGAAAAACAAACACAATGCACACTTGCACCCCTAGGGTTACAATCCACTTGTTGCCTTCAAAAATGGGCCATGGTTGCATGTTGAGTACTTTGGCAAAACAAAAACAAAACAAAATATCATAGTCCCTCGATGACGCTATCTGAGTTGCCTAAACAAAATGATCAAGTCCCTTAAGAAAATTGCCAAAAATACTTGACACCATTGCTATCATGGTCTATACGATGACCCACGCCTGTCCCGTTAACATCCTAACACAAGGTTGTTCACCAAATACAATGGTGAAACAACACTGTTAAAAGGGTTAAAAAACATAAGAAAGATCTTTGAGTAGAATAGGGTAGATAGCTCCTAGTTACTTGATCAAGCTTGCAAAAACATCCTTGCTATTTTCAAAACACACTTCACAGCATAATTTCAAAACCCTACTTTCAAACATTGAAAACTTTTCAAAAGACAAAAACATCTTTGTATACATTCAAACAAGAATCATTACAAAGGTTGCCACAACGATGGCTTCTTTTCAAAACATCTTTCAAAATCACACACAAAGCACCACTTCAAACAATTGAAAAGCACCATTTCAAACAATAGAAATGCAAAGCAAGTGATCTAAGCAAGTAACTAAGAGCCCATGGATAACCATGGATAGAAAGGGTGCTAATACCTTCCCTTTCTATAATCTACTCCCCGAACCCAAGAAAACATCTCAAAGGTCTTTTCTGTGCTTTTTGACCTTTCTTTAGGATAAAATAAAAAGTCGGTGGCGACTCTTGCTAAACCGAAACATTTGCGAACACAAACGCAAAATCCCAAGTCAGTTCTCCCACCGTATCACAGAACTGGCGACTCTGTTGGGGAGTATTTAAAAGTGGAGTAACCTTAGGGCTTAGATCACCCTTTGCATGATTATTGTTTGCTTTGATTGCTTTACATTTTGGTTCTCTTGTTTGGGCTTGAAATCCTTCACCCGGATTTGGGAAACATTCATAGATAGCAAAACGTTATGGAAACTGTGCGGGGTATACCGACACGGTTGAAGCAATAGTTATATTAGTGCGACATATTTGTGAGTACCGGTAGCCTTTGAGTCAATCAAAGAGAATACGGTGCCGCTGAGTGATGTCATGAAGCACTAATGAACCAGAACCTTACTTGACCATCTTGGCCTTTTATTAGGGGTAGTGAGATGACCGACTTTGGTGCAGTCCGAAGTTGGTAGATACTCGATACTACACTCATTGAGGGTTGTTTTCTAGGAATGTTTTGGTCGCTAGTTAAGTGGCTAAACCAAAACAATGAACATAGAAAACAATCCAATGATATTGACCTCCTTAGAACCCGGTTACTATTTATAGGACAGGTTTTGAGCCAACTAAACTCAAGAGGGTACTTACCTACGAAACCTCATGCAAGCCCGAAACTAGGGTTGTGTGTGATTTGCTTGTACATGTGCTTGTGCATACATCATGAACATCATAAAGCATCATATGCATCCACTAACCATTTCAAGGGTTTGGATCTTCATCTTTGTTCTTGTTTTGTAGGTCATGGAATCTCTTCGCAGGAAAACAATTCAAGTCAACCTTGTGAGAATCCCTCCTCAACTCAAGGAGCTCACTTCCAGAATTCCAGAGAATTCTCTCTTCAGTGAAAGACATGGTAGACTTCTCAACTTAGTCAACACCAACATTGAAGAAGACATGGTTAAAGTTCTCTTCCAGTTCTTTGACCCCCTACACCACTGTTTCACATTCCCTGACTATCAATTGGTACCTACTTTGGAGGAATTTTCTCAACTCCTGAGAATTCCCATTCTTCATCAACTACCCTACAACGGTACGGAAAAAGAACCAAATCCTGAAGATGTTTCTCAAGCATTACACTTGCAACCATCTGACATCAAAGGACATTGGGAAACTAGAAGTGGTGTCAAGGGTTTCTTGGCAAAGTTTCTGTTTGAAAAGGCCCAAGACTGCTGGAATTCTCTTGATCTACAAGCCTTTGAAGAGATTGTAGCACTCCTTATCTATGGGTTGATCTTGTTCTCAAACCCTGAGCAACTTATAGATATGAATGCTGTGAAGATTTTCATATCCAGGAATCTTATACCTACATTTCTTGGGGACATCCTACACTCATTTTACACACGAACAATGAGGAAAAGAGGTGTTCTCATGTGCTGTACTCCTCTCCTAGCTAGGTGGTTTATTTCTCACCTTCCACAAATAGTTTTGAAGAATGAGCAGGGTTTAAGGTGGTCACAACGGTTGATGACCCTCACACATTCTGATGTACATTGGTGTTCTTGGTCCAGAGAAAATGTCATCATCATTGATCGTTGTGGTGAATTCCCTAATGTCCCATTACTTGGCATTAGGGGAGGCATTACCTACAACCCTTGTCTAGATTTGAGACAATTTGGATATGCTCGGAGGGATGGCCCTCATGACATGTTGATTCCGGACCTAGTTTTTGACTTCGACAACGATGCTCAAGGACTTAGACAAAGGTTCATCAGAGCTTGGAGGATGCCTAACAAGGTGGATAGTAAGACACTGGGGCACAAAAATTCCATCCCCCTTGAGCCTTATCTCAAGTGGGTACGAACCCGCTCCCAGAATCTTATGATGCCATATCCTCACATTCTCCCCTTGATCAAAGAGCATGTTATGGAAGGAAAGGTTCCATACACCATCCTACATCCTGACATGCCAACATCATGGGAAGAAATTCAAAAGAGTTGGATCCAACTCAAGGAAGAACGAGATACTTTTGAAGCCAGCTTCTATGCCAGTGAGAAGAAGGTTTTGGAGCTCACCCGCCGACTTCACGAGGAAGAAACTCTCAAAACTTACATCGCACCAAAAAGGATACGCAATGTCTTTTTACATTAAGAATTTTGTAATGTTTTGCCCATGGGGCACTTATGTACTAACAAATTTCTTCTTAATATGACGTGCTTTCGTTTTGTTTACAACAAATTTGAAATTTTGAACCCTTGAATGCATTACATGAATAACATACCATTCATCATATGTATAAACAGGTCTTCAAGCCAGGTTTCCTTATCTTTCTGTTGTTTATTTCAGCAAGATGGATTTGGAGCAAACAGTAAAGGATCTACAGGCACAAAATTCACAATTTCAGCAACTCCTCATGACCTTGGAAAAGGGTCAAGAGGATCTCAAAGCTTTGTTAGAGAAGAATAAAGAGAAGAAAAAGAAAAAGAGACCAGGGGTAGCCACTTTCGGAAGAAGGTTTGAGAGTGATGCTAGAAGGACTCTTGAGTTCCCTTCGACGTCTGACGAAGGGGCTGGCAAGGGGAAAGGAGTTACTGTACCTTCTGAGTCTGAGGTAGAAGAGGAGGAAGAGGAAGAAGATGAAGACTAATCCGAACAACAGTATCCACCAGCGGATGACAAATATAAGAACCTTGAAGACAAATTGGCAGCTATGGAGTTGCAGAGGGTGCCCAGGTTGGATTTCGAGGAATTAGGATTGGTAGCGGGGATTGTTATCCCTCCCAAGTTCAAGGTGCCAACATTCGCCAAGTACGACGTTCTGTCTTGCCCTAAGATGCACCTGAGGTCGTATGTTAGAAAGATCCAACCTCATTCATCCGATAAAGACCTCTGGGTACACTTTTTCCAAGACAGCTTGTCTGGCACTCAGTTAGATTGGTTTTATCAGCTCGAGAGATCAGAGGTTCACAATTGGGAAGACTTGGCAGCTGCTTTTTATCGTCAGTATCAGTACAATGCTGATTTGGCGCCCACTCGTACTCAGTTACAAAGTATGGGGATGGCTTCAAATGAAGGGTTTAAGGAGTACGTCCAGAAGTAGTGTGATGTGGCTGGAAGGGTGCAGCCACCGCTATCAGATAGGGAATTAGTTGACATGTTTCTGGGGACCCTGTCTGACCCCTTCTTCAACCATCTAATCGGGAGCTCTTCTGCGGGATTTACTGAACTGATTTTGACCGGCGAAAGGGTGGAGGTCGGTATTAAAAGTGGAAAGATTCAAAAGGATGCTTCCACATCCACAGCTGTTAAGAAACCTTTCCCAGCCAAGAAGGAAGCATCAGTTGTGTATTCTCAGAAGGGATTGGGAAGAACTGAGCGCCGGCCGACTGTAGGGGCCGTGATGATTCAAAATTCGTCAAATGATCAACCTCGTAACAATCAGTCGAGACCTAATCAATAACAGGTAGAATGGCCACAATGGCAGTTCACCCGCATCAACATGACGCCCGCTCAGGTCCTTCCCCATTTGTTAAAGTTGAATCTGACCAGTTTGAAAGAGGCGCCAAAAAACCTAACACCTCCTCTCCATACTATCACTCCAACGCCAAATGTGCTTACCATTCCGACAGTGCTGGGCATGATACCAATAATTGCTGGGAACTTAAGAACAAAATTCAGGATTTAATTGACGCCAAAGAGGTTGAATTTGACGCTCCTGAGAAGCTCAATGTTATATCTGCTCTGATGCCCAAGCACGGTGTGATACGGTGGGAGAACTGACTAGTGTTTTGCGTTTGTTTTCGCAAATGTTTCGGTTGAGCAAGAGTCGCCACCGACTTTTTATTTTATCCTAAGGAAAGGTTTAAAAAGCACAGCAAAAACCTTTGAGAGTTTTCTTGGGTTCGGGGAGTAGATTATAGAAAGGGAAGGTATTAACACCCTTTTTATCCATGGTTATCCATGGGCTCTTAGGTACTTTCTTAGATCAACTTGCCTTGGTTTTCAATTGTTTGAAATGGTGCTTGGTGTGTGGTTTTTGAAAATGTTTTGAAAAGATGCCTTGTATAGGCTACCCTTGTAACAATTCTTTACTCGAATGGTTTACAAAAGGTGTTTTGTCTTTAGAAAAGATGTTTCAAGGTTTTTTTGAAAGTTGGTTTTGAAAGTGTTTGTGAAGTGGGTTTTGAAAATAGGCAAGTGTTTTCTTGGCAAATTGACAAGTACTTAAGAGTTGTCTACCCTAAAATTTTCTCAAAGATTTTTGTCATGTTTTAAACCTTTTGACAATTTTGTTCCCCCATTACATTTGGTGGACAATCTTGTCTTAGGAGGTGAAAGGGACGGGCGCGGGTCATCGTTTAGACCATAATTGCAATAGTGTTAATGACTTTGGGCAATTTCTCTTTGAAAGGGACTTGATCATTTTAGGCAACCTTTCGAAAGCGTCATCGAGGGACTATGATCATTTGATTGTTTGTTTTACCCAAAGAAATTTAACATACAATATGGCCCAATTATTTGAAGGCAACAAAGTGGAATACCCTAGGGGTGCAAGTGTGAAATGTGTTGTCCATTTTTCATGCTTTTCTTGTCTTGTATTAGGTCAAACTAGTTTGTTCATTTTATTCGCGTACAAACCCTAATTCTAGCATAGTATATTTAGAAAGCGATAAAATGTGAAATTTAAATTCCTATACTATTACAACACAGTAATATGGGGAGGGGGGTACAATGTTTCAAATGGGGATATTTAGACAAGAATTTAAACCTAACTATTATATCATTTTCTTTGAATATTTACAAGACAAATAAATGTATAATTAAATGGAAATTGAAATAAATATGCAAAAATGTAAAAAGAATTTTTATGTGTATAAAAAAGGAATATTATTTATGTGAAATAAAAAGAGAAATAAAAAAGGATTATTTTTGGAGTATTTTCAATTTTAGAGCAAAACCCTAATTTTAATCAAATTGGTATTAGTTATTTAATATTTGTAATATTGACTATTTATATACAAAAATAAGATAAAAATATAATATACTTAAAAAAAGTATTTTTTAGTATTAAATATTAAAAGATAAAAATATGCATTTTTTGGTATTTATATCCTAAGTGTATTAATATATATCTATTTATTTATATTTTTACAAAATATGTATTATATATGTTAATTAATAATATTTAATATTTAAATAAAAAAAGTATTTTTCTATAATAATATTTTCAGGAAGTAAAAATAAGATAAAAGTATGTAAAAATGTATTTCCAATATTTTAATATTTTAAACAAAACATATATATATATGTTTATTTATGTTCAAACTAAAAGAAAAATCAAATAAATACCTAATAAAATCAAAAATGGTGAGAAAAAATATTTTTAAATTTTTAATGTGCTGAGAAAAAATAAATGAGTCAATTAAAAAAGGAAAAAATCAAAAATCATTAAAAATAAAGCAAATGGGCTCAGGGGGTTCAGAAGCAATTATAGGGTGCAAAAAGAAAAGTCAACATAAGCCCAGCCCAATGCCACCTTTCTTCAACCTCTGAACTATGTGATTCAAAAAATGCGCGCCCTGTTCTCAATCTTCTAACTCCTGATTCCTGGCTTATTAATGAAAACTCATAACATGAAAAATGTTCAGCATCAAGAGACGAATCTAACCATATGCAGAAGTTGATCTAACTCTCTAAGATGAGGGAGAATTTCTTCTCCCCCAAATCCTAACCTAGATTTTCTGCCATTTTCAAACCTCAAATTCTCACAGCTCAAGTAAAAGAAATGAAAAGTAAAAACATGTACATGTTCAATGGCATGAGTAGAACATTGTTTATTCATAAACTTAGAGTTAATGATGCTTGATAAGAGAGATAGAAGTTCACCAAGATACCTGTTCAGCTGAAGTTCTATCTGGCAATGAGGGAGCTTTCAGTGCAAGGTGATGATTGGAAAAGCTTCCTTGAGGTCCAGGGATGCTATTCCAATGCTTACTTTGTCTTGAAAGCTTCTGAATCGTGCTAGAGCACTTCACCTGCAAAACAAGAAACTGAAAATGGTGGAAGTGGTTAGAGGGATTACAGGTCGTGTTTCAAGTCATGGTTAGCTTGCATAGATGCTAGGGAATGTATATGAACTGGTTTGGGCAAGAGAGCTTGAGGGAAATGGAAGATGGTACTCAAACTGCAGGCCTGACCCTGTTTTTGCAGTTTGAAGATGATTCTGAGATTGGGAGTGTTTGAGAGGTGTTAGGGTCGTGAAAAAGCTTGGTTGAGATGTCTTGAATATGTTTGATAAGTTCACCTAAGGGTTTGTAACTGATATGAGAGTTGGTTTAAGTTATGATGTGTTTCTTACACTTTAAGCAAGCAATGGTTACTTTGTGCCTCTAGCCTGTACAGGCCCTCATACTATGCTGCATAATCCCTCCTTGATCAGTGTGATTAACACATAAACTTGTGCCAATTAGATATGGACTGTACTTCTTGGATTTGTAATTGGACATAAAGCTAACTTTTGCAAAAATGGAAGAAATGCTTTATCTATTTTGGGATTAATCCTTTATGTAATGCTAGAACACAAAGAACATGGCCTTGGCACAAAGAACATTCATTAAATTTATGAGTGTTGGATGGTTTAAGGACCTGTAATCAAGATATGCAAGCTGAGATTGAAATGCATAGTGTTATGAACATGTACATGGCCAAGAACAAAAGTGACTTTTTCCCATTTTGCAAAATTCGATTCTCCCTAACCATGAGGTTGTTTGAGAAGTTCTTGGACATTTTGGAAATCTTGGAATGTGTACTACAATCCATATTTGAAGTGCAAGTTGGAATTCCAAGTGGAAGTGTATGGAAAATGGCCTTGAAGTGGGGTAGAAAACCTTGTCAAAATAGGTCAAAAATTTACTAAGTTAAGAATGGTTTAGTGCCCTTATTCAAAAATTTGTAACTTGAGATACAAGCCTCAAATGGGAAAACTTTGTGAATCAAAGTTGTAGATTATGCAACAAACTACAACTTTCATGTTTTGACTTTTGTTTGAATCCAAATGGATCTTGGTGAAAAAGTGGGGCAAAGTTGGGGAAAAATTAGGGTTTTTTATAACTTTGAAAAATTCGAAGTTATGAAAAATTCTAATTTCTAACCCTAATTTGCATTTTGTGATTTCTTGGTGAACAAGTTTCATGATTTTGCATGTTTTGATGAAAAATGAATCTTGACTCTTGATTTTGACCAAAAAGTCAAAGTTTGACTTTTCAGTATACAGTCAAAATTGATCAATTGACTGGGAAATTCAACTGTCAATCTTGTGTACTTGGGATCTTTTGAGCTTGTTGAGCATGTCAAGATAATTCCATGGGGTACTTGAGTCCATATATGAGCTTGGTTTTCCATTGGCTAGGTCAAACAGTCAAAAATTGCCTTTGGGCAGTCAAAACCCTAAAAATGACCATTTTGCCCTTTTGGTGATCTGATCAAATTTCTTATGGAATTGTGATCCAAAATTGATCAAATGGTCCATATGAGTTCATAATGTTGATGTGGGTCAATTTTCATGAGGTTTGACTGTCAATTGGCCACAGTTGACTTTTTCCCCAATACAGCTGATTTCTAGGTCAACTGTCCAATTGACTGGGCAAAATTTGGAATCAAGGCTTGAAACTTGGTATGGATAATCTTGGGAGTCCAATATGAAGCATGTAAGTAATCTTAGGCATTTTAGGTCAAATCATCCTTGTGCAAACACAAACCCTAATTTGGGTCAACAGTGCAAGGAGAGGTCTTGAGCAGATGAAACCCTAACTGGATCTTGATTTCCAAGGGCTTTGTGGTGAGAAATTTAATGAGAAATGGGAGGGCAAATTTTGGGGTACAACAGTTGCCCCTGTTCAATCTTCTTGAATCCGAAGAGTTAGATTGGCAATTTTGCCTTTCGTGACTCGAGGGTAAAAGGAGATTAGACACTAGAGTGCCCGGAAATTTGCACTCGTCAAAGCAATGGATGCGGGAATGGGCTTAGAGATGCCATTTGGAGATGGGCTTATAGATGCCATCTTGAGAGGGGTGACAGAAACTTGTCGGGGATGGGCTTAAAGATGCCATCTGGAATGAGTATCAGGAAGGTGTCCATGCTTTGGACCGTCTCCGAACTGGGGGTCTGAATAAGCAATAGATTGACATCCGTTGTTGGGAGGAATCCGTAAACTGTTTTCAAAGGTTGCATCTGAATAAGTGATAGATTAACATCCGTTGTTGGGAAGAATCTATATACTGTTTTCAGAAGTCTGGAGAAGAAACTGAACAAGCGATAGGTTAACATTCGTTACTTGGAGAACCCGTAAACTGTTTTCAGAAATCTTGAAGTTGAATATGCCATAGAGCAGCATCCGTTGTTGGAAAGCGTCCGTAAACTGTTTTCAAAAGTTGCGTCTGAACAAGTGATAGATTAACATCTGTTGTTGGGAAGAATCTATAGACTGTTTTTAGAAGTCTGGAGAAGAAACTGAACAAGCGATAGGTTAACATCCGTTACTTGGAGAACCCGTGAACTGTTTTCAGAAATCTTGAAGTTGAATAAGCCATAGAGCAGCATCCGTTGTTGGGAAGCGTCCGTAAACTGTTTTCAAAAGTTGCATCTGAACAAGTGATAGATTAACATCCGTTGTTGGGAAGAATCTATAGACTGTTTTCAGAAGTCTGGAGAAGAAACTGAACAAGCGATAGGTTAACATCCGTTACTTGGAGAACCCGTGAACTGTTTTCAGAAATCTTGAAGTTGAAGAGGAACCGGTGTAGGGTTGCCTGATGGTGAGCCTACGTAAAACTGCATCTGAAACTGTTAATGATAGCTTTTTGTTCTTATCCTGAAAAGGACCAAAATGATGGCTAGCACAAAATTATGTTGCATGAAATGTATGATGCAATATGTATTATGTCAATGTTTATGATATGAATGTAATGAATGCGCATGTAAGCTGATGAGCTGTCTTGCTGGGGATGACTAAAGATAAAAGCATCCTGACTGCTGCCGGGAAGAATAAATCCTTGGCTGTTGCTGGGGAACAAAGAGCTTGGGTTGTATACCAAATCTCTGGGGAATTCCTGATAACTTCTACTGGGGAGTACCAATCTAGTAGATTTATGCTGGGGAATTTTGATGAACTCTGCTGGGGATAGGGAGAATTTTGGCGAGTGCGGTCTTCCGTGGTTGTTAGCTGAGGATAACCCAGTTATAAGGCCTTGTGAGGAATAATTTTGAATAAAACTCGGGAGAGACGTCCGTACTCTGCGGGGAATAAGCTTCCAGAATCTACTGGGGATGAGCTTTAAGACTTGCTAGGGATATGGATTCCAAATCTCCCGGGGGTTTCCTTTGAAAGGGTATCGGGTTATCCAACTGTACCTTCGACTTATCAGTAATCCTCTTTCTTGGTTCATAAGGAAATGATTATGTTTCAAATGCATATGCCTATTTAACAAAACATTGGACGTTTCTCAAAAATAAACAAATAGTGCAAGAGAAAAGAAAAGGAAATGACACAAATTTCTGGGAAAAGTATTTGTATTGATTTTCTTTTGAGTATATTTGTACAAAGGAGACAATCATCCTAGTAAGAGGATTTTGTCGTACATATTAAAAGTTTTATACAAAATAAAGATGGCTATGTGAAATAATTCCATGGGATTCCATTCCGCTATAGCCTTCACAACTCTGAATATCTGTCCATTCAATGCTTCGTTTGCCGATGACTGGATTGATCAGGAGCCTGGAACTGGTTGATGAAGAGATTGTCTTTGAAGTGATCCGACGAGACATAGTCATACGCTTTAATTCCCTAACTTTTGCCTGAATCACCCTTTCGGGTTTTCGATCCACCGGGAAACCCCTTTTTGCTCAAGCCGCCCTTTCGGGTTTTCAACTTGCCGGGTGTACAGATTTTTTTGTTTTTATCCCTAATTTTTGCCTGAACCGCCCTTTCGGGTTTTCGGTTCACCGGGATGCCCATTTTTGCCCAAGCCGCCCTTTCGGGTTTTCGACCTGTCGGGTTATTTTATGCGTAGTATCTTTTGACTATGTCTGCGTTCGCAGGGTGCGGCAAATCGTCGCCGTCCATGGTGGTCAGAATCATTGCACCACCAGAAAATATGCTCTTGATCACAAACGGTCCTTCATATGTAGGAGTCCATTTGCCCCTGGGATCACTTTGAGGCAAGATAATCCGCTTGATTACTAGATCTCCGACTTGATACACTTGACGTTTGACTTTTTTATTGAAGGCCTTGATCATCCGCTTTTGATACGTCTGACCATGTCATATAGCAGCAAGTCGCTTTTCGTCGATCAGATTGAGTTGATCAAGTCGGGTCTGCATCCAATCCTCTTCATTCAAACCTGCATCCTTCATAATCCTTAGAGAAGGAATCTGGACTTCCATAGGCAAAACAGCTTCCATGCCATAAGCCAAAGAGAATGGGGTTGCCCCAGTTGAAGTGCGTATCGTCGTACGGTATCCATACAGAGCAAATGGTAACATCTCATGCTAGTCTTTGTAAGTGACTGTCATTTTCTGAATGATCTTCTTAATTTTTTTGTTCGCAGCTTCAACAGCACCGTTCATCTTCGGCCGATAGGGAGATGAATTGTGATGATAAATCTTGAACTGTTCGCACAATGCAGTGATCATCGTGTTACTCAGATTTGTACCGTTGTCTGTGATGATCCTGTCTGGAACACCATACCGACATATGAGATTTTGCTTGATAAAGCGGGCAACCACATTTTTGGTGACAGAGGCGAATGAAGCTGCTTCGACCCATTTGGTGAAATAGTCAATGGCAACCAGGATGAAGCGATGTCCGTTGGAAGCTGTGGGCTTGATCTCTCCAATCATATCAATGCCCCACATTGCAAAGGGCCACGGAGCAGTCAGGACGTTGAGAGGAACCGGAGGGATATGAACTTTGTCAGCATAGACTTGACACTTGTGGCAAGTACGGGAATGCTGATGGCAGTCAGCTTCCATGGTAGACCAGTAATAGCCTGCCCTTAGGATCTTCTTAGCCATTGTATGCCCGCTCAAGTGAGTGCCAAATGTGCCGCTGTGTATATCAGTCATGATCAACTCTGCTTCAGCTTTATCTACGCATCGGAGTAATACACAATCATGGCTTCATTTGTAAAGGATGCCGTTGCTCAGGAAGAACTTAGCAGCAAATTTCCTTAAGAACTTCTTGTCATTCACGGAAGCTCCTTCAGGATAATCTCGAGTCTGGAGATACCTTTTGATTTCATGGAACCAGGGTTGTTCCACTACTTCTTCGGTATTAATCTCGTGACAATGCGCAGGTTCATCCATTCGCTCGATGGTGATTTGGGGAGCCTCGTTATCCCAGTTGAGTTTAAACATGGAGGACATTGTGGCTAGAGCATCTGCTAGCTGATTCTCTTCTCGCGGGAAATGCTCGAAGGTAATTTGCTCGAAATGCGGCAACAATGTCAGGACATGTTCTTTGTATGGGATAAGATTAGGATGCTTGGTATCCCACTCTCCTTTGATTTGACTGATAACCAAAGCTGAGTCCCCAAATACGATCAAAGATTTGATCCCCAAGTCTATAGCAGCCTTGAGACCATAGATGCAAGCTTCATATTCAGCCATGTTGTTTGTGCAGCTGAAGCAAAGCCGGGCCATGAAAGGTGTGTGACAACCTTCCGGAGAAATGAGTACCGCGCCGATATCGTTTCCAAGTGCATTTGAAGCACCATCAAAGTACAGGGTCCATCGGGATCCCTTTTCAGGTCCGTCATACGGTCCGTCACCTTCAATGTTGTCCAAATTCATGATGTCCTCGTCTGGGAAGTCAAATCTCATGGGTTGATAGTCTTCGATAGCTTGATGAGCCAGATGGTCAGCTAGTACACTCCCTTTTATAGCTTTTTGGATGGTGTACTGGATGTCATACTCAGTTAAGATCATTTGCCATCTAGCTATCCTTCCAGATAAAGCGGGCTTTTCGAAAATATACTTGATAGGATCCATTTTGGAAATCAACAAGGTAGTATGAGTCAACATATACTGTCTTAGTCGGCGAGCAGCCCATACCAAAGCGCAACAAGTTTTCTCGAGCAGTGAGTAGCGAGTCTCACAGTCGGTAAACTTTTTGCTAAGGTAATAAATAGCATGCTCTTTTCGACCAGACTCGTCATGCTGGCCCAACACACACCCCATAGAATTATCCAAGACGGTCAAATACATGATCAATGGTCTTCCTTCGACAGGTGGCATTAGAATAGGAGGTTCTAGCAAATACTCCTTGATTCTATCAAAAGCAGCTTGGCAGTCGTCGTTCCACTCGACTACCTGATCTTTTTTCAAGAGTTTGAAAATCGGTTCACAGGTAGAAGTTAGATGTGAGATGAATCTGGCAATATAGTTTAAGCGCCCCAAGAATCCTTTAACCTCCTTTTCAGCACGGGGAGCAGGCATCTCTTGTATTGCTTTTACTTTTGCGGGATCGACTCCAATGCCTTTGTTGCTCACAATGAATCCTAGAAGTTTACCGGACCTAACTCCAAAAGTGCACTTACTTGGATTCAGCCTGAGTTTGTATTCTTTCAACCTGGCAAACAGCTTTTCTAGATGTTCAAGGTGCTCCTCCTCTGTTTGTGACCGAGCTATCATATCGTCTACGTAAACTTCAATCTCATGATGTATCATATCATGAAATAAAGCCACCATGGCGCGTTGATAAGTTGCCCCTGCGTTCTTCAGTCCGAACGGCATCACCTTGTAACAGAAAGTGCCCCATTGTGTGACAAAAGTCGTTTTCTCCATATCCTCGGGGGCCATTTTGATTTGATTGTAGCCCGAGAATCCATCCATGAAAGAAAACACTTTATGCTGAGCTGTATTGTCGATCAAGATGTCAATGTGAGGTAGCGGAAAATCATCTTTGGGACTGGCCCTATTCAAATCCCGGTAGTCCACACACATCCTGACTTTGCCATCTTTCTTAGGTACCGGCACAATGTTAGCGACCCATTGAGGATAGGACGTAACAGCCAGAAAACCAGCATTGAATTGTTTCATTACTTCTGCTTTGATCTTTTCGGACATGTCAGGCCTCATTCGGCGAACCTTTTGCTTGATTGGTGGACAGTCTTCTCTTGTGGGGAGACGGTGGACCACGATGTCTGTGTCTAAACCCGGCATGTCTTCATAAGACCAAGCGAAGATTTCAACATACTCATTCAACAATTGTACCAAGCGCTCCTTGACTTTTGGTTCCAGATTGGCACCCACTTGCACCTCCTCCCGGTCTTCCTCGGTCCCCAAGTTAACAGTTTCCAATGGCTCTTCATGCGGTAAGATGGCCCTTTCCTCTTGTTGCAGAAGTCTGGCTAGTTCCCCGGGCACTTCACAACCTTCGTCATCTTCATACTCGGCTAGATTGACCAGATCCTCAGAGTTATTGAAAGATATAGCGGAATAGTCACCCATGGAATCCGGAGTGGATGGGTACCTGCATTGGTGAGTGTGGGTGTGTGTAAGGGATAGCCATCCTTAAACAAAAATGCAAAAGGAAAGAAAGTGAACATAAGCAGTTTATCAAATGAAAAACGTCCAATGAATCATTAAACATGGCATATGGATATGAAAAATAATCAAAACCCTTACAAATGGACCTACATGCCCCGGGCAAGGCAGGAGGTGAAAAGAAGTGTACGGATTGTTTGAAAGTAAATATTACAGACCAAATAAGAAATGTTTAACAGATAAATTACTGATGAATAAAAGTGATGGGGACAAAGTCTTTTGCCTCCCAGTTGCTCAATCCTCCTTTAACAGTTGGATAAATCCACTCTTCAATGTTGCTCGCTTTGTCTTCATCCTCCAAAGTGTTGATTCCGTAGGGAGAAATTTTGACTGGCGCTCCTTCAATCTTCGAACGGCACATAGCTTTCTGACCAGCGGCTGTGAACCCTAACCCAAACTTGTCAGTCTTATGCGGAAAGTTGGGTAACTGCCCCCATGCTGAATTCTTTCCTTCTTTTATTGCGACCCTTGCGTCCTCCAGAGATGCCATCCTGGCCATCTGCCTCGGTGCCCCAACTGCCAACTTTGCTACTGCTATTTCAGGAAGGACTTCTTCAAAATGTTGAAACGGTGTCTCAATGAACTCTCCTTCAACCTCCACATACCGGAAAGAATTTAAATGGCTAATCATGTACTCTTCTTCGCCATGGACAGTGATGATCTTTCCCTTGACAGGATACTTCAACATCTGATGTAAGGAGGAGGTAACTGCCCCAGCATGGTGTATCCAAGGCCTACCCAGCAAGCAAGAGTATGATGGACGGATGTCCATCACATAGAAAGTGGATTTAAACACCTCGGTGCCTATCTTGATGGGAATTTCAACCTCCCCATGGACCATTCTCTTCGAACCATCGAAAGCTCTGACAACAATAACGCTCGGCTTCAACTCCAACCATTCACAATCTAGTCGGTCCAAGGCCTTCTTGGGCAAAACATTCAGCGACGAACCAGTATCAACTAGGACGTGTGCGAGAGTGGTTCCTCGACACTCGACTGAAATGTGCAAAGCATCATTGTGATTTCTACCTTTAGGAGTTAGGTCGGCATCAGAAAAACCTAATCCATTGTCCGCGGTAAGGCTAGCCACGCAATTTTGAAATTGATCTGCAGAGGTTTCCTGGGGCACATGGGCTGCCTTCAGGAATTTTATCAGGGCTTTAGCATGCGCTTCCGAGCAAAGTAGTAGTGCCAGCATGGAGATCTTGGAGGGGGTTTGCCCCAACTGTTCCACCACATCGTAATCACTTCTCTTGATTATCCTCAAAATCTCGTCCATTTCCTTCTTGGAGGTTTCCGGGATAACCAAGGGTTGAGCCCTCGTCCTGACAGGCTCATCTTGGATTCCCTTACCTTTGTCAGCAGCGGTAGGAGAGACAATACTAGGAACAACAATGTCTTCAATCAGAGGAGTTCTAGCAGAGAGTTTTATTGGTGCAGGGATGAACTCGCTAGTTGATGAGGGTCCAAAGACTGCTCTTGGAGGGGCAATCTCTGGAGAAAATATTCTCCCGCTCCTGGTGATTTTGCTGGTGCCCGCAATGTTACTAATGTTGGCCTCTTCATCATCCGAACTTTCTTCAATTACCTCGATTTTCTTGATACCATGGTAGTAGACGTCACCGCCATAGTTCCAAGGTATCGACTTCTCAGAAACATAGGGAACAGGTCCTGGCATTGTTATCTTCAAAGGAACAGATTTTGCAGCTGGTGTAATCTTAACAGGCTTTTTGACGTCCTTGGAAAGATTGGCGTGAATGGTTATGATTGAGACATCTTCAGTATGAACTGGAACAGCAGGAACTTTTTCAAACAAAATTTGTCGACTATCCATAAGGTCTTGAATGCCTTTCTTCATTAGCGGACAATCAAACGGCAGAGAGTAGCAACAATAGCAGTCTTCTTTACATCCCGGGAAGATCCCGGCTCTTAACAAATTCAACTTAATGGTTAGCAGTGGAGTGGTCAGATCACTGACATCAGCAACATACAAATCTTCTTCAATGGCGTTGACATTTCGGCCGTGTTTCGGCATGGGTGCAGATATCACATTAGGCTTCTCCGGAGCGTCGAACTCCACCTCCTTAGCCTCTATCAGGTCTTGGATTTTATGCTTGAGTGCCCAGCAATCATTGGTGTCGTGTCCAACACTGTCTGAATGGTAGGCGCATTTAGCATTGGCATGATAATGTGGAGAGGACGTATTCACATTCTTTGGTGCCTCCTTGATGGTGGCGAGGTTCAACTTCAGTAGATGAGGAAGCACTTGCGCTGGAGTCATATTAATGCGGGTGAACTGCCGTTGTGGCCGTTCCACCCGTTGCTGATTTGGTCTGGACTGGTTATAGCGAGGCTGCTCGCTAGGAGTGTTTTGAATCATTACGGCCCCCACAGTTGGCCGACGCTCCACCTTCCCTGGTCTTCTCTGAGAATATACCACAGCTGTTTCCTTCTTAAAAGGCTTCTTCTCAACACTAGCAGCAACACCCTTCTGAATCTTTCCTGACTTGATACCAGCTTCTATTCTTTCGCCTGTTAAGATCAAATCGGTAAACCCCGCGGAAGAGTTACCAATTAGATGATTGAAAAATGGCCCAGATAGGGTCCCAAGAAACATATCAACGAGCTCACGGTCGGTTAAAGGAGGCTGCACCCTGCCAGCCAAATCCCTCCATTTTTGTGCATATTCTTTGAATCCCTCACTTGTTCCTAGTGACATACCCTGAAGTTGGGTACGAGTAGGAGCAAAATCAGAATTGTATTGGTATTGTTTGTAAAAAGCGGTGGCCAAATCTTCCCAATTTCTGACACTGGTTCCTTCTAGCTAATAAAACCACTCCAACTGAGCTCCCGAAAGGCTGTCTTGAAAGAAATGAACCCAGAGGTTTTTATCTGCCGTATAGGGTTGAATCTTTCTTACGTAGGATCTGAGATGCATTTTGGGACAGGACAGCCCATCATACCTCACAAACACTGGCACCTTGAATTTTGGGGGAATCACAATCCCGGCAACCAAGCCCAAGTCTTCAAAGTCCAAGCCTGGTACTCATTGTAATTCTATGGCAGCCAATCTGTCTTCTAAACCCTTGTATTTATCATCAGCTGGAGGGTATTGCTGGTCAGAATAATCTTCATCCTCTTCGACCTCTTCTTCTTCCGCATCAGACTCGGAAGGCACCGCAGCTCCATCTCTCTTACTAGTCCCTTCATCAGAAGTAGGAGGAAACTCAAGCACTCTCCGAGCTTCTCCGTCAAATCTTCTCCCTAAAGTAGCCACCCCAATCCTCTTTTTCTTCTTCTTTACTGGGTCCTTATTCCCCAATTGAGTATTGATATCCTCCTGACCCTTAGCCAAGGTCATCAGGAGTTGCTGGAATTGTGCATTCTGAGCCTGTAGGTCTTTGACTGTTTGCTCGAGATCCATCCTACTGAAATAAACAACAGACAGATAAGGAAACCTGGAGTGAGACCTGCTTATGCACATGATGAATGGTATGCTGATGTATGCAATGCATTCAAGGATTTAGAACATTCAAAATTGTTTCAGACAAAGAAGAACGCACGTCATATTAATAAGAAGAAATTTGTTAGTACATAAATGCCCCATGGGCCAAATATTACAAAATAAACTTCTTAAGGCAGAAAGACATTGCGCATCCTCTTTGGTGCGATGTAGGTGTTGAGGGCCTCTTGCTCGTGGAGTCGGCGGGTGAGCTCTAGAACCTTCTTTTCACTGGCGTAGTAGCTAGCTTCAAAAGTATTCCGTTCCTCCTTGAGCTGAATCCAACTTTTCTGCATTTCCTCCCACGATGTAGGCATGTCTGGATGTAGGATGGTGTAGGGAACCTCTCCTTCATTGACGGGCTCTTTAATCACTGGGAGTACATGAGGATAAGGCATCATTAGACTTTGGGCTCGGGCTCGTACCCACTTGAGATAGGGCTCAAGAGGGATGGAGTTCTTGTGTCCCAGAGTCTTGCTATCAACCTTGTTGAGTTTTCCCCAAGCTCTGATGAATCTTTGGCGAAGTCCTTGCGCATCGTTGTCGAAGTCAAAAACTAGGTCAGGAATCAACATGTCATGAGGGTCATCCCTCCGTGCATATCCAAATTGCCCCAAAGCTAGGCAAGGGTTGTAGGTGATACCTCCTCTGATTCCAAGTAAAGGAACATTAGGAAATTCTCCGCAACGATCGACAATGATGACATTTTCTCTGGACCGAGAACACCAATGCACATCAGAATGAGTAAGAGTCATCAACCGTTGGGACCACCTCGTACCTTGGTCATTCTTCAAGACAGATTGTGGAAGGTGCAAAATAAACCACCTTGCAAGGATAGGAGTACAGCACATGAGAACACCCCTCTTTCTCATTGTTCGTGTGTAAAATGAGTGAAGAATGTCCCCAAGCAATGTTGGTATCGGATTTCTGGACAAGAAGATTTTGACGGTGTTGACATCTACCAATTGGTCAGGATTTGGGAACAAGACCAACCCATAGATAAGGAGTGCCACAATCTCTTCAAAGGCTTGTAGGTCCAATGAGTTCCAACATTCTTGTGCCTTCTCGAACAAGAATTTTGCTAAGAATCCTTTGACGCCACTTCTGGTTTCCCAATGCCCCTTGATGTCGGATGGTTGTAGATGTAATGCTCGAGCAACATCTTCCGGCTTTGGTTCCTTCTCCGTACCGTTGACTGGTAGTTGATTAAGGATAGGGATTCTTAGAAGTTGAGAAAACTCCTCCAAAGTGGGTACCAACTGATAATCAGGGAAAGTGAAGCAGTGGTGAAGAGGGTCAAAGAATTGGAATAGCACTTTCATCATGTCTTCTTCAATGTTGGTGTTGACTAGGCTGAGCAGTCTGCCATGTCTTTCACTGAAAGATGAATTTTCCGGAATTCTTGAAGTGATCTCCTTGAGTTGAGGAGGGATTCTCATAAGGTTGACTTGAATGGTGTTTCTGCAAGGAATTTCCATGTCCTACAAAACAAGAACAAAGATGAAGATCCAAAACCCTTGAAATGGTTAGAGAATGCATATGATGTTTCATGATGTTTATGATGTATGCACAACACATATGTACAAGCAGATCACACCAAACCCTAGTTTCAGGCTTGCATGGGGTTTCATAGGTAAGTACCCTCTTGAGTGTAGTTGGCTTAAAACCTGTCCTATAAATAGTAACCGGGTTCTAAGGAGCTCAATATCATTGGATTGTTTTCAATGTTCATTGTTTTGGTTTAGCCACTTAACTAGCGACCAAAATATTCCAAGAAAACAACCCTCAATGAGTGTAGTATCGAGTATCTACCAACTTCGGACTGCACCAAAGCCGGTCATCTCACTACTCCTAATGTAAGGCCAAGATGGTCAAGTAAGGTTCTAGGTCATTAGTGCTTAGTGACATCACTCAGCGGCCCCGTACTCTCCTTGATTGAACTCAAGGGTTATCGGTACTCACAAATATGTCGCACTAATATAGCTATTGCTTCAACCGTGTCGGTATACCCTGCACAGTTTCCACAACGTATTGCTATCTATGAATGTTTCCCAAAATCCGGGTGTAGGATTGCAAACCCAAACAATAGAGCCAAAGTATAAAGCAAACAAATCAAACAATTAGTCATGCAAGAGGGTGATCTAAGCCCTAAGGTTACTCCACTTTTAAGGTTCTCCCCAGTAGAGTCGCCAGTTCTGTGATACGGTGGGAGAACTGACTAGTGTTTTGTGTTTGTTTTCGCAAATGTTTCGGTTGAGCAAGAGTCGCCACCGACTTTTTATTTTATCCTAAGGAAAGGTTTAAAAAGCACAGCAAAAACCTTTGAGAGTTTTCTTGGGTTCGGGGAGTAGATTATAGAAAGGGAAGGTATTAGCACCCTTTCTATCCATGGTTATCCATGGGCTCTTAGGTACTTGCTTAGATCAACTTGCCTTGGTTTTCAATTGTTTGAAATGGTGCTTGGTGTGTGGTTTTTGAAAATGTTTTGAAAAGATGCCTTGTATAGGCTACCCTTGTAACAATTCTTTACTCGAATGTTTTACAAAAGGTGTTTTGTCTTTAGAAAAGATGTTTCAAGGTTTTTTTGAAAGTTGGTTTTGAAAGTGTTTGTGAAGTGGGTTTTGAAAATAGGCAAGTGTTTTCTTGGCAAATTTACAAGTACTTAAGAGTTGTCTACCCTAAAATTTTCTCAAAGATTTTTGTCATGTTTTAAACCTTTTGACAATTTTGTTCCCCCATTACATTTGGTGGACAATCTTGTCTTAGGAGGTGAAAGGGACGGGTGCGGGTCATCGTTTAGACCATAATTGCAATAGTGTTAAATGTCTTTGGGCAATTTCTCTTTGAAAGGGACTTGATCATTTTGGGCAACCTTTCGAAAGCGTCATCGAGGGACTATGATCATTTGATTGTTTGTTTTACCCAAAGAAATTTAACATACAATATGGCCCAATTATTTGAAGGCAACAAAGTGGAATACCCTAGGGGTGCAAGTGTGAAATGTGTTGTCCATTTTTCATGCTTTTCTTGTCTTGTATTAGGTCAAACTAGTTTGTTCATTTTATTCGCGTACAAACCCTAATTCTAGCATAGTATATTTAGAAAGCGATAAAATGCGAAATTTAAATTCCTACACTATTACAACACAGTAATATGGGGAGGGGGTACAATGTTTCAAATGGGGATATTTAGACAAGAATTTAAACCTAACTATTACATCATTTTCTTTGAATATTTACAAGACAAATAAATGTATAATTAAATGGAAATTGAAATAAATATGCAAAAATGTAAAAAGAATTTTTATGTGTATAAAAAAGGAATATTATTTATGTGAAATAAAAAGAGAAATAAAAAAGGATTATTTTTGGAGTATTTTCAATTTTAGGGCAAAACCCTAATTTTAATCAAATTGGTATTAGTTATTTAATATTTGTAATATTGACTATTTATATACAAAAATAAGATAAAAATATAATATACTTAAAAAAAGTATTTTTTAGTATTAAATATTAAAAGATAAAAATATGCATTTTTTGGTATTTATATCCTAAGTGTATTAATATATATCTATTTATTTATATTATTTACAAAATATGTATTATATATGTTAATTAATAATATTTAATATTTAAATAAAAAAAGTATTTTTCTATAATAATATTTTCAGGAAGTAAAAATAAGATAAAAGTATGTAAAAATGTATTTCCAATATTTTAATATTTTAAACAAAACATATATATATGTTTATTTATGTTCAAACTAAAAGAAAAATCAAATAAATACCTAATAAAATCAAAAATGGTGAGAAAAAATATTTTTAAATTTTTAATATGCTGAGAAAAAATAAATGAGTCAATTAAAAAAGGAAAAAATCAAAAATCATTAAAAATAAAGCAAATGGGCTCAGGGGGTTCAGAAGCAATTATAGGGTGCAAAAAGAAAAGTCAACATAAGCCCAGCCCAATGCCACCTTTCTTCAACCTCTGAACTATGTGATTCAAAAAACGCGCGCCCTGTTCTCAATCTTCTAACTCCTGATTCCTGGCTTATTAATGAAAACTCATAACATGAAAAATGTTCAGCATCAAGAGACGAATCTAACCATATGCAGAACTTGATCTAACTCTCTAAGATGAGGGAGAATTTCTTCTCCCCCAAATCCTAACCTAGATTTTCTGCCATTTTCAAACCTCAAATTCTCACAGCTCAAGTAAAAGAAATGAAAAGTAAAAACATGTACATGTTCAGTGGCATGAGTAGAACATTGTTTATTCACAAACTTAGAGTTAATGATGCTTGATAAGAGAGATAGAAGTTCACCAAGATACCTGTTCAGCTGAAGTTCTATCTGGCAATGAGGGAGCTTTCAGTGCAAGGTGATGATTGGAAAAGCTTCCTTGAGGTCCAGGGATGCTATTCCAATGCTTACTTTGTCTTGAAAGCTTCTGAATCGTGCTAGAGCACTTCACCTGCAAAACAAGAAACTGAAAATGGTGGAAGTGGTTAGAGGGATTACAGGTCGTGTTTCAAGTCATGGTTAGCTTGCATAGATGCTAGGGAATGTATGTGAACTGGTTTGGGCAAGAGAGCTTGAGGGAAATGGAAGATGGCACTCAAACTGCAGGTCTGACCCTGTTTTTGCAGTTTGAAGATGATTCTGAGATTGGGAGTGTTTGAGAGGTGTTAGGGTCGTGCAAAAGCTTGGTTGAGATGTCTTGAGTATGTTTGATAAGTTCACCTAAGGGTTTGTAAGCTGATATGAGAGTTGGTTTGAGTTATGATGTGTTTCTTACACTTTAAGCAAGCAATGGTTACTTTGTGCCTCTAGCCTGTACAGGCCCTCATACTATGCTGCATAATCCCTCCTTGATCAGTGTGATTAACACATAAACTTGTGCTAATTAGATATGGATTGTACTTCTTGGATTTGTAATTGGACATAAAGCTAACTTTTGCAAAAATGGAAGAAATGCTTTATCTATTTTGGGATTAATCCTTTATGTAATGCTAGAACACAAAGAAAATGGCCTTGGCACAAAGAATATGCATTAAATTTATGAGTGTTGGATGGTTTAAGGACCTGTAATCAAGATATGCAAGCTGAGATTGAAATGCATAGTGTTATGAACATGTACATGGCCAAGAACAAAAGTGACTTTTTCCCATTTTGCAAAATTCGATTCTCCCTAACCATGAGGTTGTTTGAGAAGTTCTTGGACATTTTGGAAAGCTTGGAATGTGTACTACAATCCATCTTTGAAGTGCAAGTTGGAATTCCAAGTGGAAGTGTATGGAAAATGGCCTTGAAGTGGGGTAGAAAACCTTGTCAAAATAGGTCAAAAATTTACTAAGTTAAGAATGGTTTAGTGCCCTTATTCAAAAATTTGTAACTTGAGATACAAGCCTCAAATGGGAAAAATTTGTGAATCAAAGTTGTAGATTATGCAACAAACTACAACTTTCATGTTTTGACTTTTGTTTGAATCCAAATGGATCTTGGTGAAAAAGTGGGGCAAAGTTGGGAAAAATTAGGGTTTTTTATAACTTAGAAAAATTCGAAGTTATGAAAAATTCTAATTTCTAACCCTAATTTTCATTTTGTGATTTCTTGGTGAACAAGTTTCATGATTTGGCATGTTTTGATGAAAAATGAATCTTGACTCTTGATTTTGACCAAAAAGTCAAAGTTTGACTTTTCAGTATACAGTCAAAATTGATTAATTGACTGGGAAATTCAACTGTCAATCTTGTGTACTTGGGATCTTTTGAGCTTGTTGAGCATGTCAAGATAATTCCATGGGGTCCTTGAGTCCATATATGAGCTTGGTTTGCCATTGGCTAGGTCAAACAGTCAAAAATTGCCTTTGTGCAGTCAAAACTCTAAAAATGACCATTTTGCCCTTTTGGTGATCTGATCAAATTTCTTATGGAATTGTGATCCAAACTTGATCAAATGGTCCATATGAGTTCATAATGTTGATGTGGGTCAATTTTCATGAGGTTTGACTGTCAATTGGCCACAGTTGACTTTTTCCCCAATACAGCTGATTTCTAGGTCAACTGTCTAATTGACTGGGCAAAATTTGGAATCAAGGCTTGAAACTTGGTATGGATAATCTTGGGAGTCCAATATGAAGCATGGAAGTCATCTTAGGCATTTTAGGTCAAATCATCCTTGTGCAAACACAAACCCTAATTTGGGTCAACAGTGCAAGGAGAGGTCTTGAGCAGATGAAACCCTAATTGGATCTTGATCTCCAAGGGCTTTGTGGTGAGAAATTTAATGAGAAATGGGAGGGAAAATTTTGGGGTACAACACATGGCCACAATGTGCATGCTGTTTTGGAAAATCTCCATGTTATTGATGTTGTCGATCTGTTGACTCCATTGTTAGTGATTAAAGAAAATTTGTTGCGAGCCGGGATCTTTCCTAGTTGTGGCAAAAATTGTTATTTCTGTTTGAACATTCAAGGTGATTGTCCAATGTTGAAGTCAAGTGTCCAACGCCTGATGGATACTCAAGAGATACTTTTCCAAAAAACCCTTGTTGACTCTTTCAATCCTATTACTCCTGATACTTGTGTTACTTCAACCAACGATATTGTTATCATAACCATTTCCGACAATCCTCCCAAGGCTTGCAAAAGGCCTGTCAGGATTACACCCAACTCTGAATGTGTACCTTTAAAGATCACCATGTCGGGACCTGTCCCGTACCAATTAAGCAAAATGATACCGTGGAACTATGGGGGAGAAATCTTCTACCACAGCATCAAACAAATCGAAACAGTCCAAGAGATTTCTGAAGAAGACCCTGATATAGGGAACATCGCGGGTACAAGCAAGATAACCCGCAGTGGCCGAATCTTTTCTTCGGAGATTGCTCCCCCTCGAGCAGTTTTCGGACCCTTAAAAGCTTCTACACCTGTTGGGCCCTCTGTGCAAGGCCCAATGATTTAAGAATTAGATACTCCTGGAGTAAGACCATCTGCTGATTTTACCGACAAGGGTAAGGGGATACTGGAAGGGCCTGTCAGGACGAAGGCTCGTGCTGTGGTTATCCCCGAAACCACTCAGAAAGAAATGGACGAAATCCTGAAAATAATCAGAAAAAGTGACTACGACGTTGTGGAACAATTAGGGCAAACCCCTTCTAAAATTTCAATGTTCACTCTTCTGCTCTGTTCTGAGGCCCATGCCAAGGCCCTGATCAAATTCTTGAAAGCGGCACATGTACCCCAAGAGACCTTGGCTGAACAGTTTCAGAAATGTGTGGCCAGTCTTACTGCTGACAATGGCCTGGGCTTTTCCGACGCTGACTTAACTCCCAAAGGAAGGAAGCACAATGACGCGCTACACATCTCAGTTGAATTTCGGGGAACCACTCTCTCCCATGTCTTGGTTGATACTGGTTCTTCCCTGAATGTGCTGCCAAAGAAGGCCTTAGACCGTTTGGATTGTGAAGGTTTGACCCTCAAACCTAGTAACACCGTCGTTAGGGCTTTCGATAGTTCCAAAAGAATGGTTCATGGAGAGGTTGATATTCCTATCATGGTAGGAACTGAAGTGTTCAATTCCACCTTCTACGTGATGGACATCCGTCCGTCATACTCATGTTTGCTTGGAAGACCGTGGATCCATTATGCTGGGGCAGTTACCTCCTCTTTGCACCAGATGCTGAAATATCTTGTTAAGGGTAAAATTATAACTGTGCACGGCGAGGAAGAGTACATGATCAGTCATCTCAATTCCTTTCGATATGTGGAGTTAGATGGCGAGTTCATCGAAACTCCTTTTTAACATTTTGAGGAAGTTTCTCCCGAGGTAGCAGTTGCGAAGATAATGGTTGAGGTACCTATCATGCCCAAGCATGCATCTAGGATGGCATCTCTCAAGGACGCGGAGGTTGTGATTAAGGAGGGGAAGAGCACAGTATGGGGGCAGTTGCCCTATTTTCCCTATAAGACAGACAAGTTTGGGTTGGGGTTTACTGCTGCAGGACAAAAGGCTATGCGTCGCTCTAAGATTGGAAGACCACCCGTCAAGATCTCTCACCATGGAATTAATGCTGTAGAAGATGAGGATGAAAAGAGCCACTTTGAAGATTGGATCTTTCCGACTGTCGAAGGGGGTTTGAGCAACTGGGAAGCAAAGGATTTTGTTCCCATCACCTTTATCAACCAGTAATTTTATCTTTGAACAATTTCTCATTTTTATGGTCTGTAATAACTAAAACAATTTGTACACTATTTTCACCTCATGCCTTGCCCGGGGCATGTAGGTCCATTTGTAAGGGTTTGATTTTCTTCATAATCATATGCCATGTTTTAATGAATCATTGGACGTTTTTCATCTATAAACTTTGCGTTCATTTTCTTTCCTTTTGCATTTCTGTTTGTTTAAGGATGGCTATCCCTTACACACACCCACACTCACAAATGCAGGTACCCATCCACTCCGGATTCCATGGGTGACTATTCTGTTTTAGCCTTCGATAACTCTGAAGATTTGGTCAATCATGCTGAGTACGAAGTTGATGAAGATTGTGAAGTGCCGGGAGAGTTAGCCAGACTTCTACAACAAGAAGAGAGGGCCATTTTGCCTCATGAAGAGTTGCTAGAAACCATCAACTTAGGGACAGAGGAAGAGAGGAAGGAAGTAAAAGTGGGTGCCAACCTGGAACCGAGTGTCAAGGAGCGCTTAGTGCAGCTGTTGAACGAGTATTTTGAAATCTTCGCCTGGACTTATGAAGACATGTCGGGGTTAGACACAGATATTGTGGTTCACCGTCTCCCTACAAGAGAAGACTGTCCACCGATCAAGCAAAAGGTTCGCCGAATGAGGCCTGACATGTCTGAAAAGATTAAGGCTGAAGTAATGAAGCAATTCAATGCTGGCTTTCTGGCTGTTACAACCTATCCATAATGGGTTGCTAACATTGTGCCCGTACCCAAAAAGGACGGCAAGGTCAAAATGTGTGTGGACTATCGGGATTTGAACAGGGCCAATCCTAAAGACGATTTTCCACTACCGCATATCGACATCTTGGTTGACAACACAGCTCAACACAAGGTTTTTTCCTTCATGGACGGATTCTCGGGCTACAACCAGATTAAAATGGCCCCCGAGGACATGGAGAAAACTACCTTTGTCACGCAATGGGGTACTTTCTGCTACAAGGTGATGTCGTTCGTACTGAAGAACGCAGGGGCAACTTACCAACGCGCCATGGTAGCTTTGTTTCATGATATGATACATCATGAGATCGAAGTTTACATGCACGACATGATAGCTCGATCACAGACAGAAGAAGAACACCTTAATCATTTGCGAAAGCTGTTTGCCAGGTTGAAGGAGTATAAGCTCAGACTGAATCCAAGCAAGTGCACTTTTGGAGTTAGATCTGGTAAACTTCTGGGATTTATTGTCAGCAACAAGGGCATTGAGGTTGATCCAGCTAAAGTAAAAGCTATACAAGAAATGCCTGCCCGCCGTACTGAAAAGGAGGTTAGAGGATTCTTGGGACGCTTGAACTATATTGCGAGGTTCATCTCTCACCTGACATCCACCTGCGAGCCAATTTTTAAACTGTTGAAGAAAGATCAGGTAGTTGAATGGAACGATGATTGTCAAGTTGCTTTTGATAAGATCAAGGAGTACTTACTAGAACCTCTTATTCTGATGCCACCCGTCGAAGGAAGGTCGTTGATCATGTATCTGACCGTTTTGGACAACTCAATGGGGTGCGTATTGGGCCAACATGACGAGTCTGGCCGAAAAGAGCATGCCATTTATTACCTTAGCAAAAAGTTTACCGACTGTGAGACTCTCTACTCACTACTCGAGAAAACTTGTTGCACTTTGGTATGGGCTGCTCGCCGGCTAAGGCAGTATATGTTGACTCATACCACTTTGCTGATTTCCAAGATGGATCCGATCAAGTATATCTTCGAGAAGTCGGCTTTATCTGGAAGAATCGCTAGATGGTAGATGATCCTGACTGAGTATGACATCCAGTATACTACCCAAAAAGCTATAAAAGGGGGTGTACTAGCTGACCATCTAGCTCATCAAGCCGTCGAAGATTATCAATCTATGAGATTCGACTTCCCTGACGAGGACATCATGACTTTGGACAACATCGAAGGTAACGGACCATATTACGGACCTGAACAAGGATCCCGATGGACCTTGTACTTTGATGGTGCTTCAAATGCACTTGGCAACGGTATCGGTGCGGTACTCATTTCTCTGGAAGGTTGCCATACACCCTTCACTGCTCGACTTTGTTTCAGCTGTACCAATAACATGGCCGAATATGAAGCTTGCATCTTTGGTCTCAAGGCTGCTATAGACCTGGGGATCAAATCTTTGGTCGTATTTGGGGACTCGGCTTTGGTTATCAGTCAAGTCAAAGGAGAGTGGGACACCAAACATCCTAATTTTATCCCATACAAAGAACATGTCCTAACATTGTTGCCTCATTTCGAGCAGATTACTTTCAAACATTTCCCGCGAGAAGAGAATCAGCTAGCAGATGCTCTGGCTACAATGTCTTCCATGTTTAAACTCAACTGGGATAACGAGGCTCCCCAAATTACCATCGAGCGAATGGAAAAACCTGCGCACTGTCATGAGATTAATATCGAAGAAGTAGTGGAACAACCCTGGTTTCATGAAATCAAAAGGTATCTCCAGACTAGAGAATACCCCAAAGGAGCTTCCGTCAATGAAAAAAAGTTCTTAAGGAGATTTACTGCCAAGTTCTTCCTAAGCAATGGCATCCTTTATAAACGCAACCATGATTGTGTTTTACTTCGATGCATGGACAAAGCTGAAGCAGAGTTAATCATGACTGAGATACACAGTGGCACATTTGGCACCCACTTGAGCGGACATGCAATGGCAAAGAAGATTCTAAGGGCAGGCTACTACTGGTCTACCATGGAAGCTGATTGTCATCAACATTCCCGTACCTGCCACAAATGCCAAGTCTACTCCGACAAGGTACATATTCCTCATGTTCCTCTCAATGTTCTGATAGCTCTTTGGCCATTCGCAATGTGGGGCATTGACATGATTGGAGAGATCAAGCCCACGGAATCCAATGGACATCGCTTCATCCTGGTGGCTATTGATTACTTCACTAAATGGGTCGAGGAAGCTTCATATGCCTCAGTTACAAAGAATGTGGTTGCCTGCTTCATCAAGCAGAATCTCATATGCCGGTATGGTATCCCTGACAGGATCATCACAGACAACGGTACAAATTTGAACAATACTATGATCACCGCTCTATGCGAACAGTTCAAGATTTATCATCACAATTTATCTCCCTATCGGCCGAAGATGAACGGTGTTGTTGAAGCCACGAACAAAAATATCAAGAAGATCATTCAAAAGATGACAGTCACCTACAAAGACTGGCACGAGATGTTACCATTTGCTCTGCATGGATATCGTACCACGGCACGTACTTCAACAGGGGCAACCCCATTTTCTTTAGTATATGGCATGGAGGTTGTTTTACCTATGGAAGTTCAGATTCTTTCCTTAAGGATCATGAAAGATGCTGGTTTGAGTGAAGACGATTGGATTCAGACCCGGCTTGATCAACTCAATTTGATTCACGAGAAGCGACTTACTGCTGTTTGTCATGGTCAGGCGTATCAAAAACGCATGATCAAGGCTTTCAACAAGAAAGTCAGGCGCCAAGTATATCAAGTCGGAGATCTTGTAATCAAGCGGATCATATTACCGCAAAGTGATCCCAGGGGCAAGTGGACTCCTACTTACGAAGGACCATTTGTAATTAAGAGCATCTTTTCTAGTGGGGCAATGATTTTGACCACCATGGACGACGACGATTTGCTGCACCCTGCGAACGCAGACATAGTCAAAAGATACTACGCATAAAACGACCCGACAAGTTGAAAACCCGAAAGGGCGACTTGGACAAAAATGGGCATCCCGATGAATCGAAAACCCGAAAGGGTGGTTTAGGAAAAAAACTAGGGATAAAACAAAAAAATTTGTACACCCGGCAAGTTGAAAATCCGAAAGGGCGACTTGGGCAAAAAAGGGTTTCCCGGTGGATCGAAAACCCAAAAGGGCGGTCCAGGCAAAAGTTAGGGAATTAAAGCGTATGACTATGTCTCGTCGGATCACTTTAAGAACAATCTTTGCACCAACAAGCTCCAAGCTTCTGATCAACCCAGTCATCGGCAGACGAAGCAGCGAATGGACAAGATATTCAGAGTTTTGAAGGCTATGGCAGAATGGGAATCCCATGGAATTGTTACACATATCCATCTTTCTTTTGTATAATTTTTTTTGAATTTTTACGACAACATTCTCTTACTAGGATGTCTGTCCCCTTTGTACAAAGATACTCACGAAAGTTAAATACAAAGATACTTCAAAGTGCGGAAATTTGCTTGCCTTTCTTTTCTTTTACACTTATGTTTTATTTGAAAACGTCCAACGTTTCATTAAATAGGCATATGCATTCAAATATAATCACTGCTTACAAATAAAACGAAATTGAAAAAGGAAAATTACTGATAGGTTGAAGGTGTAGGAAGATATCTTTGTGCCATTCCAGAAGGAACCCCCTACGATACATCATTCAGATCCTCAACAAAGTTGAAACCTTGGAGTATTTCCCCAGCGGAGTTAAACTTCAAGATCCCCAGCGGAGCCAGTTTAATCTAAACCTTATTCCCCAGTGGAGCCAGAATAGTGAGTATTTCCCCCCACAGATTTATCTCCCAGCAAGATCAAAGATTCTTGGTCCCATTTCTCCAAGGCTTCAATTCCCCAGAAGAGATTTTCAGAGTTTCCCCAATATCCCAGGAAAGTCAACAAGGATTTCTCATCTTCAACAATCAAAGTTTCTGGAATCCCCAGCTTCGGTCGAAGATTTATCTTCCCCGACAGCAGTCAAAGATGTCATTATCTCCAGCTATCCAGGATTTATCTTCCTCAACAAGACAACTACTCAGCTTACATGCATAACCATTACATCCATATATCATAAACATGGATTACAATTCATTGCATCATACATATCATGCAATATAACTTCGTGTTTTAGCTAACATTTTACCCTTTTCAGGATAAGATTAAAAGGCTATTGTTAACAATTATTCAGATACAGTATGGATACACCCCAGACACGGCGGTCATTCTATTACTCATTCAGAACTTCAACTTAGAATACAGTATGGATACACCCCAGACACGGCAGTCATTCTACTACTCATTCAGATCTCAGTAATCAGATACAGACTAGATACGCTCTAGACACGGCAGCCATTCTATCTCTCATTCAGATTCAACTATCAACTACAGGTTCAGATACGCTCCAGACACGGATGCCATTCTGGCTCTTACATCAGCAGTTTGACTCTCCCCAATGCAGTCGCCACGGAAATCATTTTGTCACTTATTCAAATCCTAGTTACAGTACGGATACACCCCAGACACGGTAGTCATTCTACTACTCATACAGGTCTCAACTTCAGATACAGTCCAAATACGCTCCAGACATGGTTGCCATTCTATCACTCATTCAGAGTTTAACCCCAACACACAGTTGCTCCATACACAGATGTTTTCCTGTTACCCAGATACAATACAGATACACTCCAGACACGGCAGTCATTCTGATATTCATTCAAAGTTCAAATACAATTACAGCTCAGATACGCGCCAGACACGACCGCCATTCTTTTGCTCATACAGACTCAGTCTCCAGATACAGTTCAATGGCATCCCAGACACGGATACCATTTTGATGCTCATTCTTCCGACCTACAGCACTGCAATTCGACAAACATTCTTGGATGGCATCTTTAAGCCCATCTCCAGCAAGATTCTACCATCTCCAAATGGCATCTTTAAGCCCATTTCTTTAGCCATGTTTTGACGAGTGCAAATTTATGGGCACTCTAGTGTCCAATCCTCTTTTACCTTCGAGTCACGAAAGGCAAACTTACCAATCTAACTCCTCAGGTTCAAGAACATTGAACAGGGGAAACTGTTGTACCCCAAAATTTTCCCTCCCATTCCATCAACATTTTTCTCATCACAAGACTCTTGGAACTGAAGATCAAGCTAGGGTTTGCTCTGCTCAAGACACTTACTTGCACTATTGACCTAAATTGGGGTTTGAGTTTGCACAAGGATGTTTTGACCCACAATGCCCAAATGGACTTTCATACTTCATGTTGGACTCACAAGTTTATCCCTACCAAGTTTCAAGCCTTGATTCAAATTTTTGCCCAATCAATTGGACAGTTGACCTAAAATCAACTGTATTGGGGAAAAAGTCAACTATGGCCAATTGATAGTCAAACCTCATGAAATTTGACCCACATCAACATTATGAACTCATATGAACCATTTGATCAAGTTTGGATCACAATTCTACAAGAAATTTGATCAGATCATCAAAAGGGTAAAATGGTCATTTTTAGGGTTTTGACTGTACAAAGGCAATTTTTGACTGTTTGACCTAACCAATGGCAAAACAAGATCAACCATGTACACAAGGACTCAATTACATTGTCTTTACCCAATAAGTTCAGAAGATCTCAATTGCATAGGATTGACAGATGAATTTTTCAGTCAACTGATCAAAATTTGACTGTATATTGAAAAGTCAAACTTTGACTTTTTGGTCAAAATCAAGTGCCAAGATTTATTTTTCATCAAGACATGTCAAATTATGAAACTTGTTCATCAAGAAACCCAAAAATGCAAATTAGGGTTTAAATGAAAAATTTTCATTACTTAGAAATTTTCTAAGTTATGAAATTTTCTTATTTTTTCCTAACTTTGTCCCATTTTTTCACCAAGATGAAAATGGATTAAAACAAAACTTGCAACATGAAAGTTGTAGTCCATCACAAAGTCTACAACTTTGATTCACAAAGTTTTCTCAAAAGAAGCTTGTATGTCAAGTTATTATTTTTGGAACAAGGGTACCTAAAACTTCTAACTTAGAGAAAATTTGCCCTAATCTAGGCAGGATTTTGACCCATGTTCTTGGCCATTTTTTACATAGTTCCACTTGGGATTTCAAGTTGCATTTTAAAGATGGATTGTATTACATGTTCCAAGCTTTCCAAATTGTCCAAGTACTCCTCAAACACCCTTGTGGTTAGAGAGAATCGAATGCTTGAAGTTGGCAAAAACTCACTTTTGTCCATGGCGAATACATGTTCATACCAATTTGCAATTCTGATCTAGCTAGCTTGGTTCACCATTACAGGCCTCAAAACCAATTTGTACTCCTTAATTTAATGCATATCCATTAAGTTAAGGTATTGCCTTGGTCATTAGGGCATTATACACTAGTTTAAGCCTTAAAAGGAAAAAGCAACAATGCCATTTTTGCCTAAACTTCACTTTATGTCAAAACAAAATCCTTGAGGCATGGGACCAGATCTTTGAGGCAAGATCAAGTCCACTAATTCCAGTAACCAAGAGCAAAATATGCAGCATGATAGGGGGGCCTGTACCAAGCTATAACATCACTTCCACATGCTTGCTTGAAAAAGAAGAAAAGTGGAAAAACATATATAATCTCACACATCTGTTTAAACAAGCTAAGACAAACCTTGTAGACAAGTTCCATACCTCCCAAGAAGTCTAAAACACGACCCTTTCATCACTAAAACCTCCTCATACTTAGAATCACTGTTTTTCTGCAAAATAGGGCAAGTTCTGCATTTTGCAAGCCATAACCAAATTCCATCGTGCGTTTTGTCCAAAGATAGTTCAAACACCTTCCAATCAACTCACCTGAACTATCCCAGGCCCCCATTGCAAGCTGTAACACCTCTAACACACTTTGCCATTTTCATTTCAAAGCTCTACAGGTTGAGTTCTACAGCATGATTCAAGTTGTTTCAAAGCAAGCCAAGCATTGGAGAAGCTTCCTTGGACCTCAGGCAAGCTCAAAAGAAGCTCAAACACCATTGAAGGTTGTTGCATTGTCCAGCTCGTAGTCAACTGAAACAGGTATTTCATGGACTTCTATCTCTCTATTTAGGAATGGTTAGGCTTAGGTTTGTGAATGAAATATGTTGTACTCATAGCCCAGAAGCCATACATATGCTTAGTTTTCATTTATATTAATCGTGCTAAGAGAATTTCACTCATGAACTTTCTGAAAAAACTAGGTTAGAAATTAGGGCCAGAGAAATTCTCTCTGGTCTTTAAGAGTTAATCCAAGTTTTTTATATGGTTGAATTCGTTGTTTAATTCTCTATAGTGTTCATGTTGTGAGTTTTGTCAAAAAATCAAAGAATCAGAAGATAACCATGGATGTACATAACGCATGTTTTGTGAAACAATAGGAAGAAGATGAAGTCTGGCTGGGCTGGGCCTAGTTGTCTTTTGCTTTTGACACCTCCATTTTCTGTTTACACCCCCCTGGCCCATTTAATTAAATATTTATCATTTTGGTATTTTTATTTTTTATTCTGACTTTGTTATTTTTTGTCTAAATATGAAAAATGCCAAAAATAATTTTCTATATTTTTTCATATTTATTTGATATTTATTTTATTTTACTAAGTATACATATGTAAATAAACTATTTTCTTTTTTAATAAAACTCAAAAATAATACAAAAAATATACTTATTTTCATTTTTTTATTCTTATTTACATTTGAAAACATTTTCTTGAAAATACTCATTTTTGTAAATAATTAATTTTTATCTTTGTATATTTAATATGTTTAATATATATATGAAAATACTCATTTTTGTAAATAATTAATTTTTATCTTTGTATATTTAATATGTTTAATATATATATATATATATATATATATATATATATATATATATATATATATATATATATATATATATATATATATATATATATATATATATATATATATATATATATATATATATATATATATATATATATATATATATATATATATATATATATATATATATATATATATATATATATATATATATATATATATATATATATATATATATATATATATATATATATATATATATATATATATATATATATATATATATATATATATATATATATATATATATATATATATATACTTGTTATTAAATAATTAGGTTAAAAATATAAAAATATCACATTTTCATTTTTATTAATATGTTGTATTAAAAATATCATTTTCATAATATACTTTTATTTTTATGCATAAATTAATATATTATTGTATATAATTAATAAATAATATTATTCATTAAGAATTAGGGTTTCTTGCCCTAAATAGAAAAATAATAAAAATTGACTTTTTATTTATTTATTTATATTTCACATTAAAAAAAAATACACTTTCTACATACATAAAGGTCTTTTTTGTATAACATGTTTTATTTAATATTTATTTGTTGTATTTTTATTATTGTACATTTAAATATTGTATCTTGTAATTTGGTTGTAATAGTAATCTAGGGTTCAATTTCTTGTCAAAAACTCCCAATTCAAATTTGTACCCCCTTCCCTATATCATGTTGTAATAGTATAACATTTAAATTCTCGCACATTTAAAAGCTTTCAATTATGCCATGCTTAGACCTAGGGTTTGTATGCAAATAAAATCAACAATTAGTTTGACCTAATCCAAGATAAATATGCATGAAAAACAAACATAATGTACACTTGCACCCCTAGGGTTACAATCCACTTGTTGCCTTCAAAAATGGGCCATGGTTGCATGTTGAGTACTTTGGCAAAACAAAAACAAAACAAAAGATCATAGTCCCTCGATGACGCTATCTGAGTTGCCTAAACAAAATGATCAAGTCCCTTAAGAAAATTGCCAAAAATACTTGACACCATTGCTATCATGGTCTATACGATGACCTGCGCCTGTCCCGTTAACATCCTAACACAAGGTTGTTTACCAAATACAATGGTGAAACAACACTGTTAAAAGGGTTAAAAAACATAAGAATGATCTTTGAGTAGAATAGGGTAGATAGCTCCTAGTTACTTGATCAAGCTTGCAAAAACATCCTTGCTATTTTCAAAACACACTTCACAACACAATTTCAAAACCCTACTTTCAAACATTGAAAACTTTTCAAAAGACAAAAACATCTTTGTATACATTCAAACAAGAATCATTACAAAGGTTGCCACAACGATGGCTTCTTTTCAAAACATCTTTCAAAATCACACACAAAGCACCACTTCAAACAATTGAAAAGCACCATTTCAAACAATATAAATGCAAAGCAAGTGATCTAAGCAAGTAACTAAGAGCCCATGGATAACCATGGATAGAAAGGGTGCTAATACCTTCCCTTTCTATAATCTACCCCCCGAACCCAAGAAAACATCTCAAAGGTCTTTTCTGTGCTTTTTGACCTTTCTTTAGGATAAAATAAAAAGTTGGTGGCGACTCTTACTAAACCGAAACATTTGCGAACACAAACGCAAAATCCCAAGTCAGTTCTGCCACCGTATCACAGACAGGTTTGAACCAACTAAACTTCAAGAGGGTACTACCTTTAACCTCATGCAAGCCTTAAACCTAAGGGCTTAGTGTGACTTGACTGTGTTTGCTATACCTGTGGTTTATCATGACATCATGCATCATAACACGACATCTATGCTTATTGCACTAACCATTTAAAAGACCAAGGGAATTTATCTTTGTTCTGTTTTGCATATTATGGCTTTCGTTCATAGAAATACCATCCGAATCAGCTCTGTGGAGATACCTTCCCAACTCAAAGAGCTAGCATCAAGGGTTTCTGAAACTTATGCGTTCACTAAGAGACATGGTCAACTTCTCAACCTGGTTACTTCAAACTTTGATGAAAAGATGATGAGTGTACTCTTTCAGTTCTTTGATCCCAAGCACCACTGCTTCACCTTTCCAGACTATCAGTTGGTGCCTACCTTGGAGGAATTCTCTCAGCTATTGGATATACCTATTCTTGAATAGGTACCCTTTACAGGTCTAGAAGAAGTTCCTAATCCAGAAGTCCTTGCCTCAGCTTTACATCTGAAACGGGCCGACGTGGTATCCAATTGGGAAACGAGAAGTAGAGTCAAGGGTTTTCTAGCTAAGTTTCTGGTAGACAAAGCCCAACTATTTTGGGATGATATGGATTTTATGGCTTTTGAGGAGGTCTTGGCTCTTCTTATCTATGGTTTAGTTCTCTTCCCTAATCCAGACTCATTCGTAGATGTGAATGCTATCAAGATCTTTCTCTCTCGCAACCCGGTGCCTACTTTGCTCAGAGATATTTTGCACACTCTCCATACTCGTACCGGCCATGAGGAGAAGAGGGATTCTTGTGTGCTGCATGCCATTGTTGTTGAGGAGGTTTATTTCTCACCTTCCTAAGTCCATACTGAAGAATGAAGAAGGTTTGGTTTGGTCACAAAGGATAATGTCACTCGCTCATACAGATATTCTTAGGTGTTCTCGATCTATGGAAAACATTGCTATCATTGACCGTTGCAGGGAGTACCCTAATGTCCCACTGTTGTTAGAATAAGATTAGTTATGATCTATCTCAGAGTTTTGATGATAACAATAAATTATATTTAAGATAATTTATACTCTGATGAATGTGTTTGAATGTTTCAGATAATGTTCTGACAGAAACATTCTGAAGTGCTAAGCAAAAATTATATGAAGAAGTTCTTTATTGAAAGAACCATTTCTATTTTAAGCGCATCTGCTGACTCTGGTAAGACAATTTGTTTTAAATACATCTTCTAACACTTAGCAGCATTCCTTGCTTATAAGATTACTTGAAAGCAAGCGTTGTTCATAAGTTATTTGAAAGCAAGCGCTGATCAAGTTCTTAGCAAGCAAAGCACTGCCTAGAAGATGAGTAAAGCATGTTCTGATTGGAAGACATTGAAGCAAGTTCTGAAAGAACGTTAAAGCCAACTTGTCTTGTCAAAACGTAGGAAACATGTTCTTACATTCTGTCATTTGCTCATTAATGCAAAGACGGCTGAAAGCACTCAAGTGTCTACACTAGTTTCTTGGAAAATGGAATATTGCAAGGAAACACGCAAGCATTTAATGCTCTCCAACTTTTTTGAAGGAAGCAACGGTCTTATTGTTCCTACTATAAATAGAAGGACATTTATTGCAAGCCAACTAACAAGTCAACGAATCAACAATTTTCAAAAAGAGAAGCAAGAAATTACGTGAAAAATTCTGAGCTCACAAACTCTTTGTTCATACAATTTGTGCATTTTATTCTAAGTGAAAAATCACAGTTGTGATATAGCTTGATTAGAAGAAAACTTTATTTCACTATCTGTAAAGATTAAACTCTTGTATTTGTTCCTTGAGAGACCAAGTTTGGTCAGATTTCTCAAGCAGACTAGGATTAGTCTTAAGTCTTAGTGGTGTTAGTCACTTGTAAGATTACTTGTGCATTGTTAGTCACAACAGTTGTTGTGTGTTTGTAATTAGTTGATTATAGTGAATTAAGTCCTTGTTGAGAAAGGCGAAATCACCTTGGTGGGTGGACTGGAGTAGTTTGAGTTCAAACGAACCAGGATAAAAATAACCTTGTCCTTCCTTTATTGTTGAGCTTTGTTTTGAAAAGAAAAAGAGTCACTTATTCAACCCCCCCCCCTTCTAAGTGTTTTCTTACCCCTTCAATTGGTATCAGAGCTTGACTTTGAGCACAACACTTAAACATGTCAGGAAAAGATCCAGAAGAAAACACAATGGCCGCTGAACAAAACAATAATAGTTACAACAAACCTCCAGTGTTTGATGGAGAATATTTTGAGTACTGGAAAGACATACTAGAAAGTTTCTTTCTAGGTCATGATAGTGATCTATGGGATATAGTCTTGGATGGTTACACACATCCTGCTGACTCAGAAGGAAACAAAGTTGACAGAAAAATATGGATAGACTACAAAAATCTGAATTTAAAAATCATCATAGAGCTAGAAATATTTTTCTAAATGCTATCTCTAAAGTTGAATATGAAAAAATCACTAATAGAGATACAGTGCATGATATGTTTGAGTCTCTTAAAATGACCCATGACGGAAACACTCAAGTAAAGGAATCTAAAGCTCTAGCCTTAGTTCAGAAGTATGAAGCCTTCAAAGTTGTAGAAAGTGAGTCTATAGAAGCAATGTTCTCTAGGCTTCAAACTCTGATCGCTGGTATGAGAGTTTTGAACAAAGGATATACCAAAGCAGGTCATGTGAAAAAGGTCATCAGAAGCTTACCCAAAAGATGGGCACCAATGGTCACTGCTTTCAAAGTGTCAAAAGATCTGAACAATGTGTCTCTGGAGGAACTCAACAGCGCTCTCAGAAGTCATGAGATTGAAATGGATGAGAACGAGCCTCAGAAGAAAGGTAAGTCTCTGGCCCTTAAATCAATTAAGAAATTTGATACTAACGCTTTTCAGGCTGAAGAGGAAAACTCTGAAGAATCAGCGTCAGAAGAAGACGAATTATCCTTGCTCTCCAGAAGAATCAATCATCTGTAGAAGCACAGACAAAAGAAGTTCAGGAACTTCAAGAAGTCAGAAGATAAAGCAGAATCTTCTGGACACAAAAAAGTCAAACAGAAGAGAGATCGTCTGTTATGAATGCAAAGAACCTGGTCACTACAAAAGTGATTGTCCAAAGCTTCAAAAATAAAAACCAAAGAAGAGATTTGGTAAGAAGAAAGGAATGATGGCAACCTGGGATGACTCAGATTCTTCTGAAGATGAATCTGGTTCTGAAGATGAAAATGCCAACCTAGCTCTGATGGCTATCACATAAGATGACTCAGACTGTGAGTCAGAACAAAGAGAGGTATTTTCTGAATTTTCTAGTGAAGAACTTGCTGATAGTTTATCAGAACTTCTGGAAAACTATAGTCAGCTCAAAATCAAATACAAGAAACTTAAGAAGAGTCTTGCATCTGATATTGAGAAACTTGAAACAGAAAAATCTGAACTTTTAGAAAACAATTTTTGAACTTAAAAAGGAAATTCAAAATGTTCAAAAGAATTTTAGTTCAGAGTTTGTGTCTAGTTCAAAAGATATTCTGAAAGAATATGACTATAGCTTTCAATCTTTTCTAGCTAAAGGCATAGATAGAAGCAAAATGGCTTCAATGATCTATGGAGTTAGTGGGAAAAACAGAAGAGGAATTGGATATGAACCTCCCAAAGGGAAGGAGACATACATACCAAAACCTGTTGCTAAAATGACTTTCACTTACAAACCTCTGAATAAACAATTCAAGTTTGGACACTCACATGATATAAAATATACATCACATTCTGGGAACTCTCATGCTAACCTAAAGTTCAAACAGAACTTTAAACTTTCTAACCCAAAAGGACCCAAAAAGATATGGGTACCTAAGGATAAAATAATATTTGTTGCAGATGTCCTTAATAGCTCAATTGAAACACCTGTCATGGTACCTGGACTCTGGATGCTCACGACACATGACGGGAAAAAGGTCTATGTTCCAAAGCCTAGAACTTAAAGCTGGAGGAGACGTGAAGTTTTGAAGTAATCAAAAAGGGAAGATTATTAGTTCTGGAACCATTGGAAACGGTAACCTTCCTTCTATCTCTAATGTTTTATTAGTAGAAGGATTAGCTTATAATCTATTGTCCATAAGTCAACTAAGTGACAATGGTTATGACATTATCTTCAATCAAAGCTCCTGTAGAGCTGTGAGTCAAAAAGATGGATCAATCCTATTTTCTGGCAAGAGAAAGAACAACATATACAAAATTAATTTATCAGATCTTAAATCTCAGAATGTTAAATGCATTTTGTCTATTAGCAATGAGCAATGGGTATGGCACAGAAGATTGGGACATGTCAGTCTTAGAAAACTCTCTCAACTAAATAAATTGAATTTAGTCAGAGCACTTCCCAATCTGAAGTACAACTCAGAAGCTTTGTGCGAAGCATGTCAAAAAGGAAAATTTTCAAAACCTTCCTTTAAATCCAAAAATGTTGTCTCTTCCTCTAAGCCATTGGAATTACTTCATATTGATCTGTTTGGGCCAATAAAAACTGAATCCATCAGAGGCAAGAAGTATGGATTGGTCATTGTTGATGACTTCAGCAGATGGACATGGGTAAAGTTTTTAAAACACAAGGATGAGTCACATTTTGTGTTCATTGACTTCTGTACTCAAGTGAAAAACGAAAAAGATTTTAAAATCATAAAAGTCAGAAGTGATCATGGTGGTGAATTTGAAAATCATTATTTTGAAAAGTATTTTAAAGAAAACGGTATTGTTCGTAATTTTTCTTGTCCTAGAACTGCCCAGCAAAATGGATTTGTAGAAAGAAAGAATAGAACATTACAGGAAATGGCCAGAACCATGATCAATGAAACTAATATGGCAAAGCACTTTTGGGAAGAAGCTATGAACACAATGTGTTACATACAGAATAGAATCTCTATAAGACCTATTCTTGAAAAGACTCCCTATGAATTGTGGAAAAACAGAAAGCCCAACATTTCTTATTTCCATCATTTTGGATGTACTTGTTTTATTCTTAACACCAAAGAAACTCTGAACAAGTTTGATTCTAAAGCACAAAAGTGTTTCCTGCTTGGATATTCTGAACGCTTAAAAGGCTATAGAGTATACAACACAGAAACTCTGATTGTTGAAGAATCAATTAAAGTCGGGTTTGATGATAAGCTTGGCCAGCAACAGCCAAAGCAAATTGATTTTTCTGTAGGTACAGAAGATCATCCCTCAAACTATGAAACGTCAGAAGCAAAAGAAGACTCAGAAGCAAAAGAAGACTCAGTAGATCATCCTCTTAACAATGCTCTGAACAATCTCAGAATCTCTGATCAAGCTACTCAGAAAAGGTTTCCTAGAATATCCTCAGCTCACAAAGAAGACGTAATCATTGGAAGAAAAGAAGATCCCATCAGAACAAGATCCTCTCTCAGAATCAATGAAGAATCTTTGTTTGGTTTGGTCTCTCTGATCGAGCCAACTTCCATTGATGAAGCTCTGAAAGATAATGATTGGATCTTAGCAATGCAAGAAGAACTCAATCAATTCTCCAGAAATGATGTATGGAATCTAGTTCCAAAACCCAAAGGATTCAATGTTATAGGAACCAAATGGGTTTTCAGAAACAAATTGAACGAGCAAGGAGAAGTAATCAGAAACAAGGCACGACTAGTTGCACAGGGTTATAATCAACAAGAAGGAATTAATTATAATGAAACCTTTGCCCCAGTCTCCAGGTTAGAGTCTATACGATTATTAATTTCTTTTGTTGTACAAAATAACATTTCATTATATCAAATGGATGTTAAAAGTGCATTTCTAAATGGCTATATTGAAGAAGAAGTATATGTCCATCAACCTCCTGGATTTAATGATTCAAAACATTCAGAACATGTTTTTAAATTAAAAAAAGTCTTTGTACGGTTTAAAATAAGCTCCCAGAGCTTGGTATGATCGTATGAGTAATTTTCTATTAGAAAAAGATTTTACCAGAGGGAAAGTAGACACAACTCTTTTCAGAAAGACATTTAAAAATGATATCTTAATTTGTCAAATTTATGTTGATGATATAATTTTTGGAACCTCTAATATCTCCCTTGGAAAAGAATTTGCTAAGACCATGCAGGCAGAATTTGAAATGAGCATGATGGGAGAATTGAAATTCTTTCTGGGAATTCAAATCAACCAGACTCCAGAAGGTACTTTCATACATCAGATGAAGTATGTTAAAGAACTTCTGAAGAAATTTCAGATGTCAGAAAGCAAAGATGCTAAGACACCTATGCATCCAACCTGCATTCTGGGTAAAGATGAGGTAAGTATGAAGGTAGATCAGAAGCTCTATAGAGGTATGATTGGATCCTTTCTCTATCTGACTGCATCTAGACCTGATATACTATTCAGTGTGTGTTTATGTGCTAGATTCCAATTAGATCCTAGAGAATCTCACTTAACAGTTGTTAAGAGAATTCTTAGGTATCTGAAAGGTACTACTAATTTGGGTCTGTGTTACAGAAGATCACAAGATTACAGACTAGTAGGTTATTGTGATGTTGACTTTGCTGGAGATAGAATTGAAAGAAAGAGCACCTCTCGAAACTGTCAGTTTCTGGGTGACAATCTTATCTCGTGGTACAGCAAGAAGCAAGCAACAATTGCACTGTCAACCACAGAAGCTGAATATATATCTGCTGCTGGATGTAGCTCTCAGATGATTTGGATGAAAAGTCAACTAGAAGATTTCAATCTTTATGAAAGTAAGATTCTTATCTTCTGTGACAATACTTCTGCTATTTGTCTTTCTAAGAATCCAATCTTACATTCTAAAGCCAAACATATTGAAATTAAATATCATTTCATAAGGGACTATATTCATAAGGGAATTTTAAACTTAATTTTTGTAAAAACAGACCATTAATGGGCTGACATTTTTACCAAACCCCTTTCAGAAGATAGATTTAATTTCATTCTGAAAAATATTTGTATGGAATTATGTCCTGAATAAAATAATATTTATCTTCTGTGTTTGACTTCAGAATATTCTGAAATGAATGCTCTGTTTAACAACTCTTCAGAAGTTAGAAGAGAAGTTGCAACAGAAGCTATATGAAAAGTTATGAAAAGTTATGAAATGTTCTAATGCTTCATTATTAAGTATAGTTCAGAAATTCTTTAGAACAAACAGTTGTTACATGCATCCTTCAGGAGATGAACACGTGGTGTGTTTCTGAAAGGTCACGCGTGTAAAAGCTACTGATGACGTTCTAGGTAACTGTTAATGATTAGCCATAATCTCACGTTTTCCCTTATTTTTAGCAAAATCATTAAATGCACGTAATGATGAGATTCGTTTTAAATCCGTTTTAAAATTTATTTTAAATTCGTCTTAAATATTTTTAATTTTATTCCTAAACCTACTTCTGAAATTTTTTTGCTTATAAATACTTTTTGAAAAACCCTTTTTCATTCTTTACCGTCTCTTTCAAACTCAAGCATTTTTCTGTACTTTTTCTCTTAAACCCTTTTCTTCAAACTCTCTTTTCTAAAGAACTTCAATGGCTTCTTCTTCTTCTTCTACCCACTCCGAGCAATACATAGTGCCTGAAAGAACAACTCTCATTCCGGTAGACAGTTTGGAAGTTCTAAGTGAGTTAATGGTAGATTTTGAGAATCTTAGAGAGAATGGTTTTGACTTGTTCCCTGCTGTGAAGTTTCAAGGATGGGAAAACTTTTTTGACCGTCTCATTGGTCCAGTCTTTCCACATCTGGTGAAAGAATTCTGGATTCATGCTATTGCAACCCCTAAGGTTATTCTCTCTTTCGTAATGGGCAAGGAAATATCCATAACAGAAAATCAAATCAGAAAGTTGCTAGGTTTTAAAGGACTTGGAGTTACAAGAATGCCAAGTGGAAGGATAGAAATGTCAAGGGTATATTCAGAGATTTTCACAAATGGTCAAGGTTCCTCTAAAGTCGGGGACTTGAAAGACAAATACAAAATTTGGGCAAGGATTATTCATGGATGTATTCATCATAGGAAATACACCAGCTCTCCTGATTACATCAACGCTGATCAACAATATTTGTTGTTCTGCCTCGAAACTAATGTCAAAATTGATTTGCCTTACTTGCTAATTGAACATCTCTGGAACCATGTTAAAGAGACCAGGGAAGCTGAAAGGATTAAAAACCCCAAATCCAAAAGGAATTGGATTCCTATGGGTAGATTAATATCAGACATTCTGACTGAGAATGGTCTGATTGCTCACCTAGATGAAGCCAATCTTCTAGGGGAGCTAGAACCTACTTGTGGTAAGACTATGACTGGGAAGAACTTACTGAAAAGGAAAATAATTGACAAGCTGCTGGTGGAACCAACTCCATATGTGTCAGCTGTTGTGAAGAGGAGAAGGATACTTATTGCTGATTTCCCTCTGTTCAACTCAGGAGACCATCCTCGTATCATTCTGCACTACATTGAAATCTGCAAAGAAACTGGATCACCCATTGATCCAGCTTGGCTTCAAGGAAGAAATCAAGCTTCTCCAGATGTTGTTCTCCAGGAATCTTTGAAGAGAAAAGCTATAGAAGGACCTTCTTCCACTCCTCATAAGAAGAAAAAGAAGACAGGTAAACTCGTTGAAACTATCTCTGTTTATGATTCTGTCAATGCATCTACATCTGCTGAACCCTCCCAAACCTTAGGAGATATAGATGTTGATATTGACCTGACCTTACCATCTGACTCCCTTGCTGACAACCCTCATAAAAATCAAGTTTTATCAGATTTGAGTGATTTTGACTCTGATGAACACTCTGACACCCAATCAGAACCCTCTCAATCAGAACCCCCTGAACCATCTATTTTTCAACCCATTCCTGCTGAACGTTTTTCAAGACCTCCTCCCAGACCTCTATCACCCAGACCCACTGGATGGTATGATGCTAGCTCTTGGAGAATTCCAGGGATAAATGAACATCTGGCCACCATAAAGCCTCCTTTCAACTTACCATCTGAAAACATTTTTGCTATGAATCAACCACATCCTCAAAACCCCATTCCCACTCCTGATAATACAATAATAATTTCACCTGATGTCACTCCACCTACTTCACCACAACACACAACACCAATCTCACCTACACTCCAACCCCCTCATATTCTAGAATAACAACCTTTTGAACAAATTGAAACTGCTGAATCATCTGAACCTCATGATCTATCAGCACCTACAATCTTTGTTGACCAACCTGAACCTACCAAAAATCCTAAACCTACTAGCTTTTTAAGAACTGTAGTGGATTTTCAATCTCTATAGTTCTTGAAAAACAAAACTTTCAAGAAGGCTGTCCCTAAACCTGTTCAGCCAGATGTGAATACTTTGTTTCAGAATTTTATAACAGATGTTCAAGCATGGTTAAAACTGCTGAAAGAAGATTGCTCCAGAAGCGTGAACACAGCTGCAACGGATCTTCTATGGGAAACCTTCATAAGAACTTTGGATGCTGAGTCACTGAAGTTACAGAACTTATGCCACTTTCAGGTGCTGGACAACTTTTCCAAACTTCTGCATGCTTTCAAGACAGAAGCTGCTAACATTTGGAATAAGAAGTCTTCGTTAATGATTGCTGATACACCAGTTGATACGATGGACATATCAGAAGATGAATCTGAAGAATCCTCTGAAGATTCAAATCCTCTGGCTATTGTTCTATTGAATCAACCTTCTGTTAAGGATGGACCTGAACTAGTGCCAACTCTTGAAATGGATCTGGGCACTCTGCTTTCCACCTTCGTGAATTCTGACTCAACGGTTGCTGCTTCTAAGCCTGTTTCTACTGAAGCTTCGTCATCCTCTGCTCCTACCTCACTTATCATGGACACTCTGAAAGAGCTCAAGAGGGAGAATGAAGTCATAAATGAACTCTTGGATAAGCAAGACCAAACAAATCAAGAAATCAAGAATTGGATGGTGAAACAAGAAGAATATGCCTCTGAGATCAAGAATCTTCTGATGGCTCTTGTTACTAAGAAATCCTAGTTTCTTTTTGTCTCTTGTCTTTTGTTTGGGTGTTCTGTTTGTACTTCTGGATATTTTCTTTTATCTTTTTTATGAAATATTTTAAATTTCTCAATTTTTATTATTTATTTTTACACTTTTTGATTATGCCAAAAAGGGGGAGAAAATGTGCATTCTTGAACTAATCACTGTTTAACAGTTATGGGACTAAGTCTCAGACATTCTAACAAATTGCAAGATTCCCTTTTGTGCAAAATAATTTTTCTTACAGGTATCACTTTAACTCTGAAAGAATATTCTAGCTGAACATTATCTTCTTAAAGAAGTTCTGAAGAAATCCAAGAAGATTTTTTTATTGCTCTGATAAATAATCTCAGGAAGTTTTATACATAGAAATATTCATTTCAGGGGGAGATTCTTATCTCTTATCACTTTTTATTTCAATATCTGAATAATTTTTGTCATCATCAAAAAGGGGGAGATTGTTAGAACAAGATTAGTTCTGATCTATCTCAGAGTTTTGATGATAACAATAAATTATATTTAAGATAATTTATACTCTGATGAATGTGTTTGAATGTTTCAGATAATGTTCTGACAGAAACATTCTGAAGTGCTAAGCAAAAATTATATGAAGAAGTTATTTATTGAAAGAACCATTTCTGTTTTAAGCGCATCTGCTGACTCTGGTAAGACAATTTGTTTTAAATACATCATCTAACATTTAGCAGGATTCCTTGCTCAGAAGATTACTTGAAAGCAAGCGTTGTTCAGAAGTTATTTGAAAGCAAGCGTTGATCAAGTTCTTAGCAAGTAAAGCACTGCCTAGAAGATGAGTAAAGCATGTTCTGATTTGAAGACATTAAAGCAAGTTCTGAAAGAACGTTAAAGCCAACTTGTCTTGTCAAAATGTAGGAAACATATTCTTACATTCTGTCATTTGCTCATTAATGCAAAGACGGCTGAAAGCACTCAAGTGTCTACACTAGTTTCTTGGAAAATGGAATATTGCAAGGAAACACGCAAGCATTTAATGCTCTCCAACTTTTCTGAAGGCAGCAACGGTCTTATTGTTCCTACTATAAATAGAAGGACATTTATTGCAAGCCAACTAACAAGTCAACGAATCAACAATTTTCAAAAAGAGAAGCAAGAAATTACGTGAAAAATTCTGAGCTCACAAACTCTTCGTTCATACAATTTGTGCATTTTATTCTAAGTGAAAAATCACAGTTGTGATATAGCTTGATTAGAAGCAAACTTTATTTCAGTATCTGTAAAGATTAAACTCTTGTATTTGTTCCTTGAGAGACCAAGTTTGGTCAGATTTCTCAAGCAGACTAGGACTAGTCTTAAGTCTTAGTGGTGTTAGTCACTTGTAAGATTACTTGTGCATTGTTAGTCACAACAGTTGTTGTGTGTTTGTAATCAGTTGCTTATAGTGAATTAAGTCCTTGTTGAGAAAGGCGAAATCACCTTGGCGGGTGGACTGGAGTAGTTTGAGTTCAAACGAACCAGGATAAAAATAACCTTGTCCTTCCTTTATTGTTGAGCTTTGTTTTGAAAAGAAAAAGAGTCACTTATTTAACCCTCCCCCCCCCCCCCTTCTAAGTGTTTTCTTACCCCTTCAACTGCTTGGTATCAGAGGGGGTATAACCTACAATCCTTGTTTAGCTCTGTGACAATTTGGTCACGCTCGAAGGGATGGTCCCCATGAGTTACTTATCGAGGGCATTATATTCAACTATGAGGATGATATTCAAGAGTATCGTCGGAGGTTCATACGAGCTTGGGGCATGGTAAACAGATCGAGCGTCAGGGCTTTGGGGCCAAAGACTTCCATTCCAATGGAACCTATCTACAATGGGTACGAGCTCGTTCCCAGAAGCTTATGATTCCCTATGTGGCCGTTTTACCAGTGATTATGGAACCCACTACTTAAGAAGGCATTCCTTACACGGTTCTCTATCCTTACATGACCACTGATCTTGGGGAATTACAGAGGTCTTAGATTCAATTGATGAAAGAGCGGGATGCTTACAAGGATCAGTTCCATGATCAAGAGAGGAAGGTTTTAGAGCTTACTAAGCAACTGCATGAAGAAAAGGGACTCAATGATTATCTCGGCACAAAGAGGAAGCATCCATGGGACTTTTGATTTTTCTTTCTAGTTTTAGATTTATTTTTAATTGTAACGCCTAAAAGGCATTTGAACTTCAAATTCAGCTAATAAAATCTTTGTTTATTTTGGTTTGCAAATTTAAATTTCCCGAAGTATTTGAAATCATTGCATATGCATCCCATTATCATACACATCATTACAGGTACCACTACAGGTTTCTCATCTTCTTCGCTGTTTATTTCAGCAGAAATGTCTTCCGAACAAAGCATTAAGGACCTTCAAGCACAGAATGCCCAGTTCAAACAAATGTTCATCAGTCTGGCAAAGGGGCAGGAGGATCTGAAAGCCCTCATTCTGAAAGAGAAGAAGAAAAAGAAGAAGGCTACTGGTATTCTAAATATGGGCCGAAGGTTTGGAGAGCGGTTGAAGCGACAAGTCTACCTGACCTCTTCATCTAAGGAAGGGAAGAACCAAGAAGAGGAGAAGGACCATAGTCCTGCAGTCTCTGACAATGATACTGATTATAATGATGAGCAATATCCTCCCGCTGAGGGTAGATACAAATAGTTGGAAGATCGTCTGAGTTCCATGGAAGTTCAGAGGATACCTGGATTGGACTTTGAAGAATTGGGTTTGGTGTCGGGAGTGGTCATCCCGCAGAAGTTCAAAGCTCTAGTTTTTTCCAAGTATGATGGGGTGTCCTGCCCAAAGCTCCATCTCTGCTCTTACGTTAGAAATATTCAGCCCCATACCGCTGATAGAAATTTGTGGGTGCATTTCTTTCAAGATAGTATGTCAAGGACTCAGATTGAATGGTTCTACCAGCTAGAGGGAGCCAATGTCCTAAATTGGGAAGAACTGGCTGCTGCTTTCTACAAGCAGTATTAGTATAATGTCGACCTTGCTCCCACTCGTACTCAACTCCAGAGTATGTCCATGGGTGCAAGTGAAGGTTTTAAAGATTATGCACAAAAATGGAGAGACTTGGCTGGGAGAGTTCAACCCCCGTTGTCTAATAGGGAGTTGGTTGATATGTTTCTGGGGATGCTATATGGTCCATTTTTCAATCATCTGATCGGCAGCTCGTCAGCTAGTTTCACCGAGTTGATTCTAACTGGAGAAAGAGTAGAAGCTGGGATTCGAAGCGGAAAAATATAGAAGGATGCCACGTCAAGTTCAGTAAAGAAGCCTTTTGCCGGTAAGAAGGAAGCTAGTGTCGTCTATAGCCCGAGGGGCCAGAACAGGGTTGAACAACGTCAGACAGTAAGTTCCGTGATGATACTTAGACCTGCAGTTGCTCCACAATGCAACAATCAACAAAGGGTGGAAAGACCACAAAAGAAGTTTACTCGCATCAACATGACATTGGCTGAAGTTCTACCTCATCTGTTGAGATCTAACTTGGCAACCTTGAGAGAGGCTCCAAAGAATCCAAATAATACATCTCCTCGATATAATCCAAATGCTTGGTGTGCCTATCATTCTGAGAGTCCTGGCCACGATACAAATTACTGCTAGGCTCTGAGAAACAAAATACAAGACTTGATTGAAGCCAAGGAGATAGATTTTGATGCTCCAGAGAAGCCAAATGTCATAACTGCTCCCATGCCTAAGCACGACCATGGAGTTAATGCTATTGATACTGATTTGTTTGTTACCTCTATTGATGAAGTGTCTACTCCTCTCATGATTGTCAAGAAGAATTTGTTGTTGGATGGTTTATTTTCGAGTTATGGTGAAGGTTGCCACATGTGTTCGCTTCTACCTTCTGATTTCCGTTTGCTGAAGTTAGGTGTTCAACGCCTGATAGATAGCAAAGAGATTCTGTTTGAGAAAACTATGATTCATGTTGTTCTAATTGAAGACGTTGCCATTATAACCATTTCCGTCAATCCTTCCAAGGTTTCCTAGAGAAAACATGTTAGGATTACATCTGCTCTAAGAATTACTCCGCTGATAATCACTGTTCCTGGTCATGTCCCGTATGTCTCGGACAAAGTTGTCCCATGGCATTATGGTGTTGATGTGTACTATCATGGCATCAAACAAGATTTGAAAGATGAAGAAGCTAATCCTGATATTAATAAAATTGTCGGAACCAGCAAAATCACCCGGAGCGGAAGGGTCTTCTCTCCCGAGATTTCCCAAAAGACTGTTAATAAGCCTATTGTCATTCCATCTGTCGTTCTTGCTAGTACATCAATTACTGTTCCTGTTCTTACTCCAGTCGGAGAATCATCTGATACCCACGACAAAGAGGTTATAGGTGAGCCTTCCCGGATGGAGGCACCTAAGAAAATTGTCGTGGAAGCCTCTAAGAAAGAAATGGAGGAAATTTTGAAAATCATTAAGAAGAGCGACTACAATGTGGTCGAGCAGCTGGGGAAGACCCCATCAAAGATATCCATGTTGTCTTTGCTGTTGTATTCTGAAGCCCATGCGAAGGCTTTGATTTCATTTCTCAAGACTGCGCATGTGCCGCAGGAAACTTCAGCTGATTAGTTCAAAGATTGTTCGCCAGCCTGACTGCTGATAATGGGCTAGGTTTTTCATATACAGATTTGACTCCGAAAGGAAGGAAGCATAATGATGCTCTGCATGTCTCGATTGAATGCAGGGGCGCCATTATGGCTCATGTGCTGGTAGATATTAGGTCTTCACTGAATGTTTTGCCGAAGAAGGCATTAGATCGGTTGGATTGCAAGGGTTTAACTCTAAAGCCTAGTAACATTGTGGTAAGGGCTTTTGACGGATCACGGAGAATGGTGCACGGGGAGGTGGACATCCATGTCAAAGTGGGTTCTCATACATTTGGGTCCACTTTCTATGTGATGGATATCAGGCCATCGTATTCTTGTTTGCTGGGTCGTCCTTGGATCCACGAGGCTGGGGTAGTCACTTCCACACTCCACCAAATGCTGAAGTACCCAGTGAAAGGAAAAATTGTCACAGTACGAGATGAAGAAGAGTATATGGTTAGCCACCTCAATTCCTTTCGCTACATAGAGATGGACGGGGAATTCATCGAAACTCCTTGTCAAAATTTCGAAGAGGTCCCTCAGATCTTGGCTTCGACTGAAACTACTAGCAACAAACCTCCTTTGAAGATGGCTTCTCTCAAGGACGCCAGGGTCGCGGTTGAAGAAGGTGGGTGTGTCAATTGGGTTCAACTCCCCGATTTCACTCATAAATTTGACAATTTGGTTTGGGCTTTACTACAGGGGCTCAAAAGGTTGTTAGACGCGCTCGGGCTGGAGGACCTCCCCTACCCATCAGCAATCGTGGGATAAACGCCATTGAAGACAGTGAAGAGGACTCGGACATGGACAACTGGATCTACCCAACTACCAACGGTGGACCGAGTAACTAGACGGCTAGGGACTTCATACCTGTTTCTTTTATTCTATAGTAATTGACTTATTTGTTTTAAGATTTGTAATAAACAATTTGAAACTTTACGGCCCGGTGCCTTGCCCGAGGCACCTTGGCTTTGCTTGTGAGGACTATTATTTGTCATTTCATAATCATTAATAAAGCATTGGACGTTTCTTGTATACAAATTTTTCGCTCTCTGTTTTTATTTTCTATTTTCCACTCTATCAAAACAGCTATTCTCTTACACACACTCACGTATCATAATGCAGATCCATATCCACTCTGGATCCCATTGATAATAGCTCTGCTATTTCCAGTTATGACTTCAAAAATCCGATTAACCAAGCCGAGGACAAAGGTGGGGATGATTGTGAGGTTCCTGGAGAACTTGCTAGATTGCTACAGCAGGAAGAAAGGGCCATACAGCCTCATGAAGAGCCGGTTGAGACAGTGAATTTAGGTACGGATGAAAACAGAAAAGAGGTTAAAATAGGTGTGAATCTGGAGCTTAGCGTCAAACAGAGGTTGATACATATGTTGCACGACTATGTTGAGATCTTCGCCTGGTCCTATGAAGACATGCCTGGTTTGGACACTGATATTGTGGTACATCGCCTGCCGACTAAAGAAGACTGTCCTCCAGTTAAACAGAAGGTCCGTCGTATGCATCCCGAAATATTAGAGAAGATCAAGGCTGAGGTTATGAAATAGTTCGATGCAATATTCTTGGTTGTCACTTCTTATCCGCAGTGGGTTGCCAACATTGTTCCGGTACCTAAGAAGGATGGTAAGGTACAACTGTGTGTTGATTACAGAGATCTGAATCGGGCAAGCCCCAAGGATGACTTCCCACTTCCCCAATTTGATGTTCTGGTCGACAACACCGCGCAGCACAAAATCTTCTCCTTCATGGATGGTTTCTCTGGCTACAACCAGATCAAGATGGATCCCGAAGACAAGGAGTAGACAACCTTCGTTACACAGTGGGGCACCTTCTGATACAAGGTGATGCCTTTTAGGTTGAAGAATGCTAGGGCAACATATCAGCGTGCTATGGTCGCTTTGTTCCACGACATGATTCACCATGAGATCGAAGTTTATGTTGATGATATGATCGCCAGGTCTCAGACTGAGGAAGAGCACCTTGATTATCTCCAGAAATTGTTTGACAAGTTGAAGACATACAAGTTAAGGTTGAATCCGAACAAGTACACCTTCGGGGTAAGATCTGGTAAGCTTTTGAGCTTCATCGTCAGTGACAAGGGTATTCAGGTGGATCCTACGAAGGTAAAGGCCATACAAGAGATGTTGGTTCCCCGTACAGAGAAAGAGGTTAGAGGTTTCTTGGGACGTCTGAATTATATCGCCAGGTTTATTTCACATCTGACAGCTACTTGTGAGCCAATCTTCAAGCTTCTGAAGAAAGATCAAGTGGTAAAGTGGAATGATGAAGGCCAGAACGCTTTTGAAAGAATCAAAGAATACCTTCAAGAACCGCCAATTCGGATGCCTCCAGTTGAAAGAAGACCTTTGATATTATACTTGACAGGGCTAGACAATTCAATGGGGTGCATGCTGGGGCAGCATGACGAGTCTGGCCGAAAAGAGCACGCCATTTATTACCTTAGCAAAAATTTTACCGACTGTGAGACCCGATACTCATTGCTCGAGAAAACTTGTTGCGCTTTGGCATGGGCTGCTCGCCGGCTGAGATAGTATATGCTGACTCACACTACCTTGTTGATATCAAAGATGGATCCGATCAAGTATATTTTTGAGAAGCCCGCTCTCTCCGGAAGGATAACAAGGTGGCAAATGATATTAACCGAGTACGACATACAATATACGACCCAAAGAGCAATAAAGGGGAGTGTATTGGCTGATCATTTGGCTCATCAGGCCGTGGATGACTACCAGTCCATGAATTTTGAGTTCCCGGATAATATTATGTTAGTGACTGACTACGAAGAACCTGGACCGAATGAAGGACTTGAGGAAGGATCCCGATGGTCTATGTATTTTGATGGAGCCTCAAACGCGCTGGGTAACAGTATTGGCGCTATAATCATATCTCCTGAGGGCTGTCATACTCCGTTCACCGCTCGGTTATGTTTCAACTGCACCAACAACATGGCGGAGTATGAAGTGTGCATCATGGGTCTTCGAGCTGCTATTGACCTGAGGATTAAGTTCTTAAGTATATTCAGGGATTCCGCTCTGGTGATAAGTCATATCAAAGGCGAGTGGGATACGAAGCACCCGAATCTCATTCCTTACAAATAGTATGTACTGACATTGCTCCCACATTTTGAGGAGGTAACCTTCGAACATTTCCCACGAGAAGAGAACCAGTTGGTGGACATGTTAGAAACCATGTCTTCTATTTTCAAGGTTAGGTGGGACAATAAAGCTCCCCAGATTACCATTGAGAGGTTGGATGAACCGGCACATTGCTGTGAAATTGATATTGAATAAGGGGCAGAGAAACCCTGGTTTCATGAAGTCAAGAGGTATCTCGAGGCTCAGGAGTATCCAGAAGGGGATTCTGTCAATAATAAGAAGTTTCTGAGAAGGTTCACTACAAAGTTCTTCCTCAGTAATGGAATCCTCTATAAACGCAACCATGACTCCACACTACTATGGTGTGTAGACAAGAGCGAAGCAGAGAGGATCATGACAGATCTACATGAATGCACCTTTGGAACCCATTCCAGTGGACACACCATGGCTAAGAAAATCCTACAGGAAGGATATTATTGGTCCATTATGGAAGTCGATTGTTATCAGCACTCTCGAACCTATCATAAATGCCAAATCTATGCTGATAAGGTGCATGTGCCTCCAGTTCCTTTGAACGTCCTGACAGCTCCTTGGCCCTTTGCGATGTGGGACATCAACATGATCGGCGAGATCATACCTACTGTGTCTAATGGGCATCATTTCATCTTAGTATCCTTTGATTACTTCACGAAGTGGGTTGAGGGAGCCTTTTTTGCTACAGTAACCAAGAATGTCGTGGCGCGGTTTATCCGACATAACCTGATATGTCGATATGGTGTACCAGAGAGGATTATTACTAACAATGGTACAAATCTCAACAACACAATGATCACCGAGCTCTGTAAGTAGTTCAAGATACAACATCATAACTCTTCTCCCTACCAGCCGAAGATGAATGGCATTGTTGAAGCAGCTAACAAGAACATCAAGAAGATTGTACAGAAGATGACGGTGACATATAAAGACTGGCATGAGATGTTACCATTCGCTCTTCATGGGTACCGTACCTTAGCACGGACGTCGACAGGGGCAACGCCCTACTCTCTGGTATATGGCATGGAGGCAGTCCTACCCATAGAAGTCCAGATACCCTCTCTCAAGATTATGAAGGATACAGGTTTGAACGAAGACGACTGGATCCAAACCTGGCTTGATCAACTGAATCTAATCGATGAAAAGAGACTTACTGCTATATGCCATGGTCAGACGTATCAAAAGTGAATGATCAAGGCTTTTAACAAGAAAGTCAGGCGTCAAGAATATCAAGTAGGGGATCTGGTTATCAAACGCATCATACTGCCACAAGGTGATCCCAGGGGAAAATGGACCCCCACGTACGAAGGGCCATTTATGGTTAAGAATATTTTCTCAGGAGGAGCTATGATTCTAACCACCATGGATGGTGACGACCTTCCTCACCCCCGTCAATGCAGACATAGTGAAAAGATACTACGCATAATCTAAGACCCTCTAGGTCGACTGGCCTAGGAAAAAATAAGGGCTTCCCGGCGAACCAAAAGGGTTCGGGCAAAAGTTATGGATGAAAATAAAAAAAAATCTATACACTCGGCAAGTCGAAAACCCGAAAGGGGGGCTTGGGAAAAAAAGGGTATTCCGGTGGATTGAAAACCTGAAAGGGCAATCCAGGCAAAAGTTAAGGATTAAAGCATATCACTATGTCTCATTGGATCATCTTGCGACCAGACTTCGGTATTAGCTATCAAGCTCAGACGGCGCCAATCAATCTGATCAACCTTCGGCCAAGTAGCAAAGTGATTAGACGCTTGAAGATATAAAACAATAGCAGAGTTGGAACCCAATGTGGTTGTTTCACATAGTTGTTTTTCTTTCTTTTGCATAAATTATAATTTCTTTCGGCAGCATTCTCTTACTAGAACGTCAGCCTCTTTTTACAAAACGCCTATTACAGGCCAATTTCCAAATCAATACAAGTCATTTTACAAAACTTCAATTTGTTTCTTTTTCTTTTTCTTTTTTGTTTTGCAAGAACGTCCAATGATTTATTTTTGATATATGCATTTGAAAATGATTGCTACTCGTAAATATTTGCATAAGAAACAAAAGACAATTACTCGTAATTCCAGAAACAGGGAAAATAAGAAGTACCAAACCCTACAGTCATTTTTCCCCGCAGGTATCCGGATAGAGTCATGCTTGGGAACATAATAATTTATATATGCACTCCTCACAGGGTAAAAGTATCCAAAGGCATTGATGTAAGCTTTCCCGAAACAGGACATAACTATCCCCAACCGAGGTTCGTAATCGCAGGCGAGTCAATAAAATTTATTCCCTAAGCAGAGTTTATTTCTCCAACTGAGCTCATCACTTCCAGCAACGGAATTTCATCCCCAGCTAAGTTTGTTCCTCTAGATCAGCAGGTCGACCAATAGAGTATCTCTTCCCCAAAGTCTGGTCCCCACAGAGTTATTCTCCAGCGTCTCTTCCCGGCAGAATATTCGCAAATCTCCAGCAACCGTCATGGATTTATTTTCCCAAACACGAGCATACCCCAATAGCACTTCATGAACATACATCATGACATACGCATACATATCATATACAGCATAATCTCATTTATTTGGAGAACATCATCTCGCCCTGCATTTCATGCATCGCATATAACTAATCCTGATATTTTTTCAGGAAAGGACGATTAGCTTCAATGAATCCAGCAGTTATACAGATCACATCTACAGACAACTAATAGAAACTCAGTTCCCGAAATCAAACAGGTCAACTAATCTACATTATCATACCAAAGTAACCTTACCCCAGTTTTTTCTGAAGTTTTACACAAACTTATAACCCTACCCCGGTTCATCCTGAAGTTTTACACAAACTTATAACCCTACCCCAGTTCATCCTGAAGTTTTACACAAACTTATAACCCTACCCCGGTTCATCCTAGAGTTTTACACAAACTTATAACCTTACCCCGATTCCTTTAGAAGTTTTACACGAACGTATCACAAAGTAACCCTACTACCCAGGTTCCTTCTCACAGCCCTATTATCCAGGCTTCTCATATCGAAGTAACCCTACTATCCAGGTTCCTTCTCACAGCCCTACTACCCAGGCTTTCATATCGAAGTAACCCTATGACCCAGGTTCCTTCTCACAACCCTACTATCTAGGATTTCCATATCGAATTAACCCTACTATCCAGGTTCTTTCTCACAACCCTACTATCCAGGCTTTCCATATCGAAGTAACCCTACTATCCAGGTTCCTTCTCATAACCTTACCATCCAGGTTTTGTTTCTCTTATCTCTAGACAGCAGTCCACAACACTGTAAGACATGGACCTGATCAAACACGATTGGTTTCGCATTTCCCCTGTAGAGTAACGGACAGCTGAAGCTCTTAAAACTCTATTTCTCGAGACAAATACCAACATTCCTCAACATATTCCTCCTCAACAACAACAACAGGGACTCTCGTCAAAGGGATATCTCAGGAAAATCCACATTCTCTAGATGGCATCTTTAAGCCCATCTCCGACAATTCTCCGTCGCATCCAGGATGGCATCTTTAAGCCCATATCTGTGATATTCTATCATCAACCTCCAAATGGCATCCGAAAGCCCATTCCCGATGTCACAAGTCGAGTGCCACTACATGCGAGTGCAAATTTCTGGGCACTTTAGTGTTCAATCATCTTCCACCTTCAGATCACGAAAGGCAGACAACCAATCTATATCCTCAGGTCTAAGAAGATTGAACAGGGGCAGATATTGTACCCCAAAATTTTCCCTCTCATTTTACTCAATACATGTCCATTGAGATCCTTAATTTGCTTAAAGTTGCCCAAAAGTTGACTAGACAAGCTCTCTCCTAAGGCAGTATACCCCAAATTAAGGTTTCTATTTTCATCAAGATGGGTGGACCACAAAGGTCTCATATGCTCTCCAGGGTATTAATATGTTCTCAAGACCCTACATGTCAAGTTTCATGCCTTGCATAAGAAGTTTTCTCAGTCAACTGCTCAGATGCTTGAGAAATCGACTGTATTAGGTCAAAAGTCAACTATGGCCCACATACAGTCAAACTTCAAGATTTTTGGCCAACATTAACATTTTGAAGTAAATTTCATCATTTTATCAAGGGTTGACCATGATTCCCCAAGGAATTCTCCAAATTCATCAAAACCCAAAAGTTGCTAAATTAGGGTTTCTTAGTAAAAGTCAACCCAACTTTGACCAAGCATAACTTCTTCATGCTTTATCAGAAATTTTCCATACAAAGCTCACTTTGAAGAGGATACAATTACCTACAACTAATCTTCATCTCACAAGTTCAAAATATGAACCCACAAAAAGATATGAATTTCTACATTATGGGTCATTTTGAAAAGTCAACAAAAATACCTTTTGGGTCAAAGCTTCATACATGAACATGGAAGATCCAATTGAGATGAAACCAAAAGGTTTGATTAGGGGACATCCTAATATTTCTAAAAAGTCATAGAACACCCTCCTAGGGTCAATATTGAGAGAGTTGTGCATTATCAAAATTGGCAATTTTTGGAAATTTGTCAAAAGTCAACATTGATCAAATTTGCATTTTTTCCAAAGGGGCCCATGTTTTCTTGCTTGAAACATGTTTCTAATAGGACCCACGACCCCTGAGCTTTTCCACTAATTATTTTATTACTTTTATCATTTTTTATTTTTTATTCATTTAAATCAAAATAAATCAAATTAAATGGTAAAATAATGAAAACAAATCAAATATTGGGATTTTTGTGCACATTTGGAGTCCATATACAGCTAGAATGATGATCAATTCGTGCAAGGCTCATTAGGGTTGGAAAATATTAGATTGAAGCTTGTTTTAGAAAGATATCATACATGAAGCAAATCAAAACCAATTTCCATTATTTCTCAAGATTCATACCAATTTTACAACCCTAATTTGTTCTCTTATATGTATTGAACAATTCAAAATCAAAAGAACAAGGTTTGCAGCGGTGAAAAGCCAGGAAGAAAACTCAAAAATTTGGACAAAAGTGTGAGATCAAAATCCATCTTAGAGCCATCCTCAAGGAGTTTCAAGGCTAGCAATACATACCTGGACATCTCAGGAAGCTTCTCCATTCATTTGCAAGCCTCAAATCATCAAGAATCATCACATTATAGTATCACGGTTTGCATCCAAAACTTAAATCTGATTTTAATGTTTCACACATCATAAACATGGTCTAACCATATATTTTGGTTTATCATCTTATTTGCAAGTTATCTGTACCATTTAATTGCGTTTACAGTGCAGGAATCAATACTTACCATTGTTAGGGTTTGTGGTCGTGTTTTGGGGTTTCTTGATACAGAAAAAATTAGGCCAAGAAAATGATACCATGATAATCATGAGACCAATACAAGTTGATTGGTACCATCACAACAAATTTATCATGCTTGTATTGAATTTTGGAATAACACAGGTTTTTAGCAACGAACACTGTCCGTGGGTATAGGTTAATACCTAATACGTTGGAATCCATGAAGAAGACGATGGCTTGGTTTCATGTGACTAGCTCGTTTGAACTTTCGTGCCTTCTGTTTTTGTTCAATTGTTTTGCAATATTATATTTCTTTTTCAGCATAATAATCAACAAGCCAGTTGGCCCAGTGGTGAGGCGCGCTAGTGGTAAATAGAAGGACATGGGTTCGATCCCAGGTCCCAACAAAATGTATTTTCTTATTTTACCTTTGCAGTTCCAGTATAACACTCCCTCACACGCCTTCCATACAACCTCAATGCCCGGCCATTGGATGCACTGCTGGCCAGATCTCACACTTCTCCCCTGAATGTCCTTGGTACACCTCAAGTCAACACTTGCACCTAATCCAACATGGTTGACCGGGCTTGGAGCTTATTGGGCTTGGAATTTCAGATTCTTACCCCCCTCTCAGTCAACACAAGCCCATTTGGTTATCTTTTATTATTTTCTTTAATTTCTTTTCTTTATTTCTTTTCTTTTCCTTTTTTATTAATACAAAAATTATTTTTATTAAATTAACAAATCAAAAATCACAAAAAGATTTTTTTTTCTTAATAAGTTTTTTTGAATTAATTTAGTTTAATTAATTTAGGGAAAATTAATTTTCTTTTTATAATGAAAAACAATTAGAATTAGGGTTTGAGATTGTACATAATTTAATTAATTTTCTTTAAAAAATACATCAAAAATCATTTTTTTCTCATAAATATTTATTCCTTTAATTAATTATTTAGTTAGAAAATTAGGTTAATTTAATTTCTTTCATAATTTAAAAACAATTAGAAAATTAGGTTTAATTAATTTGCAATTAAATGTTTTCTCAAATAAAAATCCACAAGAACAAACATCTTTTTCTCTCAATTAGAGTTTTAGGTTATCTTTTCAACCGTCCTCATATTTAATTCGCCGCGCGCTTGTTAATTATTTGTCCATTATTTTGTAATTGTTCATGGTTTGTAAAAGTTAATATAGGGTTTTTATTTACTGTTTAAATCCCCGGTTTTTGGTTATGTAATTAATCTCCCTCCCCGAAGCCTTGTAATAGCTAGGTTTTATTTTTCGCACTTTAAATTCCCGCAACCTTTAACTGTCTAGATGTATGGCTAATAGGATTGTATGGCTAGAATGTCTGGAAAATTAAAACGGTAGATCACCTAATGTGCAAAGATTAAATAACTGAAACAAATCATGTGCACATATTCACTCCTAGGGTTTACCTTACTTTGGTTTCCTTCAGTACACAATCATTAAGAATATGAGATTTTAGTGGTTGCCCTCCAGTCCAAAGTGATCAAATGTCCCATTCGGATGTTGCCTCAGAAATGTTACCTCGGAAATGTTGCCTCGGAAATATTACCTCAGAAATGTTGCCTCGAAAAGATCTTAAGACTCTAGGGTTACTACTAAGGTTTTCTAACTATTGCTTTAGTGATTGTATTCGTCCCTTTTGAATGTCCCTTACAACTCCAACGACGGTGCTACCTACTCCTTAATAGTAGGATAGCGTTGTCTAAAGGAAATAGAACGAACAATCTTTTTTTCGAGTAGGTAGAATCTTAAGTACTTGCTCAATGAAAACTTTTCACACAAACACTTTTCATAACAAATTTTCAAAACAACTTCGTCATATCCTTGAGGACCGATACAAGGGTTATCACGAAGTAAAAGCATTTTCAAGACAAACATACACAAGCAATTTGAAAAATGAGTAAGTACCTAAGAGCCCGTAGATAACTATGGATAAAAGGATGCTAACACCTTCCCTTTCTATAATCTACCCCCCGTACTCATAAATATCTCGAAAAAAGGTTTTTTCTGTTCTTTTTCCTTTTCCATGATTGGATGAAATAAAAGTCGGTGGCAACTCTTGCTTACCGCGACATTTTGCAAACAAAAAACGCAAAACACAAACCAGTATTAAACTGTCGGTTCTGCCACCGTATCACAAACATATTTGAACTCCAAAAAGTTAGTCCCAATAATAAGTTAAAATCACAAATTTGCTCAATTGAGATTTCATGCATTTCTTTTGAAAATTGCCCAACTTGCGCAATCCACCTGCTCAATTTTTATCCAATGATGATGATATTGGACTTTTTGGAAAGCTCAAGGTGTCTAATTCAATCCTTCTTTTGATCAATTTTTCATTTTAAGATTTTGTCTTGATGTAAAAGGTCTTGTAAAAAAGTGTATTTTGTTGACTTTTTGAAAATGACATGTAATGTATGGGCTTATATCTTTCAAATGGTGCATTCATTAAACTTGAGGATAGAATAGAAGTTGTTGGAAATTGGATTCTATTCAAAATGATCTTTGGTTCGGGAAAAATGGATGAAGTATGTGAAAGTTATGCTTGGTCAAAGTTTAGTTGACTTTTCATAGGAAACCCTAATTTAGCAAATCTTGACTTTTGATGATCTGAGGACTTTCCTTGAGGAATCACGATCAAACCTTGATTAAATGATGAATATAACTTAAAAATGTTGATGTTGACCAAAAATCTTGAAGTTTGACTGTATGTTGACCATAATTAACTTTTGACCTAATACAGTTGATTTTCAGTCATCTGAGCAATTGACTGAGCAAACTTGTGAATCAAGGCATGAAACTTGGCATGGACATTCTTGAGGACATATTAGGAACCATGGAAATCACTTGAGGCCTTTGAAACCCAAACTTCTTTATGAAAAATGCCAACCTAGTTGGAAATCCATTGCTTAGGAGGAGAATTTGTCTGGTCAATTCTTGGTCAACCTTGAGCAATTGAGTACCTCTATGAGCATGTCTTGAAAATGAGAGGGGAAATTTTGGGGTACAACAACTGCCCCTATTCAATCTTCTTAAACCTGAGAATTTAGATTGGCTTATCTGCCTTTCGTGATCTGAAGGTGGAAGATGATTGAACACTAGAGTGCTCAGAAATTTGCACTCGCATGAAGCAACATTGTTGGTTGATGCTATCGGGAATGGGCTTACAGATGCCATTTGGAGAAGATAAATGAGATTCGTTAGAGATGGTATTATAGATGCCAACCAAAGTAACTGTTGATAGGAGTATCAGAATAAACCTGCGTCTAGTTTTATCTGAATGAAATTCTGGAAAGAGCTCGTGTTAAGCCGCATTCATAAATGTATTAGAAGGCAATCATGTAAGGCTGCTTCAAGATGAGCCTGTGTTAGACTACACCTGGAAATGTCTTAGTAGGAACTTGTGTAAGATTTCTTAAGGATGAGCTCGTGTTAGACTACATCTGAAAATGTCATTGTAGGAACTTGTGTAAGATCGCTTCAGGATAAGCTCGTACGAAGCGGCATCTGAAAGGTTAGAGGGAACCCGTGTAAGATTTCTTCAGGAAGAGCCCGTGTAAAGCTGCATTTTAGAAGGAGAAGTAATTCGTGTAATATTGCTTCAGGATGAGCCCGTGTAAAGCTACATTTGGAAATTGTGAGAAGGAATCCCTGTAAGTTTGTTTCAGGATGAGCCTGTGTAAAGCTGCATATGGATATTATGAGAAGGAACCCGTGTAAGATTGCTTTAGGATGAGCCCGTGTAAAGCTGCATCTAGAGATCATGAGAAGGAACATGTGTAAGATTGCTTTAGGATGAGCCCATGTGAAGCTGCATTTGAAAATTGCGAGAAGGAATCCGTGTAAGATTGCTTCAGGATGAGCCCGTGTAAAGCTGCATCTGGAGATCATGAGAAGGAACCCGTGTAAGATTGCTTCAAGATGAGCTCGTGTGAAGCTTCATTTGAAAATTGTGAGAAGGAATCCATGTAATATTGTTTCAGGATGAACCCGTGTAAAGCTGTATCTGGAGGGTTATTAGAAGGAACCCGTGTAAGATTGCTTCAGGAAGAGCCCGTGTAAAGCTGCATTTCAGGATGAGAAGGAATCCGTGTAAGATTGCTTCAGGATGAGCCCTTGTAAAGCTGCATTGGAAATTGTGAGAAGGAATCTGTGTAAGATTGTTTTAGGATGAGCCCGTGTAAAGCTGCATCTGGAAATATATTAGAAGGAGCCTAGGTAGGGCTGCTTCATCTGGTTGTGTAGATAGTTGCCTCGTCTTGTTTTGGGAATTGATCCAAAATCAGTTGTTCGCAAATAGTTTCCATGTCTAGTTTCAGGAATTAATCTGGAACTGTTTTTGTTGGTTGTTGAGATAGTTGCCCTGTCTGGTTTCGGGCATTAATATGTGGCCTGTTTTGGCTAGTCACATAGATAGTTTCTCCGTCTGGTTTCAGGCATTAATTTGTGGCTTACGACATTTGTTGGTAAACCTGTCCTGCTCAGGGAGTTCATACCACTTGGTCATGTAGATAGTTTCCTCGTCTGGTTTCGAACATTAATCTTTGACCTAATATGCATAAGTTGATAGTATTCATCAGTCTGCGAATTCAACCTGAAAAGGTAAAGTCAGTTTCATGCGATGTCATGATGTATGAATTTCATGGTACTCTGGAAAAAAATGTGAATGTTATATGCGTTTCAGTTATGCATATGCTACGATGTATTGTAAATGTTGTATGACTGTAATATGTGAGCGTATTAGTTGCTCTTTGTGGTGTCGTTGTACTAAGAGAAGATAAATCCCTGAATGCTGCTGGGGATGAAGAATGTGATTCTTCAATATTTGTTGAAGTTGAATTGCTGGGAGATGAACTTCCGTGGGTAGAGAAATAAACTCTACTAGGGAAAGAAAACTTTGTAAGCTGCTTGGGGATTTTTATGAAGCCTTGTTGGGGAACCCAAGAAGTTTATAAACCAAGTCAAAGAAATCTCCAAGATGTTGGGGAGATGATTGAAGCTTTTGATCTATTAAGAAGATGCCATAATGTCTGAAATTTTTAGGTTATATACTGAAGACATGACAGTGACTTTGCGGAAGGTCGTCTTTGTCTCCATACCTATTGGGGAACGTATCCTTACTGATGATGAACTCTGTGAAGATAGTCCCCTAGGGGTGGTTACTCTGTGGGGATTTTGTGTATGGTTTGAATGTTATCCCAACTCCTGTAGTCTTGAGTAAATGTTGATCAGGGTGATAAACCTTCTACTGATAGACAAGTGATGAGATGACGGGATATAGTCGTATGCTTTAATCCCTAAATTTTTTCCTGGACTGTCCTTTCAGATTTTCAGTCCACCGGGATACCCTTTTTTGCCCAAGCCTCCTTTTTAGGTTTTCGACTTGCGGGTGTACAGTTTTATTGATATATCCCTAATTTTTCCCGAACTCCTTTGGTTCGTCGAGATGCCCCTACTTTTTCCTAGGCCAGTCAACCTAGAGGGTATTTTTTCATGCGTAGTATTTTCCGGCTATTTCCACGTTTACAGGGTGCGGAGAATTGTCACTGTCCATAGTAGTAAGTGTTGCAACACTGCCAGAAAATGTTTTCTTGATCGCACGTGGCCCTTCCTGTTCAATGCCTCAAGTGATTCAGATGAAGGTATGCCTCTGGCTATTCGACGCTTTTGAGGGATTCCTTGAACCTCGACTTGACTGCCCCCAGATCAGTTTAGACACCATGTCATGTCTCTTGATTATGAAAGTCCTGTTATTGGAAATGTATTTCCATTTGAGGTGATTTTGTTCATTGAGAGGATTTTCGTTCATTAAATATTCGTCGTGTGAATTTCTCTGTTGTTGAACAATTAGTTATATGCAAACAGTGGTATTAAAAATGCAAAGCTTATGTATGTCTTGAAGTTTTTGAAAATTCATTTTTTAGTAAAACAAAATTTGCAAGAATGTGATATCAACTCATGATTTATAACAAACCTTACAGGAGTCAGGATACCTTTTTGTAACAATATGCTTTCGAACTAACCCATGCTTCAGCTAGGACTTTTAGGGGTTGTAACGTGGCATGGTTCACGACTAAGAAACAAATTATAAAGGCTCAAAATTTATTTGTACCCAACTCGTTCTTCGTGATGTTCTTCAATCCTATACTCAGTTAACTGTGCGTTTAGATCCCAATTGAGTTCTAGAATCTTGGCCCTGATATTTCGGTGATGGTTCGGATACTGAAAGTTTATTTGAGAAGGCAGTCATTTTTGTAACCTTTTCTTTTTGTTGAGGATTTGTAGCAATCTCTTTTTTTATTATCCCTACTTTTTTCCTGAACTGTTTCTTTTATGATTACAGTCAGCAGGATGCCCCCGTTTTTTTCTTAAGTCTCCTTCATGGTGTTGTACCCCAAAATTTTCCCTCCCATTTTTCAAGGCATTTCTCACAGATTCTCAAAGTTCAAGCTTGCACATGTACATTGGGATTTTCAGTATCAAGATTAAAAGGAAATTGTCAAAAACGGGAAAAACAGATAAAAATAATATTTTGACAAATTTGGACAAAAACAAGTGTTTTACGATTCAGCTCTTTTGATTGGCCTTTTAGCCTCTTTCGATACAAGCTTGGCTTACATCCTTCGACTGGGTGTGGGCTTCTGGCGTGTTGGCTTGGATTCACAAGGCAGAAAGCCTCCTGTAGCCTCCTTTGATTCCAGGCAAAAGGCTCCCTTTTGGCATCCTTTGATTTGCACTTTTTGCCTCATATAAGCCTTTTTCGAATTTGGACATTTTGGCCTCCTGCATGCACCTTTTGTTTGGGCATGTGGTTCCTCTGTTGCAAGCTTAGTTTGGGCATTTGACTCCCTTCATGCTTACTTCGTTTGGGCATAAGATTCCTTCAGTACAAGCTACTGGTCACACCTTTCGTTTGGGCAAATGAATCCTTCATTACAAGCTACTAGTCACACCTTTCGTTTGGGCACATGAATCCTTCATTACAAGCTACTGGTCACACCTTTCATTTGGGCATGTTGGTTTGAAAAAAGATCTTTTGCATGAAGTCACAAGTCAGGGAACCTCTATGTACACTCCTTTGTTTGGTTACTTAGACCTTAGGGCAGGCAAGCCTTTGACTGGACAGAACCACTTTCACAAGGTTTCCTTACATCCTGTGTCCCCTACGAATCAGCATCTTTCAAATCCAACTCTGGGCATCCCATTTGAAGGACATGTTTGATGGTACATTCGAAGGATTCACAAGCCACTTTAAGGCATGTTTTTGGTGACCCATCCAAGGGTCACACTTTTGGCTCCTTCGAAGGATGCACAAAAGTGACTCAATCGAAAGGCACTTGTTAGAGGAAAATCAAATAGTTTTGCTTGGAGAAGAGTCTGGTCGAAGAAGGGTCAAAACGAAAAGATGATATTCAAAGATGCTTGCTCCTAAGTTCAGGCATGGTACACTGGCCAAGACTGCTGCACAGCAGTCCTGAAGCACTGCCCCTTTCTTACACCAAAATAGCATACAAGGCACTGCCTCTCGAAAGCTACAAGGAACAAGTTACTCAAATTGTTCAAACCTTGTGTTTTCCCTCCAAAAGCTTCAGGAAGCCTTGCCTATAAATAAGAGGCCTCACAACACATCTAAGGGAAGACTTTTTGGGACAGAGGAATGAATCCAAAATTTTCTCAAACACCATAAGTTCTCAAACACTTAAACATTTGTGAAAACACAAATCCAGAATCCCAAACATTTGTCCCCTTCGAATCTGAAGCATCCTCACATTTTATTCCCTTTTGAATCCAGTAGAAAAGAAATTCCATTTGTTTTTTCTCCTTCGAAATAAATGGTAGAAATGCTGCCTCTGGTCCCTTCCTTCGAATCCAGTAGCATTCAAAGAAACCACTTCAAGGTCCAACACACCCTTCAGTCTCCTGCAAGGTAAGTTGTTCCAAACCCTGAGCTTTTTGTTTCTTATATAACATGTAAATAAGTTTTTCTTTCATTTCAAGCATGTACATACCATTGTTCTTTTCGTTTCAACCCTTTTAATATGTTTTCAGAGCTAACCCTTTTGTTTTGCTTCTTGATTACCTAAACATGCATTGAGTATTAAACTGATTGTAAGGCAATACTAGCATGGACTTAGGCCATGTTGCTGTTCAAAAGTTCAAACGAAAGAAACAGGAAACAAGAAGTAGGAAACGAAGCTTCTGGCTTCTACACCAATCTCCAGGTCAAACGAAAGAGGCGGAAAAGAATGCTTGCACTAACTCCAGGCCCCAATCGAAAGGCACGTCTACATTGTTTCCAGCCCCCAGTCGAAGGAGGTATAAAGGCAAATCGAAGGGCATGACATCACTGACTCCAGGCCCAAATCGAAGAGAGACAAAAAGTGCAGAATTGAAGGACTTTCTGCCTCAATCGAAAGACCTTCATTTTTCTTGCTTTTATCTTATTTTTGCCTTTATATTTTCATGCAATTCAATATGGTTGTAATAGTGTAGGATTTTATCTTTCTGCATTTTATTACTTTTGTATGCTTGCTAGTAAATAGGGTATGTATGGAAGATAGAAAGAACAAGTAGACAACCCCTAATCAAAGACTAAATGCATGCAAATCAAACACACTATTCACACATGCACCCTTAGGGTAATCTCACTTGTTGCCTTGGAGAAATAGTCATGTCCCTCGAACATGGGCGTTTTAACAAAGACCCTCGATAAAAGATCGTAGTCCCTCAATGACCCTCAATGTTGCCTTCGGTAAACGATCTAGTACCTAAACGACATTGCTAAAACGTCCCTTAGGTTGCCTTCCATGACTATACAAACGTCGCATGCCTGTCCCTTCACATCCAACGATGGGGCTTCTTATCAAATCAATGATATGATATCAACATCTAAAGGAGGAGGAAAAGAACACTAAAAACTTTTTGAGTAGGTAGGATGCTCCTTGTTGCTCGCTTGCTCACAACAAAAACATTTTATACACCAACACTCTCATTTTGAAACATTTTCAAAAGACAAACACTTTGTACGCATTCTTATAGAAACGAGAACCATTACAAAGACACCTTTTCAAAATCACTTTCAAAAACACATTCCACAAACACCTATTTGAACTATTTTCCAAACAACACTTTGTATGTGTTCTTATAGAAACGAGAACCATTACAAAGACATTTTTAAAATACTTTCAAAAACCATACCACAAGCACATTTTCAAACAAAAGCAAGTGATCTAGCAAGCAACTAAGAGCCTGTAGATAACTACGGATGAAAAGGGTGTTAATACCTTCCCTTTTCATAACCTACCCCCAAAACTCAAGAAAATAATATCGAAAGGTCTTTCCTATTCTTTTCAACCTTTCCTTATTGGATAAAAGAAAAGTCAGTGGCAACTCTTGCTATCCGCAACAATTGCGATAAAATGCAAAGCACCCAAGTTAGTTCTCCCACCGCGTTACAGAACTGGCAACTCTGGTGGGGAGTTCTACTTAAAGTGGGGTTACCTTAGGGTTTGATCACATTTACTTGCTTTCCTTGTTTGACTTGCTTGCTTTACATTTTGGGTCCTTGTTTGGGATTACTAAAAGATCCTATACCCGGATCTGGGGCACCTTTTCAGGTAAGTAGCAATAAATCATGGAATTTGTACGGCGTAGACCGATATGGACGAAGTGATAGCTACATTAGCATGGTACTTTGGTTTGTACTAATGTTCCTTGAGTCAGTCAAGGATAACATTAGGCTTCCTTAGTGTCATTAAGCGCTAACTGACCTTTAGAACCTTTTAATTGACTCATCCTTGGCAATTAGGAAGTAGTGAGATAACCAGCTTTGGTTTTGACCGAAGATTGGTTGATACTCAAGACTACGCTCATTGAGATTAGACTTTCGGGATATTTCGGTCGCCATTAAAGAGGATTACGCTGAAACAATGCCCGATGTAGAAAGATCAATGATATTGAGATCCCCTAGAACCCGATTACTATTACTAGGACAGGTTGAGCCAAATAAACTTCAAGAGGGTACTTACCTACAAAATCCATGCAAACCTAAACATAAGGATTTGTCTGCTCTGTGTATATGATTATTTGTACATAATAAACTTGCTTACTTTGCATACTTGTACATAACATCATGACATCATACCATAGAATTTTGAATAACCATTTCAAGGATCTCAATGGCCTATGATGCAGGGTCACGTTGAACCAGATGCCTATCAAGGGGCAAGAGGATTCATTCTCTAAATCAAACACCGTCAAAGACCAAAGTACAACAACTTGAGTCAGGGGCTATGACCCAATTGACATGGTGAGCTTAATTCTCGTGGAATGGCATCCACAAATACGAAGTTTTCCAATCAAAGTTGTAAGTAACTTCTAACATTTACCCCACGAGATCCTTGAAAACATGCATCCACATATCATGCATCATATCATGACAGGTTTCTCCCATACAGGTCTCCTTATCTTCCTACTGCTTATTTCAGTAAGATGGATATGGAACAAATGGTGAAGGATCTCCAAGCACAAAATGCCCAATTCCAACAAATGTTCCTAGATATGGCTAAGGGGCAAGAGGACCTGTAGAATATTCTTCTCAAAAACAATAAGAAAAAGTCTAAGAAGTCAGTAGGCATCCTGAACTTGGGAAGAAGACTTAGAGGACCAGTCAAGAGAGTTCTAGATCTCTCAACTCCATCCAACATGGGGAATAGTCATGAAGAGGATAACAGTCTGGGGATCGATGAAGATGAAGTTGACTACTCTAAGGAACAATATCCTCCCACTGATGATAAATACAAACAATTGGAGGATCGCTTCAATGCTATGGAGATTCAGCAGATACCTGACTTGGACTTTGAAGAGTTAGGTTTGGTTTCCGGAGTGTTCATCCCACCAAAGTTCAAAATCCCTACCTTTGCCAAGTATGATGGGAGCTCTTGTCCTAAAATGCATCTGAGGTTATATATCCGCGAGATTCAACCTCACACTGCCGACCGAAAGCTATGGGTCCATTTCTTCCAAGAAAGTTTGGTTGGCACTCAACTGGAGTGGTTCTATCAGTTAGAAAGAACCGACATTCACACCTGGGAGGACTTGGCTGCTGCTTTCTACAAGCAGTACCAATATAACGTTGATCTTGCACCAACTCGTGTGCAATTGCAAAATATGACCATGCGTTCCAATGAGGGCTTCAAAGAATACGCTCAAAAGTGGAGAGACCTGGCCGGCAGGGTGCAACCACCCTTAACTGATAGGGAGATGATTGACATCTTTATGGGAATTTTGACGAGACCTTTCTTCAATCACCTAATCGGAAGCTCCTCGACTGGGTTCACCGAGCTAATACTAACAGGAGAAAGGGTCGAAGCTAGCATCAAAAGCGGTAAAATCCAATGGGGTGCATCTTCAAGTACAAGGAAATAACCTTTCATTGGGAAGAAAGAGTCTGATGTTGCGTACGGTTAAAAAGGTCGTAACCAGGGTAACCACGACAAGCACGTGGGGGCAGTTCTGATCTCCAATGCTGCATCAGTGCAACAACGTAAACAGGGGCATCAGCGTAAGAAGGTCACACCAAAAAAACAATTCACTAAGATCAACATGCCACCGGCTCAAGAACTACAACACATGTTGAAAGCGGAGTTGATTATGTTAAAGGCTCCTCTCCAGAACCCCAACACTTATGCTCCTACTTATCATCCCAATGAAAGGTGTGCATATCATTCTGATAGTCCTGGACATGACACGAACAACTGTTGGGCTCTGAAGAACAAGATCCAAGACATGATTGATGTCAAGGTGATCGAGTTTGATCCTCCGGAGACTCCCAACGTGATCACCGCTCCTATGCCAAATCATTGAGAGCGTCCTTTTCATTTTGAATTTTTCAATTGTAATCTCTTTTGTTGTTCAAACACTTATCTGTTAATGTCAAACTTCATTTCATTAATGCATTGCATATGTTTGTCTTGAATTAATCCATTTGTTTTCATTATGTTTAAACTATGCTTTTTACTCCCTTTATAATACTCAACTCTTGTTTCAAAAAGTTGTAGACCTTTAGAGGGAGGATGACGAAAACAATGCCTTAATCTCATACAGTATTCTTTTGGACAGACCTTGCTGACGATGTACAAGCATTCTTTCAATTCCTAAACACTGGAGTTATAAGGAGGGTAATCCATAGTCAACCCCTTCGAGCCAAAGAAGTAGAAGTTTTATTTTTTACACAAATTGAAACCTTTAATCAAAACCTAGGGCAGGGTAGTCTCTTAGTTAATTCAAACGCACGTTCAATCATGAACTTTCACTTTGTATACAACGAATGACATCAAAAACATTCCTCTGGAATCAAAAGACGGTGATGGTTCCCTACCAACATAGGTAGTCATTATATCTCAGGAGAAAAGCCCACTAAGTCAAAACCTACGAAGGATACTTAAGAAAAACAGGGGCATCCCGCTGGCTGTAATCTCAAAACAAGAACAGTCAGGCAAAAATCAAGGATAATAAATAAAAAAAGAGGTCACTGCAAATCCTCAACAACATGAAAAATGTTGCAAAAAATGATTGCCTTCCAACAAACTTAACTTGTCTGAACCATCATCAAAACGCCATTCCAGACTCAATTGGAGTTCAAACGCACAATTAACTGAGTTTAGGATTGAAGAACATCACGAAGAATGGGCGGGTACAAATACACTTTGAGCCTTATCCTTTGTTTCTTAAACCATGAACCAGACCACGATATAACCTTTCAAAGTCCTAATTGAAGAATGGGTTAGTTCGAAAGCATACTGTTACAAAAAGGTATCCTGACTCTTGTAAGGCTTATTCTAAATCTTGATTTGAATTCATATTCTTACAAAATTATTTTATCTGCTAAAATGCATTTTCAAAACTTCAAGACAAGCATAAAATTGCATTATCTGAATATTGTCGTTTGCATATAGCTAAGTTTTTGATAATAGGAGAATTCACACGATGAATATCCAGTGACCAAAAAACCCTCTCAATGAACAAAATCACTTTGAGTGGGAAGACGCTTCCAATAACATATCTCCTATAAGCAAGTGGGCGTGATGTGTCACTATCCAACACACCTGGGGAAGTCCAGTCAAGATTCCAAGAAATCTCTCAAGAAGTGCTGAGTAACCAGGGGCAGATTTGTATCTGAATCACCAGTGGCATTAAACATGAATCCCGACAAAGGGTTACATATAATCAAACATTTCCTGGCAGTGCCACAAACACTTGCTACTAGGGGAAATAACAAACCCCCCACAAAGTACTTTTCATAGGGTGATCCCCAGCCAGAGTTTCAATATCTGAAAACTTCTCCCCAACTGAGTTGATCTCAAGAATCCTCGAGGAGTTCTGCCAAAAGAAAACACCTCTCCAACTGATTGGCAATAGAGTTTATTTCCCCAACAAACTACAGATTCCCCAACTTGAATTTGCCTCTCAAACTATCACACCTCAAGAGACCACAACTCCTCTTCCCCAATAGACTTTCCTACAATCCCCAGTAAGTTGCTGCAAAACCTGGAAAACAACCTGATAATAGTTAACTCTTTTATCCCCAACAAGTTGTTAGCTCCCTTTCTCTTCCATCAAGAGATAACTCCCTAGTATAGCAACAAACAACTAAAACTCCTGAACTCTTTTCCCCAAGAAGGAATCAACACTCTCCATAGAGTTTTCTTCTCGAGAAAAATTAACATTCCTCAACGGTGTTATCCTTAAAACAAGAATCCCCAGTGGAAACATTCTAAGCAAGGTTTGAAGATGGGCATACTCTTCATCCCCAGCGGTCATCTGGGATTCATCCTTCGAAAACTCCCCAATATTTGTCAAGAATTTATTTTCTAAGACAAAAATACATTCCAATAACATTTCGCATTTCATGCATCATATTACATACATGACAAGTGCATACGACACAATCTCATTTATTTCGAGAACATCATTGCACCATGCATTTCATACATCATGGCATTACATGAAGCTAACTCTTTACCTTTTCAAGAAAGATCAAATCAACAGATGGCTATCATCAATAATTTTCAAAAGGTCAGAGATTACCTGAAACAAGCCAGGGCAGTTATCTACATGACCAGCTGAAGCAATCCTACACGGGATCCTTCTCATACACTCTTCTAGAAACAATTCAGATGCGATCCAGATATGGCTGACATTCTGATACTTACTCTAGATTCCTTTTAAAAACAGTTCAGATGCGATCCAGATATGGCTGACATTATGATACTTACTCCAAATTCCTTCTAGAAACAGTTCAGATGTGACCTAGATATGGCTGACATTCTGATACTTACTCCAAATTCCTTCTAGAAACAGTTCAGATGCGATCCAGATATGGCTGACATTCTAATACTTACTCTAGATTCCTTATAGAAATAGTTCATATGCGATCCAGATACAGATATTATTTTGATACTTATTCCAGATTCTCTTCTAGATACAGTCCAGATACGATCCAGATACGAATGTCATTCTGTCACTCATTCAACATACTCTCAAATACAGTCCAGATACGATCCAGAAACGGATGTCATTCTTCCACTCATTCAACATACCTCTCAAATACAGTCCATATACGATCCAAATACGGATGTCATTCTGTCACTCATTCAACATACCTTTCAAATACAGTCCAGATACGATCCAGATACGGATGCCATTCTGTCACTCATTCAACATACCTTTCAGATACGATCCAGATACGGGTGTCATTCTGTCACTCATTGAACATACCTTTCAAATATAATCCAGATATGATCCAGATACGGATGTCATTCAGCCACTCATTCAACATACCTCTCAAATACAGTCCAGATACGATCCAGATACAAATGTCATTCTGTCACTCATTCAATATACCTTTCACATACAGTTCAGATACGATCCAGATATGGATGTCATTCTGTCACTCATTCAACATACCTTTCAAATAAAGTCCAGATGCGATCCAAATACGAATGTCATTCTGCCACTCATTCAACATACCTTTCAAATACAGTCTAGATACGATCCAGATCCAGATGTCATTTTGTCACTCATTCAACATACCTTTCAAATACAGTCCAGATACGATCCAGATATGGATGTCATTCTGCCACTCATTCAACATACCTCACAAATACAGTCCATATACGATCCAGATACAGATGTTATTCTGTCACTCATTTAACATACCTTTCAAATACAATCCAGATACGATCCAGATACGAATATCATTTTGTCACTCATTCAACATACCTTTCAAATACAGTCCAGATATGATCCAGATACGGATGTGATTCTTCCATTCATTCAGCATACTCTCAAATACAGTCCAGATACGATCCAAATACAGATGTCACTATGTCACTCATTCAACATACCTTTCAAATACAGTTCAGATACGATCAAGATACAGATGTCATTCTGACACTCATTCAGCATACCTTTCAAATATAGTCCAGATACGATCCAGATACGGACGTGATTCTGACACTCATTCAGCTTATTTCTCAAATACAGTCCAGATTCGATCCAGATACGGATGTCATTCTGACGCTCATTTATTACATCTTTCATATACGAGTCAGATACAATCCATTTATGGATATTATTCTGATACTCATCCCATTACATCTACTGGTTCAGTCTAAATCTCTCAACGGTTTATCCTGATTCTTTCCTGTAAACATTTTCTCTGGTTTAGATAAATCGCTCCAAGATTTATTCTGATTCTTTCCAGACCTCTGTTGGTTCAGTTTAAATCTCTCAACGATTTATCCTGATTCTTTCTCGTAGACATTTTCTCTGGTTCAGATAAATCTCCCCAAGATTTGTTCTGATTCTTTCCATACCTATGTTGGTTCAGTTTAAATCTCTCAATGGTTTATCCTGATTCTTTCCGGTAGACATTTTCTCTGGTTCAGATAAATCGCCCCAAGATTTATTCTGATTCTTTCTAGACCTCTGCTGGTTAAGTTTAAATCTCTCAATGGCTTATCCTGATTCTTTCTGGTAGGCATTTCCTATGGTTCAGATAAGTCGCTCAAAGACTTATTCTGATTCTTTTCTAGTTGAAGTCAAGTTTAGACTTAGTCTAATTTCTGTCAACAAACACCTTGGGATGGCATCTATAAGCCCATCTCTGACAACTCTCTATCATCTTACAAAATGGCATCTTTAAGCCCATTCCCTACACAATCAACCACCACATCATCTAGTGCAAATTTCTGGACACTATAGTGTTCAATCATCTTCCACCTTCAAGTCACGAATGACAGATTTTCCAATCTAACTCTTCAGGTTTAAGAAGATTGAACAGGGGCAGCTGTTGTACCCCAAAATTTGCCCTCCCATTTTTCAAGGCATTTCTCACAAGGATTCTCAAGGTTCAAGCTTGCACATGTACATTAGGATTTTCAGTATCAAGATTAAAAGGAAATTGTCAAAAAGGGGAAAAACAGATAAAAATAATATTTTGACAAATTTGGACAAAAACAAGTGTTTTTCGATTCAGCTCTTTCGATTGGCCTTTTGGCCTCTTTAGATGCAAGCTTGGCTTGCATCCTTCGACTGGGTGTGGGCCTCTAGCGCGTTGGCTTGGATTCACAAGGCACAAAGCCTTTTGTAGCCTCCTTCGATTCCAAGGCAAAAGGCTCTCTTTTGGCGTCCTTCGATTTTCACTTTTTGCCTCCTATAAGCCTTTTTCGAATCTGGACATTTTGGCCTCCTGCATGCACCTTTCGTTTGGGCATGTGGTTCCTTTGTTGCAAGCTTCGTTTGGGCATTTGACTCCCTTCATGCTTGCTTCGTTTGGGCACATGAATTCTTCAGTACAAGCTACTGGTCACACCTTTCGTTTGGGCAAATGAATCCTTTAGTACAAGCTACTGGTCACGCCTTTCGTTTGGGCATGTTGGTTTGAACAAAGATATTTTGCATGTTTGCATGAAGTCACAAGGCAGGGTCCCCTTATGTACACTCCTTCGTTTAGCCACTTGGACCTTAGGGTAGGCAAGCCTTTGACTGGACAGAACCACCTTCACAAGGTTTCCTTATATCTTGTGTCCCCTTCAAATCAGCATCTTTCGAATCCAACTCTGGGAATCCCATTCGAAGGACATGCTTGATGGTCCATTCGAAGGATTCACAAGCCACTTTAAGGCATGTTTTTGGTGACCCATACAAGGGTCACACTTTTGGCTCCTTCGAAGGATGCACAAAAGTGACTCAATCGAAAGGCACTTGTCAGAGGAAAATCAAATAGTTTTGCTTGGAGAAGAGTCTGGTCGAAGAAGGGTCAAAATGAAAAGATGATATTCAAAGATGCTTGCTGTCAAGTTCAGGTATGGTACACTGGCCAAGACTGTTGCACAGCAGTCCTGAATCACTACCACCTTCTTACACCAAAATAGCATACAAGGCACTATCTCTCGAAAGCTACAAGGAACAGGTTACTCAAATTGTTCAAACCTTGTGTTTCCCTCCAAAAGCTTCAGGCGGCCTTGCCTATAAATAAGAGGCCTCACAACATATCTAAGGGAGGACTTTTGGGCCAGAGGAACGAATCCAAAATTTTCTCAAACATCATAAGTTCTCAAACACTTAAACATTTGTGAAAACACAAATCCAGAATCCCAAACATTTGTCCCCTTCGAATCTGAAGCATCCTCATATTTTATTCCCTTTCGAATCTAATATAAAAGACATTCTGTTTGTTTTTTCTCCTACGAACCAAACAGTAGAAATGCTGCCTCTGATCCCTTCATTCGAATCCAGTAGCATTCAAGGAAACCACTTCAAGGTCCAGCACACCCTCCAGTCTCCAGCAAGGTAAGTTGTTCCAAACCCTGAGCTTTTCGTTTCTTGTATAACACATAAATAAGCTTTTATTTCGTTTCAAGCATGTACGTACCATTGTTCTTTTCGTTTCCACCCTTTTAATATATTTTCAGAGCTAACCCTTTCATTATGCTTCTTGTTTACCTAAACATGCATTGAGTATTAAACTGATTGTAAGGCAATACTAGCATGGCCTTAGGCCATGTTGCTGTTCAAAAGTTCAAACGAAAGAAACAGGAAACAGGAAGTGGGAAACGAAGCTTCTGGCTTCTACACCAATATCCAGGTCAAACGAAAGAGGTAGAAAGGCACGCTTGCACTAACTCCAGGCCCTAATCTAAAGGCACGTCTACACTATTTCCAGCCCCCAGTCGAAGGAGGTAGAAAGGCAAATTGAAGGGCATGACTTCACTGACTCCAGGCCCAAATCGAAGAGAGCCAGAAAGTGCAGAATTGAAGGACTTTCTGCCTCAATTGAAAGACCTTCATTTTTCTTTCTTTTATCTTATTTTTGCCTTTATATTTTCATGCAATTCAATATGGTTGTAATAATGTAGGATTTTATCTTTCTGCATTTTATTTTATTTTTGTATGCTTGCTAGTTAATAGGGTATGTATGGTAAGATAAAAACAATAAGTAGACAACCCCTAATCAAAGACTAAATGCATGCAAATAAAACACACTATTCACACATGCACCCTTAGGGTAATCTCACTTGTTGCCTCGGAGAAATAGTCATGTCCCTCGAACATGAGCGTTTTAGAAAAGACCCTCGATAAAAGATTGTAGTCCCTAGATGACCCTCAATGTTGCCTTCAGTAAACGATCTAGTACCTAAACGACATTGCTAAAATTTCCCATAGGTTGCCTTCTATGACTATACAAACGTCCCACGCTCGTCCCTTCACATCCAATGATGGGGCTTCTTATCAAATCAATGGTAAGATAGCAACATCTAAAGGAGGAGGAAAAGAATACTAAAAACCTTTTGAGTAGGTAGGATGCTCCTAGTTGCTCGCTTGCTCACAACAAAAAAATTTTATACACCAATACTCTCATGTTGAAACATTTTCAAAAGACAAACACTTTGTACGCGTTCTTATAGAAACGATAACCATTACAAAGACACCCTTTTCAAAATCACTTTCAAAAACACATTCCACAAACACCTCTTTGAACTATTTTCAAAACAACACTTTGTACGCGTTCTTATAGAAACGAGAACCATTACAAAGACATTTTAAAATGCTTTCAAAAACCACACCACAAGCACATTTTCAAACAAAAGAAAGTGATCTAGCAAGCAACTAAGAGACCGTAGATAACTACGGATGAAAAGGGTGCTAATACCTTCCCTTTTCATAACCTACCCCCCGAACTTAAGAAAATAATCTCGAAAGTTCTTTTCTGTTCTTTTCAACCTTTCCTTATTGGATATAAGAAAAGTCGATGGTGACTCTTGCTATTCGCAATAATTGCGATAAAACGCAAAACACCCAAGTCAGTTCTCCCACCGTGTTACACATGGGTTTTGACTTAGCGGGCTTTTCTTTTGAGAGATAATGACTGCCTATTTTAATGATTATGAGGAACCATCACAATCTTTTGTTTTGGAATGATACCTCTGACACTACTTGTCTTGTACGAGGGGAAAGCTTGCTATTGAGTGCACTATTGAATTAACTGAGAAACTACTCTGCCCCAGATTATGATTAAAGGTTTCAATTTGCGTGAAAAAGAGAACTCCTACTTCTTAGGCTCAAAGGGGTTGAATAGGGATTATCTTCCTTATAACTCCACTATTTAGGATTTGAAACAACGCATGTACATCGTCAGTAAGGTCTGTTCAAAAGCACACTATGAGATTGTGGTATCGTTTTCGTCATCCTCCCTCTAAAGGAAGTAAAAGCATAGTTTCGGTATAGTGAAAATGAATGGATTAATTCAAGATAAACATATGCAATGCATTAATGGAATAAGAAAGTTTGACATAAAATAAATGTTTGAACAATCAAAAGAAATTACAATTTGAGAATTCAAATGAAATAAACGCTCTCAATCTTAGCCATGATTCAGCATGGGAGCAGTGATCACGTTGGGAGTCTCAGGTAGGTTGAATTCAATCTCCTTGGAATCAATCATATTTTGAATCTTGTATTTAAGCGCCCAACAATCATTAGTATCATGTCCAGGACTGCCAAAATGATAGGCACACCTTGCATCAGGATTGTAGTTATGAGAAGAAGTTTTGGGGTTTGGATGAGGTTCTATCAACGTAATCAGATTCATCCTGAACATGTGTTGCAATGCTTGAGACAACAACATGTTGATTTTGGTAAATTGTTTCTTGGGCTCGTCTTGCCTTCGATGATTACCCTGTTGTTGTTGTCGCACTGGTGTAGGATTAGAAATTAAAACTGCCCCCACAGCTTGATGACGATCTTCATTACCATGACCCTTTTGGCCATACATAGCATTAGCCTCTTTCTTCCCGTTGAAAGGCTTCTTCACAACATTTGAAGACACAACCACCTGAATTTTCCCACTTCTGATTCCAGCTTATACTCTTTCACCTATCAATATTAGCTCGGTGAACTCAGCCGAAGAGCTTCCAATCAAGTGGTTAAAAAATGGACTAGACAATGTACCCAATAACATATCTACCAGCTTTCTATCAGACAGGGGAGGCCGAACTCTTCCTGCAAGATCTCTCCATTTCTGGGCACAATCTTTGAAGCCCTCGCTAGAACCCATAGACATGCTTTAAAGTTGTGTACAAGTTGGAGCGAGGTCAGCATTGTATTGGTACTGCTTGTAGAAAGCAGCAGCCAGATCCTCCCAGGTGCAGGTGTTGGTTCCCTCCAACTGATAGAACAATTCCAATTGAGTCCCCGATAAACTTTCTTGGAAGAAATGCACCTACAAATTCCTATCAGCGGTGTGAGGTTGGATCTTCCTGACATAAGACCTCAGATGCAGTTTAGGACATGAAACCCTGTCATATTTAGCAAACGCGGGAACCTTGAACTTTGGTGGGATGACCACTCTAAAAACCAGCCTTAATTCTTCAAAATCTAGACTAGGTACCCTCTGAATTTCCATGGCGTTGATATGATCCTCCAGCTGCTTGTATTTGTCATCAGTAGGAGGTTATTGTTCTTATGCGTAATCAGCCTCTTCTTTATCGTACTTTGGGTTGTGGTATTCTTCTTTTGGCTTCTCTTCCTGATTGTCTCCCTCGTTTGACGAAGTTGAAAATTCTAGAGCTCGCTTGGTCGGTCCTCTAAGTCTCCTTCCCATATTCAGGACACCTACTGGTTTCTTGGCCTTTTTCTTCTTGTCTTTGAGAATGAGAGCCTTCAGGTCCTCTTGTCCCCTAGCCAGATCCAGGAACATCTGCTGGAGTTGAGCATTCTGGGTTTGAAGGTCTTTAATATTCTGTTTGAGAGCCATTTCTTTTTGCTGAAATAAATAGCGAAAAGATAAGAAACCTTCCCTTGAAATACTTGTGATGATATGTATCCCATGTTTATGCGATGTTTTCAAGAATCTCACGGGGTAAACACAAGAAAATGTTTGAATTTTGATTGCAACTTTGATCAAAGAACTTTGTGTAGTTGAATGTCCTTCTACGAGAACCAAGCTCACCGTGTCGAGTGGGTCATAGCCTCTGACTCAAGTTGTAGTACTTTGGTCTTTTGACGACATTGGCTAGAGGAAAATAAATCCCCTTACCCTTTACTAGACGTGTGGTTCATCATAACCTGCATCACAGGCCCTAGAGATCCTTGATATGGTTATTGAAATAAGAATGGATGTTATGATGCATGATGTTATGTTTGAACAATTTAATCACACACAAGCAAAACACACAAGACCTTAGGTTTAGGCTTGCATGGGGTTTATAGGCAAGTACCATCTTGAAGTTTAGTTGGTTCAACCTGTCTTAGAAAAGTAACCGGGTTCTAAGGAGTCTCATATCACTGACCTTTCTTTTAGGCATTGTTTTAGATCAAGCATCGGAGTATTGCGGCCAAAATATCCCAAAAGTCCAATCTCAATGAGTGTAGCATCGAGTATCAACCAATCTTCAGTCGGAACCAAATCCAGCCATCTCACTACTTTCTAATGGCTTAGGATGAGTCAATTAAAAGTTATAAAGGTCGATTAGTGCTTAATGACACTATAAGGAGGCCTAATGTTATCCTTGGTTGGCTCAAGGAACATTTGTACAAGCCAGAGTATCACGCTAACGTAGCTATCACTTCATCCATATCGGTCTACACCGTACAACCTACATGATTTATTGTTACTTACCTAAAAAGGTGCCCCTGATCCGGGTGTAGGATCTTTTAGTAACAACCCAAACAAGCTCTCAAAAGTAAAGCATACACAACACACAAGGTAAAGAAAATTTAGAATTATCTAACTCTAAGGTAACCCCACTTTTCATAAAAATCCCCAGTAGAGTCGCCAGTTCTATGATATGGTGGCAGAACCGACTATTTATACTGGTTTTACGATTGTGTTTGCAACTGTTGCAGTAAGCAAGAGTCGTCACCGACTTTTCTTTTATCCAACAAAGGAAAGGGTGAAAAGAACAGAAAAAGACCTTTCGAGATTATTTTTGAGTAAGGGGGTAGATTATGGAAAGGGAAGGTGTTAGCGCCATTTCCATCTGTAGTTATCTACAGTTTCTTAGATGCTTAGCTCATTTTGAAATACCTTGTGCTTTGTATGTTTTTGAAAAGTATTTTGAAAGCGCCTTAGTGTGACGAACTTTGTAATGTTTCTCGAAATGGTAGAGAACGTATACAAAGTGTTTGAAAATGTTTTTGAAAGAAGTTTTTTGTAAGTGTAAAAATTGTTTGAGCAAGCATCTAACAGCTATCTACTTTACTCGAAAGGTTGTTCTTTTCAAATTTTCCTTTAGACGGTGCTATCCTACTATTAGTGAGTAGGTAGCCATAGTCGTTGGATGTTTGATGGACATGCAAAGGGACATTTATACAATCATAAAGGCAACTAGGCAAGAAACTTTAGCAACTACCCTAGGGTTTTTAATATCATATTGAGGCAACATCGAGAGGGTCATTTTTTATCTTTTAAACTAGAGGGTAGCCACTAAAGTCTCTCACGTTTCGAGAGTTATGACTGTTTTTCGAAGGCAACCAAAGTAGGGATACCCTAGAGGTGTATATGAGAGAGTGTGTTGTATTAAGTTATTTTTGTCTTGTGTTAGGTTTGCTAGCGTTTGATTATTATGTTTTTGTCATACAATCCTATTAGTCATGCATCTAGACAGTTAATAGTATGCGGGAATTTAAAGTGCAGAAGTGTAAATCCTAAACTATTACAAGGCTTCGGGGAGGGGGATTATTACAAGTCCAAAAATGGGGGAAATAAAAGCAGTAAATGTAAAGTTCTAGTTTAACTCTATTACATCCCATAAGCAAGTACATTAATATGAAAATAAAGTAGCAATATCAAACGCGCGCGAAATGGAAAAAACGTCTAAACCCTAAAAAGGAAAATCTTTTTGTTTATTTTTGTTTTATGTAAGAAAATGTTTAATTGATAATTAATTAAATAATATAGATCTAAAGAAAAAATGTTAATTATTAAATAAAATTGAAATTTAAAAAGAAATTAATTCTAAGTTTTTTTTTGTATTTTTGTTATGAATAAAAGAAATTAAATGAATTAAATCTTAGGTTTATTTATTTTCAAATTAAATAAAAAGTTAAAGTTATTACTTAATTAATTTACCAAGTTAATTTAATTTTAAAAAAAAAAAGACTAACCTAATATTTTTATGATTTTTTTATTTTAATATTGTAATGAAATAAAATTGATTAAAAAAGAAATGTTAAAACAATATAAAGAAAATTGAAATGGGCCTGCAAACAAAATGAAATGGGGGGTGTGCTTCAAAGAAGTATCATGCCTATCAACAAGAGGTCCCAGGAACTGCAAAAATAGTTAAGGGGTGAGAATAAACAGAAACCCAAGACCCAATGACAAGAGGGCCCATGCGCTCGTAGGATCTGAAAACAAAGGTTAGAAAAAAATAAAAATGGTTTCCTGCCTGGGTCAAACCCAGGACCTGGCAGAGGAGTGCCCTAAGAATGGTGTTCTTGGATTCATGTACCTAAGCTCGCATGTAACACGTTAGATCTACTCAAAACATCAATGGTAATATGAATGCATGCATAAAACTGATTTAAATTACATAATTTAGAGGATTTGAGATTTAAAATTTTACCAAAACCGTAGGATGGTTATGGTGAGGATCTGGGACGTATAAGGCTTGAACCTAGGCTCTGGAGGACTTATGGGAAACTCATGAGAGGGTTGATGATTTTAGTTTGGGTTGATAGCACCTGGAAGTGAAGTTACAGATTTTGCAATTTTTTGATTTTTTTAGAGAATTTTGAGAATGTTTTTCGAGAGCTTTTTGAAGAGGAATTTCATGCTCCTCTTGGCTTGTATTGTTGTGGGTTTATAGAGATAATATGGGCCTTCTAATAGATCAAATCAAACCCAAATGTCATGATCCATTATTCTTTGTGTTTTATTTAATTTAATTCATATTTAAATGAATAAAAATTCAAATAAATAAAAATCAAAATAAAAAATGCATGGATATATTTAGAGGTCCTTGGACACATCATGAACATATTTTAACTCCAAAAATTTAGGCCCAATAACTTAAAATAAAAAATTTGCTCAATTAAGATTTCATGCATTTCCTTTGAAAATTGCCCAACTTGTGCAATCCATAACTTGCTCAATGTTTATCCAATGATGATGATCTTTGACTTTTTGGAAAGCCAAAGATGTCTACTTCAATCCATAGTTTGATCAATTTTGCATTTTAAGATTTTATCTTGATGTAAAAGGTCTTGGAAAAAAGTGTCTTTTGTTGACTTTCTGAAAATGACATGTAATGTATGAGCTTGTATCTTTCAAATGGTGCATTTCTTGAACTTGAGGATAATAGATAATTTATAGGGAATTTGATTCTCTTAAAGATGATCTTTAGTTGGGGAAACGGGATGAAGTATGTGAAAGTTATACCTAGTCAAAGTTCAGTTGACTTTTCCTAGGAAACTCTAATTTAGCAAATCTTGACTTTTGATAATCTGAGGACTTTCCTTGAGGAATCATGATCAACCCTTGATTAAATTATTAATATCACTTAAAAATGTTGATGTTGACCAAAAATCTTGAAGTATGACTATATGTTGACCATAGTTGACTTTTAACCTAATATAGTTGATTTTCAGTCATCTGAGCAAAATTGTGATGCAAGGCATGAAACTTGGCATGGACATTCTTGAGGACATATTAGTAACCATGGAAATAACTTGAGGCCTTTGAAACCCAAACTTGTTTGTGAAAAATGAAAACCTAGTTGGAAATCCATTGCTTAGGAGGAGAATTTGTTTGGTCAATTCTTGGTCAACCTTGAGCAATTGAGGACCTCTATGAGCATGTATTGAAAAATGAGAGGGCAAATTTTGGGGTACAACAATATTCTCAATATTTCACTTTGCGACGTTATTTCACATATAACTCTCTACTCTGACTTGTTAAATACGTCTCAATTCTTTCCTAACCACTCATTTATTTATTCACACAAACTGGTAAGCGACTATTCTCATGATATAACATCAATAACTTTACACACCATTAAGATAGCAAGACAAATATATACCATCCAACACGATCTCATCTACTATCAATAAGAGATTAAGGGTGATCAGTTCCTCAATTTGTCAATAGATAGCCGACAACCATAATAGAGTATAAACCATTGTTACCAAACTATAATAGTGTTCCTTTAGAACTTGTACTCAAGTAACCTAAAGCACCATAATCCAATAATTTTCAATGAGGTTTACAAATACTTCCACATTTTCCCTCTCATTTGATTTTATCAATGAGACACCAACGCTTAACATATTACACCGTCCATATTACACTAACTTAGCCTTACTCGAAGGTTAAGCATTCTCTAACTCAAGAATTACTTTCTTCATCTCAGCATCATCAGGAATACAAATTTTATTACAGAATCTCAACACACCCTGCACGTCTAACTTGAAATCATCATTCTAAGACTGATCGAGTCTATTATACCCCAAAATTTGCCCTCTCATTTTACTTCACACATGCCCATTGAGGTCCCCAACTTGCCCTAGGATGACTAAGAATTGACCAGACAAATTCTCCTCCTAAGGCAATGAACCTCTAAATAGGTGTTGTACCCCAAAATTTTCCCTCTCATTTATCAAGTATTTTCTCACCAAGATCTCCTTTGGTTCAAGATTGCACAAGGGTTGGTCAGCTCAAGACATCTCCTTAAGCATTGATGACTAAAATTAGGGTTTGAGATTGCACAAGGATAATTGAACTTTTAATGCCTCATATGACTTCCATGGATCATTATGGACCCTCAATATTGCTCATGTCAAGTTTCAAGTCTTGGATCACATTTTTGCTCAGTCAATTGATCAGTTGACCTAAAAATCAACTATATTGGAAAAAAAGTCAATTGTGGTCAATTTACAGTCAAACTTCATAATTTTTTATCCATATCAACATTGTGAACTCCTATATGTCATTTGATCAAGTTTGGATCACAATTCCTCAAGAAATTTGATCAGATCATCAAAAGGGCAAAATGGTCAAAATTAGGGTTTTGACTGAGAAATGACAATTTCTGATTTTTGACCTAGAAAATGGTTAATTGGTTTGAGACATGATCTCAAGGTTTCAATTGCATCATTTTGACCTAATGTCATGACTCAAAACTTCCCTCAAGACCAATTGATTGATAGTTGATTTTCAGTCAACTGATCAAAAGTCAACTGCACACTAAAAAGTTAAACTTTGACTTTTTGGTCAAAATCAAGTGTCAAAGATCATAATTCATCAAAACATGTCAAAATGTGAAACTTGTTCATCAAGAAATCAAAAAGTCAAGATTTCATTTTGAAAAGTCAAAAGTTTCCAAACTTAGAAATTTTCTAAGTGTTGAAAACTTCATATTTTTTCACAACTTTGAGCCAATTTTTCACCATGATACAGGATGATTCAAAAGAAACTTTCAACATGAAAGTTGTAGATACCAACGAGATCTAAAACATTTCTCTACACAACTTCTCCTAGAAATGCATGGATTTCAAGTTATGATTTTGTGAATACATGTATGAAACTAAACACTTAGTGAAAATTTTGCCCTAATTTAGGCAGGATTTTGACCTAACTTCATGGCAATTTTACACATAGTTCCAAGGGGAATTTTCAAAAGTGATTCCAAGAGGGGTTGTGGAGCACATTACAAGATTTCTAAAATGTCCAAGAAATCCTTGAGATCATGTTTGAGCAAGGAGAATCAAAGGCATGAAGTTGGCATTTCATTCTTGAATTATAAGTCATTTTCATGATGAACAAGAATTCAAATCCATGTTAGGCTGCACAATCTTTGCTTTGCAGGCCTCAAACTTGTTTGGAACTCCATAATTAAATGTTTGCACATCTGTTAGAGGCTTAAACTCAAGCATTTGATGCATTGCCCATGCTTAATGCCATTTTGGGAAGAAAGTGCACATTGCCATTTTGGAAAAGTAGCTTTTATGCACAAAATCAGTTCTTGAGCTTTGTAGTTGTTCCTTCTGCACACACTAAGTCTATAAGATCAGAAGAAGTATGTTTAAAGTTTTGAACCATCCTACCTTGCCTTGAAACCATGTTTTTCCATGTTGCTTCAAAAACAAGTCAAAATCCACAAGCATGGGATTTTGTACTTCTGACTTCTACAAGTCTCCAAACCTTTTCCTATATGTTAAGACACTATTATGCAACTTAATACACAATTTTACAAGCTATTAAACTCCCCAAAACCAGAAATTGCCATACAAGCACAAAAACTTGTCATTTCAGATTTTTGAATCCAATCTTCAAATCCCCTCGTGCGTTTCTTGGTCAAACCATCCACAAAGCTTCTAATAGACATATAAAAGCTATCCCAACCCCTATTTCAAACTGTAATACTATTTGTACCATCCTCCATTTTCAAAAATAGGGCATTGCACATTGACTTCTTCAGCTTGATTCAAGAACACCCAGCATAAAGTAAGCTTTGCAATAGTTTCCTGGAGGTTCAAGGAAGCTAACCCAATCATCAAAACTCTTTGAAGACAACTCTAACTCAAAACACGATCTCCAGCTGCAAGGTGAGTTTTCTGACTTTTCATCTCATTATTTAGGCATTGTTAGGCTTGCATTTTCAAAGACAAAATGTAGATATCATTATCCTGAAACTGTACATATCTATAAATTTCATTTATATGGCCTGAGTAGAGAGAATTTTGGACCTGAACTTTCTAGAAAATTTAGGTTAAAATTGGTACTGTTCAAAATTCATGCTTGTCTTAGATTCATAGTTTTAATGCTTTACATTTCTGAAATCGTGATGGAATTTTCCACAAGATTCGTGTTCACATTTTTCAATTTGGTTGAGAGATGAATGAGATGCATGAGTTTAGGCACACTTTTTTGGTTTTTGCAGCGTCTGGGCCCCAAACTTTGGGCCTTCATGTTTTGTTTGCTGGCTGTAACCCCCCTAACTATGTTTACACTCCTGGCCCATTTTATTCTTTTTATTTATTTTGTTTTTTTTTAGTTTATATTTATTTCTATTTCATTTTCTTCTTCATTTTTTTTAATATTACTATTTTTATTGTTATCATTATTATTATTATTTTACTAGAAAAATATAAAATTATATTTTTATTTTAGTATTCATATTTATTTAGTTTATTTTTCTTTATAAAAATTAAAAAGAACAAAAACAATTTTCTTAATAAATTAATTTCTTTGTCTTGATTAATATTTAGATAATTAGGTTTAATTATTATGTTATATTATTTTCTTGTGAATTAAAATTAATTTAGAACTTAGGTTTGTTTTAATTAAATTTCCTATTATTTCTATTATTTAAAATCTTTTCATAAAAAAAAAACCAGAGAACCATTTTTAACTTATTTTTCTTTGTTAATCAATTTAGGTTTTTAATTTTAGTTAATTTCCATTAATTATTTTATAATTAGGGTTAGGTTAAAATCCTTTCATAAAAATCAAATAAAAATCACGTTTCTTTACTCATTTGCATTCTTGTATTTTTATCTTCAATTTTGTACAATATTCAATATGGTTGTAATAATTATTTAGATTTAATTTTCTTGAAAATCCCCCATTTGTAAATTTGTACACCCCTCCCCTAATGATGTAATAGCTTAGTATTTTTATTTTCCGCAATTTAATGATTTATATATAAATACTAGTAAATTAGGGTTTGTATGAAAAGATAAAATCAATGTTTAGAAAACCCTAATTCAAAGACAAAATAATGCATGTAAATCAACACACTTGCACACTTACACCCTTAGGGTAAATCCACTTGTTGCCTTGAGAAATAAATGGTCATAATACGCATGTAAGATGTCTTAGCAAAAACAAACAAAATACAATATCATAGTCCCTAGATGACGCTATCAAAGTTGCCTTTCAAAAATGATCTTAGTCCCTCAAAGAAATGCTAAGATATCTTACAACATTGCTATTTATGACTATACGATGAGCCATGCCCATCCGTTTTACATTCAAAGATAGGGTTTCTTATCAAATCAATGGTAAGATAACAATGTCAAAGGAAAGAGGAAATAAACAAGAAAGACTTTTGAGTAGGTAGAATGTTCCTAGTTGCTTGCTCATTTTCAAAGCAAAGCATCCTTTCTACTTTCAAAAACAAACACCAACACTTTCAAAAACATCATTCAAACTTGAAGAGATTTTCAAAAGACAAACAATTTGTACGCGTTCTTATACAAACGAGAGCCATTACAAATAAGACACCTTTTCAAAATCACTTTCAAAAACACATTCCACAAACACCTCTTTGAACTATTTTCAAAACAACACTTTGTACGCGTTCTTATAAAAACGAGAACCATTACAAAGACATTTTCAAAATACTTTCAAAACCCACACCACAAGCACATTTTTAAACAAAAGCAAGTGATCTAGCAAGCAACTAAGAGCCCGTAGATAACTACAGATGAAAAGGGTGTTAATACCTTCCCTTTTTATAATCTACCCCCCGAACTCAAGAAAACATATCAAAGTTCTTTCCTATTCTTTTCAACCTTTCCTTTTGGATAAAAGAAAAGTCGGTGGCGACTCTTGCTAACCGCAACAATTGCGATCAAACGCAAAACAACCAAGTCAGTTCTCTCATCGTGTTACACTAGGGTTTCCAGTTTTCATCAGGATGTGTAAACTCCAATGGTCTCAAATGCTGAACAAGGTCCTAATATGTCCACAGGATCATCCATGGCCAATTCCATGCCTTGCACAATAAGTTTGCTCATTAAACTGCTCAAATGCCTGGAAATCAATTGTACTAGTTCAAAAGTCAACGGTGGCCCAAATACAGTCAAACTTCAGGATTTTTGGTCAACATTAACATTTTGAAGTGATATCCTTCATTTGGTCAAGGATTGATCATGATTCCTCAAGAAATGCTCCTAACTCATCAAAAGTCAAAAATGACAAATTAGGGTTTCTATAGGAAAAGTCAACCAAACTTTGACCAGGCATAACTTTCTCATACTTTATCATAAATTTTTCCACCAAGGCTCATATTGAATAGAATAAAATTCCCTACAACTTCTCTTCAAACCTCAAAATCAAGAAATGCCCCAGTCAAAAGATATAAGCTCAGACATTATAGGTCCTTTCAAAAAGTCAACAAAAACACCTTTTGGGTCAAAGCTCCTTACATGAATATGGAAGATCCAATTGATATTTAACCAAAAAGGTTGTCTAGAGGATATCCTAAGATCTCTAAAAAGTCCAAGAACACCCTCTTAGGATTAAAAATGAGAGAGATATGCATTGCTAAAGTTGACCAATTTTGGAAAAGTGCATGAAGCCAATATTGTCCAAACATTTTTTCCAAATGGGCCCATATTTTCATACTTGAAACTTGTTTCTAACATGGACCATGACCTCTGAGCTCACTCATACATTATTTTATTATTTATATTATTTATTTTGATTTTTTATTCATTAAAATTCAAAATTAAATAAAGAAATAATGGAAATTATGTAAGATTTGATTTGGGATCTTTTTCCATTAAGTATTGGGCAAGATTTGCTGATTATGTCAAAGGAAAATCGTGGAGGGAAGATAAGATTGGATTTAGTCCAAAACAAGCCAAAAATCAAATAATTAGAAAGAAAATATTTCTCATCAAAGCATGGATCTTTTTCTACATTTGTTGACCTAATGTGATGTACTACATAAGCACATCAACCCTAGACCAAAGGCAGACATGAAGGATGCCTCCAAACCAAGAACAACATTTCAAAATTATTCAAGTGTGGTGCAATTCAAAATATCACTCTCCAGCCAATCTCAATCAGATCCAGGCATTCCATCATCCTTCTGAGGATTATGGGGGTAGAACCAACCCATTCCTGAAGGCCAAAGCATATAAAATCACCCCCTACAAAAACTCACAGTTTGCAAAATTCTCAAACTTCAAACTTTCGATTCATGGCATATAAATGATATCTCTGCACATATTTGAGTTTAATATCATATTTGCGTATATTTTGAATCGTTATATGCAAGCTTTACCGTCAGAATCAAGAAGTGCCATTATTAGGGAACAAGTTTTCTTTTTATTCGCATATGTGTTTGCAGGCTGCTTCATCCAAAAAGAAGACCACCATCGTGATTGCAGCCCTCAAAATAGGGGGGTAGGGTATCATTTACGCTTTTATTCGCAATATTTTTATAGGTTTGAAATTTGAGTCAGCCGGAGAAGGTGACCGGAGCTGGCCTGGACTCCGGTACCATTGACCAGCCTGGACTCCGGTGGCTTAAATGGCATGTTATCATTGGTCCAGGTGAGATATGATTTGGCGTGTTTTGACAATTTGACCCTTGACTGAATTTATCATTATATTATTATTGTGTCATTATGTACATGAATTAACAGGCTGGTTGTGTGGTAGAAGGGACGCGTGTAAAGGGAAGAGACCTGGGTTCGATTCCCAGGTCTTGAATTTTGTTTTTCTAATGAGTTTCCTCCAGGTCCAGTGTAGCCAAGATATCCACGCTTATCATGGGCTAGCAGATAAACACCATCAGATCTCAGTTGACCTAGATCTAGCGCCTCTAGCATGCAGGCTTACCATAGACCCTTCAGACGTAACCACACTAAACCACACGCTTACATTGGGCTTGTTGAGTTTTTGGGCCTAATAAAAATTTAGCAGCATACCCCCCAATTTGCTTTCACTATCAGGCCCATTACTTTCCCTTTTTTTAATTTCACTATTTTATTTTGTTTAATTATTTTAATTGTTTTTGTTTTAAATTATTTTTATCATAAAATAAATAAGATCACAAAATATAGTTTTAGGTTTTTTTAATTTTAATTTTGTAAATTAATTATCAATTATTTTAACATCTTTTCTTAATTAAAACTAATTAGACCTAGGATTTAATTCATGTTTAATTTATGTTCTTTTCATAATAAAAACTAAAAAAATTTAGAATTAACTCTTTTTAATTAGTTTGAATTTTCTTTAATTATTTATTTTTTCTTTAAATCTAGATTTAGATTAATTAATCTAATTTTTATTTAAACATTTTCTTGAATAGAATAAAAACAAACAAAAAAAAGATTTTTATACCTTAGGGTTTTAGACGTATTTTCAATTCGCGCGCCTTACCACTTTTCGTATTTTCTTTTCAAATATTGTAACTACACCTGGTTTGTAATAGTCTACTTAGGGTTTTAATTTCCGCATTTTACATTTTCAGTCAAATATAATTGTAATTGCCCCGAAGCTTTGTAATAGCCGTAGGTTTTACTTTTTGCACTATATTATATGCCTGTATATAAACTGCTAGTAAATTAGGCGTGTATGACAAGAACTAATGAATTAATCTCATATCACTAACATCAAGATAAAAATACCTGAAAAAGCACACTATTGCACACTTGCACCCCTAGGGTATCTCCCACTTTGGTTGCCTTCGAAACGGTCATAATTCTCGAAACGTGAGAACTTTTAGTGACTGCCCTTTAGTTCAAGAGATCAAAAGTCCCTTGATGACCCTTTGACCGTTGCCTCGGTTAAATAAGTGATCTTAGAACTTTAGGAAAATCACTAAGAGTTCTTGCCCAGTTGCCTTAGTGACTGTAAAGTGTCCCTTAGATAGTCCCTCAACATCAACGATAGGGCTACCTACTCACTAATAGTAGGATAGCACTATCTAAAGTAAAGGAGGAAAAGAATTCCTTTTTCGAGTAGGTAGATAGTTGTTAAGTACTTGCTCAAATATGATTCCTTTTTACACTTACACACTTTCAAAATTCTTTTCAAAAACGCTTTATCACACTCTTGAGAACTGATACAAGAGTTATCATAAAGCAAACAAAACCTTTCAAAACACACAAACACGTAAACAATTTTAAAAAATGAGCAAGTATCTAAGAGCTCATAGATAACTACGGATGGAAAGGGTGCTAACACCTTCCGTTTCCATAATCTACCCCTCTTACTCAGAAAATATCGGAAAAAAAAAATTTTCCTGTTCTTTTGACCCTTTCCTTTGTTGGATAAAAGAAAATTCGGTGGTGACTCTTGCTTACCGTAACATTTGCGAACACAAAACGCAAGCCAGTATAACAGTCGGTTCTGCCACCGTATCACAGAACTGACGACTCTGCTGGGGAATATAATAAAAGTGGGGTTTAGCTTAGGGTCTAGTTCATTTCTAGTATGTTTTCTTTGTCTATTTTAATTGCTTTACTTTTAAGGGTATTGTTTGGGTTACTATAAATCCTACACCCGGATCTGGGGAAACCTTTTAGGTAAGTAGCAATAGATCGTGGAAATTGTGTGGGGTATATTGACACGGTTGAAGTGATAACTACATTGATGCGACACTTTGGTGGGTACCGGTAGCCCTTGAGTTAATCAAGGAGAATACGGGGCCGTTGCATGGTGTCATGAAGCATCAATTGACCTTAGAACCTTAATTGAACAACTTGGCTATTAGGACGTAGTGAGATAGTTCTCTTTGCTATATCCCCAAAGTCGGTTGATACTCGATACTACACTCATTGATATTTGACTCCCGACTTTTGTTTGGTGGCAAGTCAGTCGTCTATCGGAATGAAACTTGTGGGAAAGATCAGTGATATTGAGATCCCTTAGAACCCGGTTACTATTTATAGGACATGTTGAACCAATAAAAACTTCAAGAGGGTATTACCTTAAAACCCATGCAAGCCTTTAACCTAAGGTCTTTGTGTGATTTTCTTGTGCTTGCTATATCTATAATTTTTTAGCATAATCATGACATCATAACATGGCATATCATACTAACCATTTTAAGGATTTTCTAGGGCTTATCTTTGTCTTGTTTTGTAGGACATGACATCCGCTCGCAGGAACACTATCCAAGTCAATCTTGTGACGGTGCCTCCTCAACTCAAGGAATTAGCATCAAGGATTCCTGAAATCTCTCCCTTCACTGAAAGACATGGTCGACTTCTCAACTCGGTCACTTCAAACCCTGATGAAGAAATGTTAAAGGTGATCTTTCAGTTCTTTGACCCGTTACATCACTGCTTCACTTTTCATGATTACCAATTAGTGCCTACTATGGAGGAGTTTTCTCAGTTATTGGGGGTACCTATCCTTAATCAGTTACCATTCAACAGTATGGAAAGAGACCCAAAGCCTGAAGAGATTGCTCGAGCTTTATCTTTACAACGGTCTGATGTAGTGGCAAATTGGGAAACCAAAAGAGGTGTCCAAGGATTTCTAGCTAATTTTTTATTTGAGAAAGCTCACCATTTTTGGGATACCCAGGATTTACAAGCTTTTGAAGAAGTGTTGGCCCTTCTCATCTATGGGATGGTAATATTCCCTAACCCGGACCAACTCATAGATGTGAATGCGGTTAAGGTTTTTCAGTCTCATAATCCGATGCCTACTTTACTTGGGGATATTATACACTCTCTGTATACTCGCACTCTAAAGAGAAGAGGGACCCTTCTTTGTTGCATTCCTCTGCTGGCTAGATGGTTTATTTCGTACCTACCTCGGTCTGTTTTGAAGAATGAGCAGGGTATGAGATGGTCTCATAGGTTTATATCCCTCACACATTCGGATATTCGTTGGTGTTATCGATCCTTGGAGAATGTTACCATCATTGATCGCTGTTGGGAATTACCTAATGTCCCTCTCTTAGGCATTAGGGGAGGAATCACTTATAATCCCTGTTTGGCATTGCGACAATTTGGTTATGCTAGAAGGGATGGTCCTCACGATGCACTCGTCCAAGGAATCATATTTGACTATGAGAATGATGTTCATGGTTATCGTAAGAGGTTCATTCGAGCTTGGGGCATGGTAAATAAAGTTGATTGCAAGACACTGGGGCACAAGAATTCCATCTCTCTTGAGACTTACCTCAAATGGGTGCAGGCTCGTGCTCAATGTCTTATGATGCCTTACTCTGACGTCTTACCTATAATTATGGAGCCAATTGCTGAGGGAGACACTCCTTACATTGTTCTTCATCCTGACACGCCAACTGATTTTGAGGAGCTACAAAAATCTTGGATCCAACTCAAATAAGAACGGGATACCTTTGAAACCCAATTCTATGCTAGCGAGAAGAAGGTTTTAGAGCTCACTGGGTTACTTCACGAAGAGAAGAGTATAAATGCTTACATTGCACCAAAGAGGATGCGCTTGTGGGAAGCTTGAGTCTTTCTTTGCTTGGAGAGTTTATTTTTCTTCGTTACTTCCCTTGTAAGCCCAAAGGCATCATGGTGACTGATAAAACTTCTTAATGCAATTAACATTTGTTCTCTTTCTGTTTAAGCAAATTTAAGTCTTAGAAATCCTTGAAAACATTGCATAAATATATCATACATATCATTGCATAAGCAGGTTCATAGCAGGTTTCTCATCTTCTTCGTTGTTTATCTCAGCAGTAAAGAAATGGCTCTCGAACAAATAGTGAAGGATCTACGAACTCAAAATGCCCAGTTTCAACAAATGATCATGGCTCTGGCCAAGGGGAAAGAGGAACTGAAAGCCCTGATTGTCAAAGAGGAGAACAAGAAGCTAAAGAAGCCAGCTGGTGTGGTGAATTTGGGAAGGAGGTTCAAATGACCATTAAGGCAGGTTGTAGCACTGGCATCTTTGTCAAAAGAAGGACACAATCAAGAAGGGGAAACAAGAGAGGAACATCCCAGTCCAAGGGAATCTGATAATGAGACTGACTATAATGAGGAGCAGTATCCTCCGGCTGATGAAAAATACAAATAGTTGGAGGATCGTCTGAATGCAATGGAAATCTAGAAGGTTCCTGGACTGAATTTTGAAGAGCTAGGTTTGGTTTCTGGGGTTGTCATCCCACAGAAGTTCAAGGTTCTGGTGTTTTCTAAATATGATGGGGTTTCATGTCCCAAGATACACCTCTGATCTTATATGAGGAAGATTCAGCCTCACACTGCTGACAAGGACTTATGAGTCCCCTTCTTTCAAGACAGTCTATCTGGGACTCAACTAGAGTGGTTCTATCAGCTAGAAGGGACCAATATTCATAACTGGGAAGACCTGGATGCTGCTTTCTACAAGCAGTATCAGTATAATGCATACCTTGCTCCCACCCGTACACAACTCCAAAGTATGTCTATGGGTTCGAGCGAGGGTTTTAAAGACTATGCTCAGAAGTGGAGGGGCTTAGCAGGAAGAGTCCAACCTCCCCTGTCTAATAGGGATTTAGTGGATATGTTTTTGGGTACCCTATCTGGTCCATTTTTCAATCATTTGATTGGAAGCTCCTCAGCTGGCTTTACTGAGTTGATTTTGACAGGAGAAAGAGTGGAAGTTTGGATTAGAAGTGGAAGGATTCAGAAGGGTGGCTCTTCAAGTGCGGGAAAGAGACCTTTCATAGGGGAAAAAAAGGTAAGTGTTGTTTACAATCAATGAAATCAGGGCAGGACCGAGCGCCGTCCAACGATAAGGGCTGTTATGATATCCAAGCATGTAGCTACTCAATAACGAAACAATCAGCCTAGAGCAAAAAGGCTTGTAAGACAGTTTAACCGGATAAATATGACTCTCTCTTAAGTTTTTCCACACTTGCTAAAATCTAATCTGGTAACTTTGCGGGAAGCTCCGAAGAATCCCAACACCGCGTCTCCTTGCTACAATCCAAATGCTCATTGTGCTTACCACTCAGAAAGTCCAGGTCATGGTATAAACGACTATTGGGCTTTGAAAAACAAGGTGCAAGACCTTATCGAGGCGAAGGAAATTAAATTTGACACTCCTGATATTCCCAATGTTATAACTTCTCTCGTGCCCAAGCACGACCGTGGTGTTAATGTTGTTGACAATGATGTGTTTGTTACTTCTGTTGAGGAACTTGTTACTCCTCTCATGACTGTTAAGTGGAACTTGTTGAAAGCCAGTTTATTTCCGGTCTGTGGTGAAGGTTGCCATTTATGTTCATCTCTACCGACTGGTTGTTATTTGTTGAAAGCGGGTGTTCAGCGCCTGATGGATGATAAAGAGATCTTATTTGAGAAGACTCACGTCCCGACCATTTCTTGTAAGAATGTTTCAATCATAACCATTTCTGCCAATCCTCCCAGGGTCTCCACCAAAAGACCCATCGGGATTACATCTACTTCGAAGTTGGCTCCTCTGATCATCACTATGCCAGGGCCAATCCCATACTCCTCGGACAAGGTTGTTCCCTGGAACTATGGGGCTGACGTCTATTACCACGACGTCAAGCAAGACATGTTGGTTGTTGAAGACCAAGTTTCTGAAAATAATGATCCCGACATTGGCGACATGGTTGGAACCAGCAAAATAACAAGAAGTGGAAGAGTGTCCTCCCCTGAGATTTCTCCTCCAAAAGTCGTTACTATTCCTATGATCATTCCTACTATTGTTCCTGCTGATACTACCACTACAACTCTTGTGATTACCCCAGTTGCCACCCCTATCACCGAGTCGGCTGGGACTCAGGGCAAAGACATATTGATTGAGCATGTCCAGACGAAGGCGCATTCAAAATCTATCCCAGAGGCTTCCAAGAAGGAAATGGAAGAAATCTTGAAGATTATAAAGAAGAGCGACTATAATGTGGTCGAATAGCTGGGGTTGACCCCTTCTAAGATTTCAATGTAGCCCTACTATTATGCTCTGAAGCTCATGCAAGGATTTGGTGAAATTCCTTAAAACTGCCCATGTGCCAAAAGAAACCTCTGCTGACCAATTTGAAGATTGTGTGGCCAGTTTGACGGTTGATAATGGTTTGGGTTTTTTTGATGTTGATCTGACACCCAGAGGAAGAAAACACAATGATGTTGCATGTCTCCATCGAATGCATGGGAACTACTTTGGCCCATGTTCTAGTAGATACTGGTTCATCATTGAACGTGCTGCCCAAGAAGGCTCTGGATAGATTAGACTGTGAAGGTTTGACCCTGAAACCCGACAACATTGTAGTGAGGGCTTTCGATGGTTCGAAAAGAATGGTGCACGAGGAGGTGGACATCCCCATCAAAGTTGGTTCTCATACCTTTGACTCCACCTTCTACGTGATAGATATCAGACCATCTTATTCTTATTTGTTGGGTCACCCTTGGATCCATGGGGGGGAGTTGTCATATCCACTCTGCATCAGATGATGAAATACCCGGTGAAAGGAAAGGTTGTCACGGTACATGGGAAGAAGAATACATGGTAAGTCACCTGAACTCCTTCAGGTGTGTGGAAAGGGATAGAGATTTCATCTAGACTCCGTGTCAGAACTTTGAAGAGGTGCCTCAGACCATGGCTGCAACTGATATTGTCACCAATATGCCAAAGATCACTAGACCTCCCTTGAAAATGGCTTCTCCCAAAGATGCCAAAGCAGTTATTGAAGAAGGTGGGTGTACCATCTGGGGCCAATTCCCTAACATTCCATACAAATCTGATAATTTTGGTTTGGGTTTCTCTTCAGGGGCTCAAAGGGTTGTTCGTCGTGCTCGTGCTGGAGGACCTCCCCTACGCATCAGCAATCATGGGGTCAACGCTCTAGAAGACAGTGATGGTGACTATGACATGGATAGCTGGATCTTCCCTACTACCAACGACGGACCCAGTAACTGGACGGAAAAATACTTTGTACCAATTACTTTTATTCAGAAGTAATTGTCTTTCTTGTTTTCGGATATGTAATAAACAATATAAACTCTATGGCCATGTGTCTTACCCGGGGCACAATGGTTTATTTGTGAGGGTTATCATGTTTCAATCTCATATGTCATTAATAAAGCATTGGACGTTTTGCATACAAATTTTGCGCTCTCTATTTTTCTTTTTACTTCATCTATACAGCTATGCTCTTACACACACTCACATATTAAACTGTAGATCCATATCCACTCTGGATCCCATTGATAACAGTTCTATTATTACCGGTTATGACTTTGAAAATTTGATCAACCAAGCCGAGGACAAAGGTGAGGAAGATTGTGAGGTACCCGGAGAACTTGCTAGACTGTTATAGCAGGAAGAAAGGGCTATACAGCCTCATGAAGAGCCAGTTGAGACAATAAACTTGGGCACATAAGAGGATAGAAAAGAAGTCAAGATAGGTGCAAATCTGGAGCTTAGTGTCAAACAGCGGTTGATACGAATGTTGCATGATTATGTCGAGATCTTTGCCTGGTCATATGAAGACATGCCAGGACTAGACACGGATATTATGGTTCATCGTCTGCCAACTAAAGAAGATTTCCCTCCAGTAAAGCAGAAGGTCCATCATATGCACCCTGAAATGTCAGAGAAAAACAAAGCAGAAGTGATGAAGCAGTTCAATGTTGGGTTCTTAGCTGTCACCTCTTATCCATATTGGGTTGCTAACGTAGTCCCGATGCCTAAAAAGGAAGGCAAGGTACGGATGTGCATGGACTACAGAGATTTGAATAGGGCAAGCCCCAAGGATAACTTCTCGCTTCCCCATATTGACGTTCTGGTTGACAACACCACACGACATAAGATCTTTTCCTTCATGGACGGTTTCTCTGGTTACAATCAGATCAAGATGGCACCTGAAGACATGGAGAAGACAACCTTCGTCACACAATGGGGCACTTTCTGTTACAAAGTGATGACGTTTGGGTTGAAGAATGCTGGGGAAACCTATCAACAAGCCTTGGTAGCTTTGTTTCATGACATGATTCATCATGAGATAGAGGTCTATGTTGATGACATGATAGCCAGGTCTCAAACTGAGGAAGAGCACCTTGATCATCTACAAAAGTTGTTTGATAGGTTGAAAACGTAAAAGATAAGGTTAAATCCAAACAAGTGCACCTTCGGGGTAAGGTCTGGTAAACTTCTAGGTTTCATTGTTAGTGATGAGGGCATTCAGGTAGACCCTGCAAAGGTGAAGGCTATACAAGAGATGTCTGCTCTTCGCACTGAGAAAGAAGTTAGAGGTTTCTTGGGACGCCTAAATTACATTTCCATATTCATTTCCCATTTAACTTCTACTTGTGAGCCAATCTTCAAACTCCCGAAGAAAGATCAAGTGGTAAAATGGAATGACGAATTCCAGAACGCCTTCGAGAGAATCAAGGAATACCTTCAAGAACCTCCAATTCTGATGTCACCAATTGAAGGAAGGCCTTTGATAAAGTACTTAACAGTGCTAGATAATTCAATGGGGTGTGTGCTGGGGCAGCATGACGAGTCCGTTCGAAAAGAGCATGTAATGTACTACCTTAGAAAAAAGTTTACTGACTGTGAAACAAGATACTCACTGCTCGAGAAAACTTGGTGCGCTTTGGCATGGGCTGCTCGCCGACTTAGACAATATATGTTGACCCACACTACTTTGTTGATATCTAAGATGGATCTGATCAAGTACATCTTCGAGAAGCCCGCTCTCTCCGGAAGAATAGCAAGATGGAAAATGTTCCTGACCGAATACGATATATAATACACGACCCAGAAAGCAATCAAGGGAAGTGTAATAGCTGATAATTTGGCTCATCAGGTTGTGGATGACTACCAATCCATGAACTTTGAATTCCCGGATGAGAATATTATGTTAGTGACTGACTGTGAAGAACCCAGACTGGATGAAGGACCTGAGGAAGGATCTCGGTGGACTATGGTTTTTGACGGAGCTTCCAACACACTCGGCAATGGCATCGGTGCTGTAATCATATCTCCTGAGGGTTGTCATACTTCTTTCACTGCCAAATTATGTTTCAATTGTACCAACAATATGGCAGAGTATGAAGCATGCATCATGGGTCTCAAAGCTGCTATTGACATGGGGATCAAGTTCTTAAGCATTTTCGGGGATTCAGCCTTGGTAATAAGTCAAATCAAAGGGGAGTGGGACATGAAGCACCCTAATATCATTCCTTACAAAAACACGTGCTAACGTTGCTTCCACACTTTGAAGAAGTAACCTTTGAACATTTTCAACGAGAAGAGAACCAGTTAGCAGACGCGCTAGCTACTCTGTCATCCATGTTCAAGGTCAGATGGGACAATGAAGCTCCTCAGATCACCATTGAGAGATTGGATGAACCGGCATATTGCTATGAGATCGATGTTGAAGGGTTAACAGACAAACCTTGGTTCCTTAAAGTGAAAAGGTATCTCGAGGCTCAAGAATATCCTGAGGGGGCGTCTGTCAATGATAATAAGTTTCTGAGAAGGTTCTCTGCAAAGTTCTTCCTCAGTAATGGAATCCTCTACAAGCGCAACCATGACTCTACTTTACTTCGGTGTATAGACAAGAGTGAAGCAGAGAGGATTATGGAAGATTTACACGAAGGTACCTTTGGCACCCACTCTAGTGGACACACCATGGCTAAAAAGATCCTACGGGAAGGATACTATTGGTCCACTATGGAAGCAGATTGTTATCAATATTCTCGAACTTGTCACAAATGCCAGATCTATGCTGATAAATTACATGTACCTCTGGTTCCCTTGAATGTCTTGACGGATCGCTGGCCCTTTGCAATGTGGGTGTGATACAGTGGGAGAACTGACTTGAGGTTTTGTGTTTGTTTTCGCAAATGTTTCGGTTTAGCAAGAGTCGCCACCGACTTTTTATTTTATCCTAAGGAAAGGTTAAAAAGCACAGGAAAAACCTTTGAGATGTTTTCTTGGGTTCGGGGAGTAGATTATAGAAAGGGAAGGTATTAGCACCCTTTCTATCCATGGTTATCCATGGGCTCTTAGTTACTTGCTTAGATCACTTGCCTTTGCTTTTCAATTGTTTGAAATGGTACTTTGTGTGTGGTTTTTGAAAATGTTTTGAAAAAGATGCCTTGTCTAGGCAACCATTGTAACAATTCTTTACTCGAATGTTTTACAAAGGTGTTTATCTTTTTGAAAATATATTTCAATGTTTTTGAAAGTTTGTTTTGAAGTTGTGTTGTGATGTGTGTTTTGAAAAATGGCAAGGATTGTTTTGCAAGTTTGGTCAAGTAACCAAGAGCTATCTACCCTAAATTTCTCAAAGATCTTTCTTATGTTTTAACCCTTTTAACAGTGTTGTTTCACCATTGTATTTGGTGAACAACCTTGTGTTAGGATGTTAACGGGACGGGCGCGGGTCATCGTTTAGACCATAGAGGCAATAGTGTCAAGTATCTTTGGCCATTTTCTCAATGGACTTGATCATTTTAAGCAACTTGATAGCGTCATCGAGGGACTATGATCATTTGATTTGTTTTTGTTTTTGCCAAAGACACTTAACATGCAACCATGGCCCATTTTTGAAGGCAACAAGTGGAGTAACCCTAGGGGTGTGAGTGTGCATTGTGTTTGTTTTTCATGCATGTTTATCTTGGATTAAGTCAAGCTATTTGTTGATTGATTTTGCATACAAACCCTAGGTCTATCATGGCATAATTTGTAACTTTTAAATGTGCGAGAATTTAAAGTCCTAAATTATTACAACATGATTATGGGGATGGGGATACAAGTTTGCATTGGGAATATTTGACAAGGAAATAAAATCTAAGTTATTACAACCATATCGAAAGTATAGGATACAAATATTTAATTGTACAATATTTAAATAAATACAATAAATAAATATCAAAATGCAATGTATTAAGCAAAAAAGGATTTTTTATGCATGTAAAAAGGTTTTCATGTTTGAAGTATAAACAAAATAAAATAAAATAAAGTCATTTTTTGGTTATTTTTGTTGTTTAGGGCAAAACCCTAATTTTTGAATAAATAGTATTTATTCATTAATTATGTACAATATTTGTTAATTATATACAAAAAATAAAAAGTATATTGTAAAAAAAAGTATTTTTAGTGTCATATATTAATAAAAATAAAAATGTATTATTTTCATATTTTTATCCTAAGTATTCTAATAAATATAATATACAAGTATTTATATATATATATATATATTTACTAAACCTATTAAATATAAAAAGATAAAATTAAATATTTATGTATATAAAAAAATGTATATTTAAGAAAATATTTTCAAGGTGTAAATAAAAATAATAACTGAAAATAAATATAATTTTTATATTATTTTTTAGGGTTTTAGTAAAAAGTATTCATATTATTTACATATATATACTAATAAAACAAATGCCAAATAAATATTAAAAAAATGTGGAAAAATATTTTTAATTGTTTTTTATGTTTGAGCAAAAAATATAAAATCAGAATCAAAAAGAAAAATGCAAAAATGACAAACATTTCACACAATGGGCCAGGGGGTGCAAATGGAAAAAAGGGGTGCAAAAAGTAAGTTGACTCAAGCCCAGTCCAAGTCAACTTTGTCTTCAACCTCCAGCAACCTTTGAACAACAAATAACGCGCGTTTCCTTGCTTCATTCAAACTCCTGATTCCTTGATTTTTAGCCAAAACTCATAACATAAACAATGTAGAGCATCAAACCACGATTTCAAATATGTAAAAAACTTGTCCTAACTCTAAGAAACCAGGGAGAATTTCTTCACCCCCAATTTCTGACCTAGTTTTTCTTCAATGTTCATGGTTAAAATTCTCACAGCATGCTTAATATAAATGAAAAGTGGGCACATGTATGGCTTCAGGGCTATGAGTAGAGCATGTTTCATTCACAAACCTAAGCCTAACTCTTCCTAGATTGAGAGATAGAAGTTCATAGATTACCTGTTTCAGCTTGAATCGTGTGCAGCAATGTGGCCAACTTCAATGGAGTTTGAGCTTCTGTATAGCTTGCCTGAAGTCCAAGGGAGCTTCTCCAACACCTAGCTTGCTTTGAATCACTCTGTATCGTGCTATAGAAGTCCACCTGCAAAACTGAAAACTGAAAATGGCAAGTGAGATTAGGGGTGTTACAGCTTGTGTTTAGGGCTTGGGATAGTTTGTGTGGATGGAATGGAATGTATTTGAACTGGTTTTAGCCAAAGTGCACAAGTGGATTGAGCTGTGGACTTCAATCTGCAGGGGGTGCCCTGTTTTGCAACAAAACTTTGATTTGGTGTATGAGGAGGTATCAGGGATGGAAGGGTCATGCCATAGGTCAGTTTTGATGTGTGGAAGCTGTGTACAAAGTTTGTTTTGGCTGGTGTTTACAGGAATGAAAGATGGAGAGTTTTTGCAATGTTTCTTCCACTATAAGCAAGAAAGTGCAAGTTGTGATATAGGCTTGTACAATACTCTCAAGCATGCTGCAGCATTTTATCTTGATCAGTGGGATTTGTGTACCAAGCTTTGCCTCAAAGATATGGCCTGTACCTCAAGGATTTGGAACTTGACATAAAGTGTTACTTTTCCAAAATGGCAAATTAGCTTTTTCCAAATAAGGATTAATTCTATGTGCAATGCCCAAATGGGTGAAATAAGGCCTTAACACAATGGTTAGGCATTAAATTGTTAAGTGTAAAGAGGTTTAGAGGCCTGCAAGATAGCATAAACCATGCTGATTTGAAAAATGCCAATGTTATGAACATGCTTTGGCCATGAACAAAAGTGAGTTTTGGCCAACTTTGCAAATTCAATTCTCTCTAACCACAAGGGTGTTTGAGAAGTTCTTGGATAATTTGGAAAGCTTGGAATGTGTACTACAATCCATCTTTGTAATGAAAATTGAAAATCCAAGTGGAACCATGTGAAAAATGGCCAAGAAGTTGGACAAAAATCTTGCCTAGAATAGGGCAAATTTTCTCTAAGTTAAAAATGTTTTGCACCCTTGTTCCAAAAATCATAACTTGAGATACAAGCTTCTTTTGAGAAAACTTTGTGAATCAAAGTTGTATATTTTGCAATGGACTACAACTTTCATGTTTCAAGTTTTGTTTGAATCCATTTTCATCTTGGTGAAAAAATGGTACAAAGTTAGGAAAAAATAAGGAAATTTCATAACTTAGAAAATTTCTAAGTTATGAAATTTCTTCATTTTAAACCCTAATTTGCAATTTTGGGTTTCTTGATGAACAAGTTTCATAATTTGACATGTCTTGATGAAAGATGAACCTTGGCACTTGATTTTGACCAAAAAGTCAAAGTTTGACTTTTCAATATAAAGTCAAATTTTGATCAGTTGACTGGAAAATTCATCTGTCAATCCTATGCATTTGAGATCTTTTGAACTTGTTGAATGGGTCAAGACAATGCCATTGAGTCATTGAGTCCATATGTGATCTTGGTTTGCCATTGGTTAGGTCAAACAGTCAAAAATTTCCTTTATGCAATCAAAACCCTAAAAATGACCATTTTGTCCTTTTGGTGATCTGATCAAATTTCTTGTGGAATTGTGATCCAAACTTGACCAAATAGTTCATATGAGTTCATTATGTTGATGTGGGTCAAAATTCATGAGGTTTGACTGTCAATTGGCCACAGTTGACTTTTTCCCCAATACAGCTGATTTCTAGGTCAACTGTCCAATTGACTGGGCAAAGATTGGAATCAAGGCTTGAAACTTGGTATGGATAAACTTGTGAGTCCAACATGAAGCATGAAAGTCACTTTGGGAATTTTAGGTCAAAACATCCTTGTGCAAACTCAAACCCTAATTTGGGTCAACAGTGCAAGGAGAGGCCTTGAGCAGAGCAAACCCTAACTTGATCTTGAGTTCCAAGAGTCTTGTGGTGAGAAAATGTTGATGAAATGGGAGGGAAAATTTTGGGGTACAACAGTTTCCCCTGTTCAATCTTCTTGAACCTGAAGAGTTAGATTGGCAAGTTTGCCTTTCGCGTCTCGAAGGTAAAAGGAGATTGGACACTAGAGTGCCCGTAAATTTGCACTCGTCAAAACATAGGTGTGGGAATGGGCTTAAAGATTCCATTTGGAGATGGGCTTAAAGATGCCATTTGGAGATGTGACAGAATCTTGTCGGGGGATGGGCTTAAAGATGCCATCTGGAATGCATGTTGTAGGTGAAAGAAATGAGTATCAGAAAGGTATCCATGTTTGGAACATCTCTGGACTGGGGGGTCTGAACAAGCAATAGATTGACATCCATGTTTAGAGAATCTGTAAACTGTTTTCAGAAGTCTCGAAATTGAATAAGCAATAGATCAGCATCCATGCTGGGAAGCGTCTGTAAACTATTTTCAAAAGTTGAGTCTGAACAAGCGATAGATTAACATTCGTGTTTGGAGAATCCGTAAACTGTTTTCAGAAGTCTTGAAATTGAATAAGCAATAGATCAGCATCCATGCTGGGAAGCGTCCGTAAACTGTTTTCAAAAGTTGAGTCTGAACAAGCGATAGATTAACATCCATGTCTGGAGAATCCGTGAACTATTTTCAGAATTCTTGAAATTGAATAAGCAATATATCAGCATCCATGCTGGGAAGTGTCCGTAAACTGTTTTCAAAAGTTGAGTCTGAACAAGCGATAGATTAACATCCGTGTTTGGAGAATCCGTAAACTGTTTTCAGAAGTTGAGAATCTGAACAAGCGATAGATTAACATCCATGTCTGGAGAATCCGTGAACTGTTTTCAGAAGTCTTGAAATTGAATAAGCAATAGATCAGCATCCATGCTGGGAAGCATCCGTAAACTGTTTTCAAAAGTTGAGTCTGAACAAGCGATAGATTAACATCCGTGTTTGGAGAATCCGTAAACTGTTTTCAGAAGTTGAGAATCTGAACAAGCGATAGATTAACATCCATGTCTGGAGAATCCGTGAACTGTTTTCAGAAGTCTTAAAATTGAATAAGCAATAGATCAGCATCTATGCTGGGAAGCGTCCGTAAACTGTTTTCAAAAGTTGAGTCTGAACAAGCGATAAATTAACATCCGTGTTTGGAGAATCCGTAAACTGTTTTCAGAAGTTGAGAATCTGAACAAGCGATAGATTAACATCCATGTCTGGAGAATCCGTGAACTGTTTTCAGAAGTCTTGAAATTGAATAAGCAATAGATCAGCATCCATGCTGGGAAGCGTCCGTAAACTGTTTTCAAAAGTTGAGTCTGAACAAGCGATAGATTAACATCCGTGTTTGGAGAATCTGTAAACTGTTTTCAGAAGTTGAGAATCTGAACAAGCGATAGATTAACATCCATGTCTGGAGAATCCGTGAACTGTTTTCAGAAGTCTTGAAATTGAATAAGCAATAGATCATCATCCATGCTGGGAAGCGTCCGTAAACTGTTTTCAAAAGTTGAGTCTGAACAAGCGATAGATTAACATCCGTGTTTGGAGAATCCGTAAACTGTTTTCAGAAGCTGAGAATCTGAACAAGCGATAGATTAACATCCATGTCTGGAGAATCCATGAACTGTTTTCAGAAGTCTTGAAATTAAATAAGCAATAGATCAGCATACATGCTGGGAAGCGTCCGTAAACTGTTTTCAAAAGTTGAGTCTGAACAAGCGATAAATTAACATCCGTGTTTGGAGAATCCGTAAACTGTTTTCAGAAGTTGAGAATCTGAACAAGCGATAGATTAACATCCATGTCTGGAGAATCCGTGAACTGTTTTCAGAAGTCTTGAAATTGAATAAGCAATAGATCAGCATCCATGCTGGGAAGCGTCCGTAAACTGTTTTCAAAAGTTGAGTCTGAACAAGCGATAGATTAACATCCGTGTTTGGAGAATCCGTAAACTGTTTTCAGAAGTTGAGAATCTGAACAAGCGATAGATTAACATCCATGTCTGGAGAATCCGTGAACTGTTTTCAGAAGTCTTGAAATTGAATAAGCAATAGATCAGCATCCATGCTGGGAAGCGTCTGTAAACTGTTTTCAAAAGTTGAGTTTGAACAAGCGATAGATTAACATCCGTGTTTGGAGAATCCGTGAACTGTTTTCAGAAGTTGAGAATCTGAACAAGCGATAGATTAACATCCATGTCTGGAGAATCCGTGAACTGTTTTCAGAAGTCTTGAAATTAAATAAGCAATAGATCAGCATCCATGCTGGGAAGCGTCCGTAAACTGTTTTCAAAAGTTGAGTCTGAACAAGCGATAGATTAACATCCATGTTTGGAGAATCCGTGAACTGTTTTCAGAAGTTGAGAATCTGAACAAGCGATAGATTAACATCCATGTCTGGAGAATCCGTGAACTCTTTTCATAAGTCTTGAAATTGAATAAGCAATAGATCAACATCCATGCTGGGAAGCGTCCGTAAACTGTTTTCAAAAGTTGAGTCTGAACAAGTGATAGATTAACATCCGTGTTTGGAGAATCCGTAAACTGTTTTCAGAAGTTGAGAATCTGAACAAGTGATAGATTAACATCCATGTTTGGAGAATCCGTGAACTGTTTTCAGAAGTCTTAAAATTGAATAAGCAATAGATCAGTATCCATGTTGGGAAGCGTCCGTAAACTATTTTCAAAAGTTGAGTCTGAACAAGCGATAGATTAACATCCGTGTTTGGAGAATCCGTAAACTGTTTTCAGAAGTTGAGAATCTGAACAAGCGATAGATTAACATCCATGTCTGGAGAATTCGTGAACTGTTTTTAGAAGTCTTGAAATTGAATAAGCAATAGATCAACATCCATGCTGGGAAGCATCCGTAAACTGTTTTCAAAAGTTGAGTCTGAACAAGCGATAGATTAACATCCGTGTTTGGAGAATCCGTAAACTGTTTTCAGAAGTTGAAATTGAAGCTTATTAATCTTATCCTGAAAAGGGTAAAATATTAGCTGAAACACAAAGTTATGTTGCATTAAATGTATGATGCAATATATGTTATATCAATGTTTATGATATGAATGTAATAAATGCGCATGTAAGCTGATGAGTTGTCTTGCTGAGGATAGATGAATCCTGGATAGCCGGAGATAATAGAATCTTGACTGCTGCCGGGGAAAGTGAATCCTTAACTGCTGCAGGGGATTGCAAGAATCTTTGATTGTTGAAGCTGAGATATCCTTGTTGACTACTGACTGCTTGGGGAACAAGATCTTCAGTTGTTGAGGGATCTTAGGACCACTGCTGGGGATTGAAAATCCTTGATGACTTGTGGGAAATGAGAATTCTGACGATCTCTACTGGGGAGTCCAGAACCTGGTAGACTTATGCCGGAGAAGTAAGACTGAGAATCTTCAATCTGATGGGAAGCATCTCTGTGGGGAGACTGTTCACTAGTCTGGTTCCGCTGGGGATTGATAATTGGAAGTTTCGGCTCCGTTGGGGATTGATAATAGGAAGTTTCGGCTCCGCTGGGGACTAACAGTTTTGGCTCCACTGGGAATCTTGAAACTTAACTCTGAGGGGAATTAGATTCTGGAAGGCTCTCTGTCTGGGGAAATCAGCTTTGAGAAAGCTTTTGTTCTGCTGAGGATCTTGAAGTTCAACTTTGTTTGGGGAATTAAGTTCTGGATTTTAACTTTGTTGAGGAATTTGGAGTTTAATTCCGCTGGGGATTTCTTCTGAAAGGGCATCAAGATATCTATTTGTACCTTCAACCTATCAGTAATCCTCTTTCTTGATTTGTAAGAAAATGATTATGTTCAAATGCATATGCCTATTTAACAAAACATTGGATGTTTCTCAAATAAAACATAAGTGTAAAAAGCAAAAGGAAGACAAAGCAAATTTCTGTATTTGGAAAAGTGTTTGTATTAACTTTTTATGAGTATCTTTGTACAAAGGAGACAGGCATCCTAGTAAGAGGATGTTGTCGTAAAAAATTGAAAATTTTATACAAAAGAAAGATGGCTATGTGTAACAATTCCATGGGATTCCCATTCTGCTATAGCCTTCACAACTCTGAATATCTTGTCCATTCAATGCTTCGTCCGCCAATGATTGGATTGATCAGAAGCTCTAAGCTTGTTGATGAAGAGATTGTTCTTTAAAGTGATTCGACGAGACATAGTCATACGCTTTAATTCCCTAACTTTTGCCTGAATCGCCCTTTCGGGTTTTCGATCCACCGGGAAACCCTTTTTTGCCCAAGTCGCCCTTTCGGGTTTTCAACTTGCCGGGTGTACAGATTTTTTTGTTTTATCCCTAATTTTTGCCTGAACCGCCCTTTCGGGTTTTCGGTTCACCGGGATGCCCATTTTTGCCCAAGTCGCCCTTTCGGGTTTTCGACTTGTCGGGTTGTTTTATGCGTAGTATCTTTTGACTATGTCTGCGTTCGTAGGGTGTGACAAATCGTCACCGTCCATGGTGGTCAGAATCATTACACCACCAGAAAAGATGCTCTTGATCATAAATGGTCCTTCGTAAGTAGGAGTCCATTTGCCCCTGGGATCACTTTGCGGCAAGATGATCCGCTTGATTACAAGATCTCCGACTTGATACACTTGACGTCTGACTTTCTTGTTGAAAGCCTTGATCATCCGTTTTTGGTACGTCTGACCATGGCAAACAACAGTGAGTCGCTTCTCATCGATCAAATTGAGTTGATCAAGTCGGGTCTGAATCCAATCGTCTTCATTCAAACCAGCGTCCTTCATAATCCTTAAAGAAGGAATCTGAACCTCCATGGGTAGGACAGCTTCCATGCCATATACCAAAGAAAATGGGGTTGCCCTTGTTGAAGTACGTGTCGTGGTACGGTATCCATGCAGAGCAAACGGTAACATCTCATGCCAGTCCTTGTAGGTAACTGTCATTTTCTGAATGATCTTCTTGATGTTTTTGTTCGCAGCTTCAACATCACCGTTCATCTTCGGCCGATAGGGAGATGAATTGTGATGATAAATCTTGAACTGTTCGCATAGAGCGGTGATCATAGTATTGTTCAGATTTGTACCGTTGTCTGTGATGATCCTGTCGGGGACACCATACTGGCATATGAGGTTCTGCTTGATGAAGCGGGCAACCATATTCTTTGTAACAGAGGCAAAGGAAGCTGCTTCGATCCACTTGGTAAAATAGTCAATAGCGACCAGGATGAAGCGATGTCCATTGGATGTCGTGGGCTTGATCTCTCCAATCATGTCAATGCCCCACATTGCGAATGGCCAAGGAGCTGTCAGAACGTTGAGAGGAACAGGAGGAATATGTACCTTGTCGGCGTAGACTTGACATTTGTGACAAGTACGGGAATGTTGATGGCAATCAGCTTCCATGGTAGACCAGTAATAGCCTGCCCTTAGAATCTTCTTAGCCATCGTATGTCCGCTCAAGTGGGTGCCAAATGTGCCACTGTGTATCTCAGTCATGATTAACTCTGCTTCAGCTTTGTCTACACATCAGAGTAAAACACAATCGTGGCTGCGCTTATAAAGGATGCCATTGCTTAGGAAGAACTTGGCAGCAAATCTCCTTAAGAACTTTTTGTCATTAATGGAAGCTCCTTCGGGATATTCTCTAGTCTGGAGATACCTTCTGATTTCATGAAACCAGGGTTGTTCCACTACTTCTTCGGTATTAATCTCATGACAGTGCGCAGGTTCGTCCATTCGATCGATGGTGATTTGGGGAGCCTCGTTATCCCAGTTGAGTTTAAACATGGAAGACATTGTAGCCAGAGCATCTGCTAGTTGATTTTCTTCTCGCGGGAAATGCTCGAAAGTAATCTGCTTGAAATGAGGCAGCAATGTCAAAACATGTTCTTTGTATGGGATAAGATTAGGATGTTTGGTGTCCCATTCTCCTTTGATTTGACTGATAACCAAAGCCGAGTCCCCAAATACAACCAAAGATTTGATCCCCAAGTCTATAGCAACCTTGAGACCAAAAATGCAAGCTTTGTATTCGGCCATGTTGTTGGTACAGCTGAAACAAAGTCGGGCAGTGAAAGGTGTATGGCAACCTTCTAGGGAAATGAGTACCGCACCGATACCGTTTCCAAGTGCATTTGAGGCACCATCGAAGTACAGGGTCCATCGGGATCCATTTTTAGGTCCGTCATACGGTCCGTTACCTTCAATGTTGTCCAATGTCATGATGTCCTCGTCCGAGAAGTCGAATCTCATGGATTGATAATCTTCGATAGCTTGATGAGCTAGATGGTCAGCTAGTACACTCCCTTTTATAGCTTTTTGGGTAGTATACTGGATGTCATATTCAGTCAGGATCATTTTCCATCTAGCGATTCTTCCAGATAAAGCAGGCTTCTCGAAGATATACTTGATCGGGTCCATTTTGGAAATCAGCAAAGTAGTATGAGTCAACATATACTGCCTTAGTCGGCGAGCAGCCCATACCAAAGTGCAGCAAGTTTTCTCGAGCAGTGAGTAGCGAGTCTCACAGTCGGTAAACTTTTTGCTAAGGTAATAAATGGCATGCTCTTTTCGACCAAACTCGTCATGTTGGTCCAGTACGCACCCCATTGAGTTGTCTAAAACGGTCAGATACATGATCAGCGGCCTTCCTTCGACGGGTGGCATCAGAATAGGAGGTTATAGCAAATACTCCTTGATTTTATCAAAATCATTTTGATAATCATCGTTTCATTCGACTACCTGATCTTTCTTCAATAGTTTAAAAATTGGCTCACAGGTAGACGTCAGATGAGAGATGAATCTGGCAATATAGTTCAAGCGTCCCAAGAATTCTCTAACCTCCTTTTTAGTACGGGGGGCAGGCATTTCTTGTATAGCTTTCACTTTTGTTGGATCGACCTCAATGCCTTTGTTGCTAACAATAAATCCCAGAAGTTTACCAGACCTAACTCCAAAAGTGCACTTACTTGGATTCAGCCTGAGTTTGTACTCCTTCAACCTGGCAAACAGCTTCTGCAAATGTTCAAGGTGTTCCTCCTCCGTTTGTGATCGAGCTATCATGTCGTCTATGTAAACTTCGATCTCATGATGTATCATATCATGAAACAAAGCTACCATGGCGCGCTGATAAGTTGCTCCTGCGTTCTTCAGTCCGAATGGCATCACCTTGTAGCAGAAGGTACCCCATTATGTAATAAAGGTTGTTTTCTCCATGTCCTCGGGGGCCATTTTAATTTGGTTGTAGCCCGAGAATCCGTCCATGAAAGAAAATACTTTGTGCTGAGCTGTGTTGTCAATCAAAATGTCGATATGTGGTAGCAGAAAATCATCTTTAGGGCTGGCCCTGTTCAAATCCCGGTAGTCCACACACATTCTGACCTTGCCGTCTTTTTTGGGAACGGGCACAATGTTAGCAACCCATTGTGGATAGGATGTAACATCCAGAAAGCCAGCGTTGAATTGCTTCATTACTTCAGCTTTAATCTTCTCAGACATGTCGGGCCTCATTTGGCGGACTTTTTGCTTGATCGGTGGACAGTCCTCTCTTGTAGGGAGACGGTGAACCATAATGTCTGTGTCTAACCCTGGCATGTCTTCATAAGACCAGGCGAAGATTTCAACGTATTCATTTAACAACTGTATTAAGCGCTCCTTGACACTTGGTTCCAGATTGGCACCCACTTGTACTTCTTTCCTGTCTTCCTCTGTTCCTAAGTTGACAGTTTCCAACAACTCTTCATGAGGAAAGATGGCCCTCTCTTCTTGTTGTAGAAGTCTGGCTAGCTCTCTCGGTACTTCACAATCTTCGTCATCTTCGTACTCAGCCTGATTGACCAAATCTTCAGAGTTATTGAAGGATACAACAGAATAGTCACCCATGGAATCCGGAGTGGATGGATACCTGCATTTGTGAGTGTGGGTGTGTGTAAGGGATAACCATCCTTAAACAAACAAAAATGCAAAAGGAAAGAAAATGAATACAGCAGTTTATAAATGAAAAACGTCCAATGATTCATTAAACATGGCATATGATTATGAATAGAATCAAAACCCTTAAAAATGGACCTACATGCCCCGGGCAAGGCATGAGGTGAAAAACAGTGTGCAGATTGTTTAAGAGTAATTATTACAGACCAACAGGAAATGTTCGAAAGATAAATTACTGATTGATGAAAGTAATGGGAACGAAGTCTTTCACCTACCAGTTGTGCAGTCCTCCTTCAATGGTTGGGAAGATCCAATCTTCAACGTTACCCTCTTCGTCTTCGTCTTCTAAAGCATTGATTCCATGAGGAGAAATCTTGATGGGTGTCTTTTTAATTTTTGAGCGACGCATAGCCTTTTGCCCCGCAGCGGTAAATCCCAACCCAAACTTGTCTGTCTTGTGAGGAAAGTCAGGCAACTGTCCCCATGTTGAGCTCTTCCCCTCCTTCATTGCAGCCTTTGCGTCTTTCAGAGATGCCATCCTAGCCACCTGCTTGGGTACCTCAGCTACTGCCTTGGCTACTGCAACCTCGGGAGAAACTTCCTCAAAGTGTTGAAAGGGTGTTTCGATGAATTCGCCATCCACTTCCACATACCGAAAGGAGTTCAGATGACTGATCATGTACTCCTCCTCACCGTGTACAGTTATGATTTTTCCCTTAACAGGGTATTTCAGCATCTGGTGTAAAGAAGAAGTGACTACCCCAGCATTATGTATCCACTGTCTTCCTAGCAAATAAGAGTATGATGGACGGATGTCCATCACGTAGAAAGTTGAGTGGAACACTTCAGTGCCTACCTTGATGGGAATGTCGACCTCCCCATGCACCATCCTTTTAGATCCGTCAAAGGCCCTGACAATGATATTACTTGGTTTCAGCTCCAAGCCTTCACAATCCAACCAGTCGAGAGCTTTCTTAGGCAGCACATTTAGAGAAGAACCAGTATCGACCAAGACATGGGTGAGAGTGGTTCCTCGGCATTCAACTGACACATGCAGTGCGTCATTGTGCTTTCTTCCCTTCGGAGTCAGGTCAGCATCAGAGAAACCCAGGCCGTTGTCGGCGGTAAGGCTGGCTACACAATCCTGGAATTGATCGGCTGAGGTTTCTTGGGGCACATGGGCTGTCTTTAGAAATCTTATCAAAGCTTTGGCATGAGCCTCCGAACAAAGCAGCAAAGCTAACATGGAGATATTTGAGGGGGTTTGCCCCAGTTGCTCCACCACATCATAATCACTCTTCTTTATTATTTTCAAAATCTCCTCCATCTCTTTCTTAGAGGTTTCAGGGATGACCAACGGCTGAGCCCTCATCCTGACGAGCTCTTCTTGGATCCCTTTCCCTTTATCAGCAGCAGCAGAAGGGACAACCACAAGAGTAACAGCTTCTTCAATCATTAGAGTTCTTGCAGATAGTTTTACCGGTGCAGGGGTAACCTTGGGAGCAGTTGAGGGTCCAAAGATTGCCTTTGGAGGGGCAATCTCTGGAGAGAAAATTCTTCCACTTCGGGTAATTTTGCTTGTACCGGCAATGTTTCCAATGTCGGCAGTTTCTTCGTCAGAGCTCTCTTCAGTTATCTCAATTTGTTTAACACCGTGGTAGTAGATTTCTCCACCATAATTCCACGGTATCGATTTGTCAGATTTGTATGGGACGGGCCCAGGCATGGTTATCTTCAAGGGTACAATCTTCGGAGCGGATGTAATCTTAACAGGCCTTTTGGGGACCTTAGAAAGATTGGCGGAAATGGTTATTATTGAAACTTCATTGATAGGAGTTGGAGTAACAGGAGTCTTTTCGAAAAGAATTTGTTGGTTGTCCATTAGGCGTTGGATGCCTATCTTCAGCAATGGACAGTCGATTGGTAGGGAGGAACAAAGGTAGCAATCTTCTTTACAACCTGGGAAAATCCAAGCCTTCAACAGATTCAACTTGATTGTCAGTAGTGGAGTTATCAGATCATCAACAGTAGAAATAAAAAGATCTTCTTCAACAGCATGGACATTGCGACCATGCTTTGGCATTGGAGCGGAGATTACATTTGGCTTCTCAGGGGCGTCGAACTCAACCTCTTTAGCCTCTATCAAATCCTGAATTTTATTCTTAAGCGCCCAGCAATCGTTGGTGTCATGCCCGGCGCTGTCAGAATGATAGGCACATTTTACATTGGGATGATAGTGTGGGGAAGTGGTATTCATATTCTTTGGCGCTTCTTTGATATTGGTGAGATTCAGCTTCAACAAATGGGGAAGAACTTGTGCGGGCGTCATCTTGATGCGGGTGAACTGTCGTTGTGGCCGTTCTCCCCATTGCTGTTTAGGTCTGGACTGATTGTTACGAGGCTGGTCATTTGACGAATTTTGAATCATCACGGCCCCTACAGTCGGTCGGCGCTCAGTTCTTCCCGATCCTTTCTGAGAGTATATAACAGCTGCTTCCTTCTTGGCTAGGAACGGTTTTTTAACAGCTGTGGACGCAGAGGCACACCTTTGAATCTTCCCACTCTTAATACCAGCTTCCACCCATTCGCCAGTCAGTATCAGTTTGGTAAACCCTACAGAAGAGCTCCCGATCAAATGGTTGAAGAAAGGGCCAGATAGGGTCCCCAAGAACATATCAACTAGCTCCCTATCTGAAAGCGGTGGTTGTACTCTTCTGGCCAAGTCACTCCATTTCTGGGCGTATTCTTTGAATCCCTCATTTGAAGCCATCCCCATACCTTGTAGCTGAGTACGGGTTGGCGCCAAGTCAGCGTTATATTGATACTGGCGATAAAAGGCAACTGCCAAATCCTCCCAACTATGCACTTCTGACCTCTCAAGCTGGTAAAACCAATCTAGTTGTGTACCAGACAAGTTGTCCTGAAAGAAGTGTACCCAAAGGTTTCTATCGGATGAATGAGGTTGAATTTTTCTGACATACGACCTCGGGTGCATCTTCGGGCAAGACAGACCGTCGTATTTTGCAAAAGTTGGCACCTTAAACTTTGGAGGGATCACAATCCCAGCAATCAATCCCAATTCTTCAAAATCTAACCCGGGAACCCTTTGCAGGTCCATAGCTGCCAGTCTATCCTCCAGGTTTTTGTATTTGTCGTCCGCTGGCGGGTATTGCTGCTCTGAATAATCTTCATCTTCCTCAACCTCTTCCTCTTCAGCCTCAGATTCAGAAGGTAATGCAGCTCCTTTTCCCTTACCGGTCCCCTCGTCAGATGTGGAGGGGAATTCAAGAACTCTCCTAGCTTCATTCTCAAATCTTCTTCCCAGTGTAGCTACCCCAACTCTTTTCTTCTTCTTTTTTCCTTTTTCTTGCTCTTTATTCCCTAACAATGCTTTAAGATCCTCCTGACCCTTTGCCAATGTCATAAGGAGCTATTGAAACTGCGAGTTTTGTGCCTGCAGATCTTTGACCGTCTGCTCAATATCCATCTTACTGAAATAAACAGCAGAAAGATAAGGAAACCTGGTGTGAAGACCTGTTTATGCGTATGATGAATGATATGTTTATTCATGTAATGCATTCAAGGATTTAGAAATTCAAAATTGTTGCAGACAAAAAGAACACACGTCATATTAATAAGAAGAAATTTTGTCAGTACATAAATGCCCCATGGGCCAAATATTACAAAAACTTCTTAAGGTAAAAAGACGTTGCACATCCTCTTTGGTGCGATGTAAGTGTTGAGGGTCTCCTCCTCGTGAAGTCGGCGGGTAAGCTCCAAAACCTTCTTCTCACTAGCGTAGAAGCTGGCTTCAAAAGTATCCCTTTCTTCCTTAAGTTGGATCCAACTCTTCTGCATCTCCTCCCATGATGTTGGCATGTCAGGATGTAGGATGGTGTATGGAACCTCTCCTTCCTTAACAGGCTCTTTAATCAAAGGGAGAATGTGAGGGTAAGGCATCATAAGACTCTGGGCGCGGGTTCGTACCCACTTGAGGTAAGGCTCAAGAGGGATGGAGTTCTTGTGTCCTAGTGTCTTTCTATCTACCTTGTTAGGCATCCTCCAAGCTCTGATTAATCTTTGGCGAAGTCCTTACGCATCGTTGTCGAAGCCAAAAACTAGGTCAGGAATCAGCATGTCATAAGGGCCATCCCTCCGTGCATATCCAAATTGTCTCAAAGCTAGACAGGGTTGTAGGTAATGCCTCCCCTAATGCCAAGTAATGGAACATTAGGGAACTCACCATAATGATCGACGATGATGACATTTTCTCTGGACCGAGAACACCAATGTACATCAGAATGTGTGAGGGTCATCAATCGTTGTGACCACCTCAAGCCTTGTTCATTCTTCAAAACTGATTGTGGAAGGTGAGAAATAAACCACCTTGCAAGGAGAGGAGTACAACACATGAGAACACCTCTCTTCCTCATTGTTCGTGTGTAAAATGAGTGGAGGATGTCCCCAAGCAATGTAGGTATGGGATTCCTGGATATGAAGATCTTGACAGCATTCACATCTATAAGTTGGTCAGGATTTGGGAACAAAACCAACCCATAAATAAGGAGTGCCACAATTTCTTCAAAGGCTTGCAGATCCAGGGAATTCCAAAACTCTTGTGCCTTCTCAAATAAGAATTTTGCCAAGAAGCCTCTGACACCACTTCTAGTTTCCCAATGCCCCTTGATGTCAGATGGTTGCAAGTGTAGTGCTTGAGCAACATCTTCAGGCCTTGGTTCTTTTTCCGTACCATTGTAGGGTAGTTGATTAAGAATAGGAATTCTCAAGAGTTGGGAAAATTCCTCCAAAGTAGACACCAATTGGTAGTCGGGGAATGTGAAACAGTGGTGAAGGGGGTCAAAGAATTGGAACAACACTTTCACCATGTCTTCTTCAATACTGGTGTTGACTAGGTTGAGAAGTCCACCATGTCTTTCACTGAAGAGAGAACTTTCTGGAATCCTGGATGTAAGCTCCTTGAGTTGAGGAGGGATTCTCACAAGGTTGACTTGGATAGTTTTTCTGCGGAGAATTTCCATGACCTACAAAACAAGAACAAAGATGAAGATCCAAATCCTTGAAATGGTTAGTGGATGCATATGATGCTTTATGATGTTCATGATGTATGCACAAACACATGTACAAGCAAGTCACACAAAAACCCTAGTTTCGGGCTTGCATGAGGTTTCATAGGTAAGTACCCTCTTGAGTTTAGTTGGCTTAAAAACCTGTCCTATAAATAGTAACCGGGTTCTAAAGAGCTCAATATCATTGGATTGTTTTCTATGTTCATTGTTTTGGTTTAGCCACTTAACTAGCGACCAAAATATTCCAAGAAAACAACCCTCAATGAGTGTAGTATCGAGTATCTACCAACTTCGGACTGCACCAAAGCCGGTCATCTCACTACCCCTAATAAAAGGCCAAGATGGTCAAGTAAGGTTCTAGGTCATTAGTGCTTGGTGACATCACTCAGTGGCCCCGTACTCTCCTTGATTGAACTCAAGGGTTACCGGTACTCACAAATATATCGCACTAATATAGCTATTGCTTCAACCGTGTCGGTATACCCCGCACAGTTTCCACAACGTATTGCTATCTATGAATGTTTCCCAAATCCGGGTGTAGGATTTCAAGCCCAAACAAGAGAACCAAAATGTAAAGCAATCAAAGCAAACAATTTAGTCATGCAAAAGGGTGATCTAGGCCCTAAAGTTACTCCACTTTTAAAGTTTGTCCCCAGCAGAGTCGCCAGTTCTGTGATACAGTGGGAGAACTGACTTGAGGTTTTGCGTTTGTTTTTGCAAATGTTTCGGTTTAGCAAGAGTCGCCACCGACTTTTTATTTTATCCTAAGGAAAGGTTAAAAAGCACAGGAAAAACCTTTGAGATGTTTTCTTGGGTTCGGGGAGTAGATTATAGAAAGGGAAGGTATTAGCACCCTTTCTATCCATGGTTATCCATGGGCTCTTAGTTACTTGATTATATCACTTGCCTTTGCTTTTCAATTGTTTGAAATGGTGCTTTGTGTGTGGTTTTTGAAAATGTTTTGAAAAAGATGCCTTGTCTAGGCAACCATTGTAACAATTCTTTACTCGAATGTTTTACAAAGGTGTTTGTCTTTTTGAAAATATGTTTTAATGTTTTTGAAAGTTTGTTTTGAAGTTTTGTTGTGATGTGTGTTTTGAAAAATGGCAAGGATTATTTTGCAAGTTTGGTCAAGTAACCAAGAGTTATCTACCCTAAATTTCTCAAAGATCTTTCTTATGTTTTAACCCTTTTAACAGTGTTGTTTCACCATTGTATTTGGTGAACAACCTTGTGTTAGGATGTTAACGGGACGGGCGCGGGTCATCGTTTAGACCATAGAGGCAATAGTGTCAAGTATCTTTGGCCATTTTCTCAAGGGACTTGATCATTTTAAGCAACTTGATAGCGTCATCGAGGGACTATGATCATTTGAGTTGTTTTTGTTTTTGCCAAAGACACTTAACATGCAACCATGGCCCATTTTTGAAGGCAACAAGTGGAGTAACCCTAGGGGTGTGAGTGTGCATTGTGTTTGTTTTTCATGCATGTTTATCTTGGATTAAGTCAAGCTATTTGTTGATTGATTTTGCATACAAACCCTAGGTCTATCATGCATAATTTGGAACTTTTAAATGTGCGAGAATTTAAAGTCCTAAATTATTACAACATGATTATGGGGATGGGGATACAAGTTTGCATTGGGAATATTTGACAAGGAAATAAAATCTAAGTTATTACAACCATATCGAAAGTATAGGATACAAATATTTAATTGTACAATATTTAAATAAATACAATAAATAAATATCAAAATGCAATGTATTATGCAAAAAAGGATTTTTTATGCATGTAAAAAGGTTTTCATGTTTGAAGTATAAACAAAATAAAATAAAATAAAAGTCATTTTTTGGTTATTTTTGTTGTTTAGGGCAAAACCCTAATTTTTGAATAAATAGTATTTATTCATTAATTATGTACAATATTTGTTAATTATATACAAAAAATAAAAAGTATATTGTAAAAAAAAGTATTTTCAGTGTCATATATTAATAAAAATAAAAATGTATTATTTTCATATTTTTATCCTAAGTATTCTAATAAATATAATATACAAGTATTTATATATATATTTACTAAACCTATTAAATATAAAAAGATTAAATTAAATATTTATGTATAAAAAAAAAATGTATATTTAAGAAAATATTTTCAAGGTGTAAATAAAAATAATAACTGAAAATAAATATAATTTTTATATTATTTTTTAGGGTTTTAGTAAAAAGTATTCATATTATTTACATATATATACTAATAAAACAAATGCCAAATAAATATTAAAAAAAAGTGAAAAAATATTTTTAATGTTTTTTATGTTTGAGCAAAAAATATAAAATCAAAATCAAAAAGAAAAATGCAAAAATGACAAACATTTCACACAATGGGCCATGGGGGTGCAAATAGAAAAAAGGGGTGCAAAAAGTAAGTTGACTCAGGCCCAGCCCAAGTAAACTTTGTCTTCAACCTCCAGCAACCTTTGAACAACAAAAAACATGCGTTTCCTTGCTTCATTCAAACTCCTGATTCCTTGATTTTTAGCCAAAACTCATAACATAAACAATGTAGAGCATCAAACCACGATTTCAAATATGTAAAAAACTTGTCCTAACTCTAAGAAACCAGGGAGAATTTCTTCACCCCCAATTTCTGACCTAGTTTTTCTTCAATGTTCATGGTTAAAATTCTCACAGCATGCTTAATATAAATGAAAAGTGGGCACATGTATGGCTTCGGGGCTATGAGTAGAGCATGTTTCATTCACAAACCTAAGCCTAACTCTTCCTAGATTGAGAGATAGAAGTTCATAGATTACCTGTTTCAGCTTGAATCGTGTGCAGCAATGTGGCCAACTTCAATGGAGTTTGAGCTTCTGTATAGCTTGCCTGAAGTCCAAGGGAGCTTATCCAACACCTAGCTTGCTTTGAATCACTCTGTATCGTGCTATAGAAGTCCACCTGCAAAACTGAAAACTGAAAATGGCAAGTGAGATTAGGGGTGTTACAACTTGTGTTTAGGGCTTGGGATAGTTTGTGTGGATGGAATAGAATGTATTTGAACTGGTTTTAGCCAAAGTGCACGAGTGGATTGAGCTGTGGACTTCAATCTGCAGGGGGTGCCCTGTTTTGCAGCAAAATTGTGATTTAGTGTATGAGGAGGTATCAGGGATGGAAGGGTCGTGCCTTAGGTCAGTTTTGATGTGTGGAAGCTGTGTACAAAGTTTGTTTTGGCTGGTGTTTACAGGAATGAAAGATGGAGAGTTTTTGCAATGTTTCTTCCACTATAAGCAAGAAAGTGCAAGTTGTGATATAGGCCTGTACAATACTCTCAAGCATGCTGCAGCATTTTCTCTTGATCAGTGGGATTTGTGTACCAAACTTTGCCTCAAAGATATGGCCTGTACCTCAAGGATTTGGAACTTGACATAAAGTGTTACTTTTCCAAAATGTCAAATTAGCTTTTTCCAAATAAGGATTAATTCTATGTGCAATGCCCAAATGGGTGAAATAAGGCCTTAACACAATGGTTAGGCATTAAATTGTTGAGTATAAAGAGGTTTAGAGGCCTGCAAGATAGCATAAACCATGCTGATTTGAAAAATGCCAATGTTATGAACATGCTTTGGCCATGAACAAAAGTGAGTTTTGGTCAAATTTGCAAATTCGATTCTCTCTAACCACAAGGGTGTTTGAGAAGTTCTTGGACAATTTCGAAAGCTTGGAATGTGTACTACAATCCATCTTTGTAATTCAAATTGAAACTCCAAGTCGAACCATGTGAAAAATGGCCAAAAAGTTGGACAAAAATCCTGCCTAGAATAGGGCAAAATTTCTCTAAGTTAAAAATGTTTTGCACCCTTGTTCCAAAAATCATAACTTGAGATACAAGCTTCCTTTGAGAAAACTTTGTGAATCAAAGTTGTATATTTTGCAATGGACTACAACTTTCATGTTTCAAGTTTTCTTTGAATCCATTTGCATCTTGGTGAAAAAATGGGACAAAGTTAGGAAAAAATAAGGAAATTTCATAACTTAGAAAATTTCTAAGTTATGAAATTTCTTCATTTTAAACCCTAATTTGCAATTTTGGGTTTCTTGATGAACAAGTTTCATAATTTGACATGTCTTGATGAAAGATGAACCTTGGCACTTGATTTTGACCAAAAAGTCAAAGTTTGACTTTTCAGTATACAGTCAAATTTTGATCAGTTGACTGGAAAATTCATTTGTCAATCCTGTGCATTTGAGATCTTTTGAACTTGTTGAATGGGTCAATACAATGCCATTGAGTCCTTGAGTCCATATGTGAGCTTGGTTTGCCATTGGTTAGATCAAACAGTCAAAAATTGCCTTTGTGCAGTCAAAACCCTAAAAATGACCATTTTGCCCTTTTGGTGATCTGATCAAATTTCTTGTGGAATTGTGATCCAAACTTGACCAAATAGTTCATATGAGTTCATTATGCTGATGTGGGTCAAAATTCATGAGGTTTGACTGTCAATTGGCCACAGTTGACTTTTTCCCCAATACAGCTGATTTCTAGGTCAACTGTCCAATTGACTGGGCAAAGATTGGAATCAAGGCTTGAAACTTGGTATGGATAAACTTGTGAGTCCAACATGAAGCATGAAAGTCACTTTGGGCATTTTAGGTCAAAACATCCTTGTGCAAACTCAAACCCTAATTTGGGTCAACAATGCAAGGAGAGGCCTTAAGCAGAGCAAACCCTAACTTGATCTTGAGTTCCAAGAGTCTTGTGGTGAGAAAATGTTGATGAAATGGGAGGGAAAATTTTAGGGTACAACAGTGGGGCATTGACATGATCGGAGAGATTAAACCCACCGCTTCCAATGGGCGTCTCTTCATCCTAGTGGCCATTGATTACTTCACGAAGTGGGTTGAGGCTGCCTCTTTTGCTACTGTTACCAAGAATGTTATGGCGCGGTTTATCAAGCATAACCACCCTGGCATATCTTCGTACGACCAAGAAAACACTTCCACATAGTCATGCAACATCTGAACCAATCTGCTTTTGACACTGCTTCCTAGGTTAGCGCCGATCTTGACCTCTTTCTTGTCCGTCTCGGTACCTAAATTGATAACGTCGTATGACTCTTCATGCGGTTGAATAGCCTTTTCCTCTTTAAATAGAAGTATGGCTAGTTCTCCTGGTATCTCACAATCTTCCTCGCCTTCGTCTTCGGCTTGATTAATTGGATGTTTGAAATCATAGTTGGCAATAGTAGAGTCATTGGCAATGAGATCCAAAGTGGGCGAGGACCTGCAAGAGTGTGTGTGTGTGTGTGTGTGTGTGTGTGTGTGTGTGTATGTGTGTGTATGTGTGTGTGTGTGTGTGTGTGTGTGTGTGTGTGTGTGTGTGTGTGTGTGTGTGTGTGCATGTGCATGTAAGATACATGGCTATTTTGAAAAACGCATTTGAAGAAAAAGAAAGACAGTGAGCACAAAGATTTGAATGCAAAAGTCCAATGATTTATATTGAATGGTCATATGATAAAATGAACATAAATAAACCCTTAACAAATGGATCATAGTGCCCCGGGCCAGGCATATGGCTTAAAAGTCATTGTTTAATATTACATCCAAAAGGTTCTTGAATTGATAGAAAGCAATAAACAAGTAATTACTCCTCAATGAAGGAGATGAGAACGAAGTCCTTTGTGTGCCAATTGTTGAGCCCTATTGTAGTAGGGTATCCCCATTCTTCAAATGCACATTCATCATCAGAATCCTCCACATCGTTTACTTCGTGACTTCCAATACGGAGAGGGGGCTTCCCTGCACGAGCGCGCCTCACTTCTTTCTGAGCCTTGGTAGTAAAACCCAAACCACATTTGTCTGCTTTGAATGGGATCTCGGGGAGTTGCCCCCAAGTATCACGGCTTCCTTCTTCGACTACGACACGAGCATATTTAAATGAAGCCATCCTTGGCACCAATCTATCAGCTTTGGGCAGGTCAGAGGAGACTTTTGTAGTAGCAATCATAGGCAGAACAACTTCAAAAGCCTAACACGGGGTTTCTATAAATTCGCCATCCATCTCCACATATTTGAAAGATTTGAGGTGGCTTACCATGAACTCCTCCTCACCATAAACAGTGACAATCCTTCCCTTGATCGGGTACTTGAGCTTTTGATGAAGGGTTGACGTTACTGCCCCTACTCTGTGGATCCAAGGGCGACCCAGCAAATAGGAGTAAGCAGGACGGATATCCATGATGTAAAAAGTAGAGTTGAAAATCTGTGAGCCCACCTTGATCGGGAGATCCACCTCTCCATGAACCATCCTTTTGGACCCATCGAAAGCCCTTACAATAATATCACTCGACTTTAACACCAATCCTTCGCAGTCTAACCGGTCCAAAGCTCCCTTGGGTAGTACGTTTAAGGAAGAGCCATTGTCAACCAGAACATGTGCTAGGGTAGTCCCCTTACATTTAACAGAAACATGTAGAGCTTTGTTATGGTTCTTTCCGAGTGGTGTCAGGTCAACATCCGAGAACCCCAAACCATTATCGGATGTCAAGCTTACCACACATTTTTCAAACTGTTCAGTTGTGGTCTCATGAGGGGCATGATCCTTCTTCAGGAATTTGATTAACGCCCGGGCATGAGCATCAGAATAAAGTAGCAAAGGTAACATGGAAATCTTGAAAGGGGTTTGCCCCAACTGTTCCACTATCTTGAAATCACTCCTTTTTATAATTTTCAAGATCTCATCCATTTCTAGAGCGGAAGGTTCCTCAGCAGAAATGTCTTTTGCGAGTATTTCTGTCTCAACAGGCTCAACTATTTTCTCCTTTCCCCTGTGTCAGCACTAGGCTTAGCAGTGGTGATGCTGACAGGTGCCTTTGTAGCGGTTGATGGTAAGATATTGGGTGAAAAGATTCTTCCAGTTCTGGTCACCTTACTAGAGCCATTAATGTTACCAATGTCATCAGCTTTGCTTTCTTCAATCCAATCATCTTGCTTTATTCCATGGTAAAACACCTCAGCACCATAGTTCTATGACACTGCTTTGTTGGAAGAGTACGGAATTTGCCCGGTGGCGTTAATTATCAAAAGAGCAATAGTCGATTCATTTGAAATCCTGATAGGACCCTTGGAGGATATCCTAAGAGGCTTGTTTGAAATTTTTATGATGGAGAGGTCTTTAATCTTATTGGTCAAACGTTTGGCAGACAGAGTCTTCTCAAATAGGATCTCATGGCTATTCATCGGGCGTTGAATGCCTTCCTTCAGCCATTTGCATCCATTGAGTTGTTTGGCGCAGCAACCACAATCCTTCAAACAACCAGGAAAAACCCCGGATTTCAGCAGATTCTATTTTATAATGGTTAACAGAGTAGTCAAGTCTTCGACGGAGGAAATAAAAATGGTGTCTTCAACAGCATTGACACCCTTGCCATGGTTTGGAATTGGTGTCGTTATCACATTGGGAATTGGAGGAGGATCAAATCCGATCATATTGTTGTCTATTAAGTCTTGAATTTTATTCTTCAGTGCCCAGCATTGGTCGGTCTCATGCCCGAGACTATTCGAGTGATATGCACACTTGGTATTCAGATTATATTTAGGTGATGAGGTATCTGGATTGGCCGGAGGATCACGCAGTGTCACCAAATTAGCCTTTAACAAGTGTTTTAAGGCTTGGGATAGCCACATGCCTATCCTTATGTATTATCTTTGTGGAGTCTCAAATCGTTGATGATTGGAAGATTGTCTTTGAACAGGAGTTGGGTTGGAAATCTGAACAACATTAACAGACGAGCGGTCATCCTTCTTGGTACAGGCCCTTGCCCCATACACATCATTAGTTTCTTTCTTCCAAGTGAAGGGTTTCTTTACGGGATTGGAGGTGGAAGCAGATGCTATAGGAATCTTCCCGCTCTTGATACCACTTTCAACTCTTTCACCGGTTAAGATCAACTTGGTGAAACCGGATGAAGAACAACCAACCAATAAGTTAAAAAATGGACCAGATAAAGTGCCCATAAACATATCAATGTATTCCCTATCAGTTAATGGTGGTTGAACCCTACTAGCAAGATCCCTCCACTTTTGGGCATACTCTTTGAACCCTTCGTTTTTACCCATCGTCGTGTCTTGTAGTTGAACTCTAGTTGGCGCCAGGTCGGCATTGTCCTGGTATTGGTGATAGAAAGTAGTGGCCAAGTCTTCCCAGGTATGGATACGGGAACCCTCCAATTGGTAAAACCACTCTAGTTGAGTCCCTGCCAAGCTTTCTTGAAAGAAGTGGACCCAGAGTTTCTTGTCGGCGGTGTACGGTTGTATTTTGCGCACATAAGACTTCAGGTGAAGCTTTGAGCAGGAAACCCCGTCATATTTAACAAAGACTGGTATTTTGAATTTGTGGGGAATGACAACCCCAAATATTAAACCTAAATCATCAAAATCCAAACCAGGGATGGCTTGAATCTCCACGACCTTCAATTTGTCCTCTAGCTGCTCGTACTTAATATCGGCAGGAGGATACTGCTCATCAAAATAATTTTCATCATCAGACACTTGATCAATAATACACCCCGCCTGGGTACTCATTGCTTCTCCAGTTTGATTTTCGTCTTCCTCGGACGAGTCTTCAACTACCGGTATCTGAAGGATTGGCTCTCTGAATCTTTTACCCATGTTGACTAGGGCTTTCCTCTTTGGTTTCTTTTTGGATGCCAACAACGTCATCAACTCTTGTTGCCCCTTAGTCGGGGTCAGCAGAGTCTCTTGAAACTGAGAGTTTTGTGCTTCTAGGTCTTTAACTGTTTTCTCGATATTCATCTTGCTGAAATAAACAGCAGAAAGATAAGGAAACCTGTTGTGGAAAACCTGTTAAGTTATGATGTGTTGTACCCCAAAATTTTCCTTCTCACTTATCAAATATTTTCTCACAAAGATCTCTCTTGGTTCAAGACTGTACTAGGGTTGATCAGCTCAAGATACCTCCTTAAGCATTGATGATCAAATTAAGGTTTGAGATTTCACAAGGATAATTGAACTTTCAATGCTTCATATAACTTTCATGGATCATTATGGTCCCCCAAAATTACTCATGTCCAGTTTCAAGCCTTGGATCACACTTTTGCTTAGTCAATTGAGCAGTTGACCTAAAAGTCAATTGTATTGGGGAAAAAGTCAACTATGGCCAATTCACAGTCAAACTTCATAATTTTTTATCCACATCAACATTATAAACTAATATGTATCATTTTATCAAGTTTGGACCACAATTCCTCAAAAAATTTGATCAAATCATCAAAAGGGCAAAACGGTCCAAATTAGGATTTTGACTGAGAAGGGGCAATTTCTGATTTTTGACCTAGAAAATGATCAATTGGTTTGAATCATAATCTCAAGAGTTCAATTGCATCATTTTGACCTAATGGCATGACCTAAAACATTTCTCAAGATCATTGGATTGAAAGATGAATTTTAGTTAACTAATGAAAAGTCAATTGTGCACTGAAAAGTCAAACTTTGACTTTTTGATCAAAATCAAGTTTCAAAAATCATATTTCATCAAGACTTGTCAAAATATGAAACTTGTTCATCAAGAAATTAAAAATTCAAAATTATCTTTGAAAAGTCAAAATTCCAAGACTTAGAAATTTTTCTAAGTGTTAGAAAGTTAACATTTTTTCATAACTTTATGCCAAATTTCCACCATGATGCAAGATGATTCAAGGAGAACTTCCAACATGAAATTTGTAGATCTCAATGAGATCTAAAACATTGTAGGGCAGAACTTTTTCTAGAAATGCTTGGATTTCAAGTTATGAATTTATGAAGACATGTCCATGAAACTAAAAATACTTAGTGAAATTTTGAGTATTTTAGTTAGGATTTTGACCTAACTTCATGGCAACTTTTCACCTAGTTACAAATTGATTCTTAAAAAATGTCCAACATGAAAGTTGTAGAGGATGTTCCAAGCTTTTCAAAATGTCCAAGAACTTGAAGAGATCATTTTTGATCTAGTAGATTCGAAGACTTGAAGTTGGCATGATAAACTTGAATTATAAGTCATTTTTGTGATGAACTCATAATCAAATCTTATAACCTTATCATTCAATCTCACTTTTCAGGCCATGTTGCTTCTAAATCTCTCCATAATTAAGTAATTACATAGACCCTAAGTGTATTACACAAGAATTTGATGTTTTGTCCAAGTCTTGATACCATTTATGGTTGAAATTGCAAAAAGTAACATATCCATTCTTGTAAAGCAAACTTTTTTCACAATGTCAACCCTTTCTTGAGCCTCTCAATGGCTCCATCTGCACACACTCAACCTAGCAACTCAGAAGAATCATGTTTAAAGTGATTCAACCACTCTACATAGCTTGTACCACACATTGGTATTTTGGTTTTCCATTTTGCTTCAAAAACAAGCAAAAATACCATAACATGTGATCTTGGTAATCTGACCATCTCAAGTCTCCAAACCTTTTCCTATATATCAAGACACTCTTATGAAAATGAGGGGACGAATTTACAAGCCCTTAAACCATCTCATACACTCTCAAATCCGAATTGGCCAAAAAATCACCATTTTTAAGCTTTTAAAACCTTAACTTCGAAACCCGTCACTCTTGCAACTATTGTCCAAACAAATCTTCTAAACACTTCATATATATCATATAGAAACTATCCATACCCCTGTTTCCTCACTGTAACATCATTTTCATCATCCATCATTTTCAAAATCCACCATTGCAACTTAACTTGAGTAGACCAATCCAAACACTTTCAAGGCAAAGTAAAAGTTGCAACATATTCACCAAGGTCCCAGGAAGCTAAAGCAATCATCATATTGCTTCTGGAAGTCGTGTAGAGTGAATTTTTGCATCAAGAGGTAAGTTTTTCCAACTTTGAAATCTTGATACAAGCATCATTTGCACTTACTTTCAAAAGATAAAATGTAGATATCATGTCTATGAAGCTAACCATATCCTTAAATTTCATTTTAATTGATTGTGGGATAAGAATTTTGAAACTATTTTTTTTGGACATTTAGGTTTTCAGTTTGGTACAGGTAGAAATTCGTGAGTTATAGTGGGAATAAATAAAAAATAATTACATATTTGAAATCCTTGCGAAATTCTAAGCAAGTTTCATTTTTACATTTTTGAATTTGCTTGAGAAATGAGGAAGTTAGAGTTTTTTTGAAAAAATTGGAAAATACATGTTATTACAGTAACACTAACAGCGTGCAGGAGGAAGAAGAACGAGGGTCTGACCATTTTCAAATTTTTACATCCAAGTTCATTTTATATTTAATGATTGTTGTTTCACTAACGGGTGTAACAGCCACCCCAGTGGCAAGCAGCATACGTTTCATGTCACTTTCACCTTAAGGGCGCGGGTTCGAACCATAGTGAACCCCCTTTTGTGTTATTTTGTGATTTTGTGATTTCAGGAAGCAATGTTCTCATATAATATTACGCAAGAGCATGGTTGATAATGAAACATGCCTGGCCTAGTGGTATTATTTTGAGCCAGCAACCTGAATGTCTTTAGTTCAAGCCTTGGCAGGACCAAAAATCTTATTTTTATCACTTGACTCATTTTACATTTTTAATAAACTTCAACAATTTATTTAACCCATAAAGTTAACTCCTTTTGAACTAATTTTTTGCACACTACTAGTTTATTAGGTCTATTTTATGAATATATAAAAATCTCACCAAAAATATTTTTATTTTCATTATTCGTGATTTATTCAAAGTAGCATCTTTTAGTTTGATTTATTTATTAAAAACAAAACAAAAAACATTTTTCTTAACAAATTTCTTTTCTTGATTAAATTAATTTTTAACTTAGTTTTTGCTTTGAATTTATTTTCTAATTAAATCAAATTAGAATTTAGGAATTTTAATTAATTAAATTCTTTTCTTTTATTAGTTTAATTAAATCAAGACTTTTCATAAACAAAAAAAACCTAAAAATGATTTCTTGATTAATTTTATTTCTATTAAACTAGGGTTTAATTTTACTTATTTTAATTAATTATTATTTTTAAATAATTAGGTTTAAACCATTTTCTTCAAAATCTAAACAAAAATCATTTCTTTTCCATTATCTTCTTGTTTATTTATTCAATTATTGTACATTTATTCAATATGGTTGTAATAGTTAATTAGGTTTATTTTTCTTGCAATCCCCATTTGTTAATTTGTACACCCCCTCTCCTAATGATGTAATAGCATAGTAATTTTACTTTTCGCAATTTATCGCTTTATATAAATACTAGTAATTAGGGTTTGTATAAAAAGATTAAAATCAACAATTAGCAAACCCTAATCAAAGACAAACAAAGCATGAAAGTCAATACACTTGCACACAAGCACCCCTAGGGTAAAATCCACTTGGTTTCCTTATGGAAATGACCATGTTATGCATGTGAGGTATATTAGCAAAAACAAGCAAAAATACAAGATCATAGTCCCTCGATGACGCTATCTATGTTGCCTTTTCAAAATGATCTTAGTCCCTAAGGAAAGATGCTAGGATACCTTGCAACATTGCTAATTATGGTTATACGATGACCCACGCCCGTCCCGTTTACATCTAAAGATAGGACTACTTACCAAATCAATGGTAATATAACAATGTCAAAGGAAATAGGAAATTAATATGAAAGACTTTTTGAGTAGGTAGAATGCCCCTAGTTACTTGATCACTTTCAAAACAAAACATCCTTGCTATTTTCAAAACAAACACATTCAAAACATCTTACAAACTTGAAAACATTTTCAAAAGATCAACATCTTTGTATACATTCTTACGAACGAGAATCATTACAAAGTTTGCCTAAACAATGGCCTCTTTACAAAATACTTTCAAAAACCACACAAAGCATAATTTCAAACAAAAGCAAGTGATCTAGCAAGTAATTAAGAGCCCATGGAAAACCATGGATGAAAAGGGTGCTAATACCTTCCCTTTTCATAATCTACCCCCCGAACTCAAGAAATAATCTCAAAGGTCTTTCCTGTGCTTTTTCACCTTTCCTTTTGGATAAAAGAAAAGTCGGTGGCAACTCTTGCTAACCGCAACATTTGCAATCAAACGCAAAACACCCAAGTCAGTTCTCTCACAGTATCACAGAACTGGTGACTCTGTTGGGGACAATACTAAAAGTGGGGTTACCTTAGGGTTATATCACATTTACTTGCTTTCTTTGTTTGACTTGTATGCCTTACATTATGGTTCTTTGTTTGGGTTTGAATCCTCTACCCGGATTTGGGATACCTTATAGGTAAGTAGCAATACGTTGTGGAAACTGTACGGGGTATACCGACATGGTCTAAGCAATAGTTATGTTAGTGCGACATATTTGTGGGTACCGGTAGCCCTTGAGTAGTCAAGGAGAATACGGGTCCGCTGAGTGATGTCATGAAGCACTAATGAACTTTTAGAACCTTTACTTGACCAACTTGGCCTTTAGGACGTAGTGAGATGACCGAATTTGATACAGTCCGGAGTTGGTAGATACTTAATACTACACTCATTAAGGTTTGGTTTTTTGGGATATTTTGGTTTCCATTAAAGAGGCTTGCACTGAAACAATGACCAAAGAAACAAATCGGTGATATTGAGCTCCTTAGAACCCAGTTACTATTACTAGGACAGGTTTGAGCCAACTAAACTTCAAGAGGGTACTTACCTATCAGACTCCATGCAAGCCTAAACCTAAGGACTTGTTTGCTTTGTTTGTGTATATTTACTTGTACATAACATCATAAACATCATAACATCATATTCCTTCACTAACCATTTCAAGGATCTTGAGATTTATCTTTGTTCTGTTTTGTAGGACATGGATTTTATCCGCGGGAAAACTATTCAAGTCAATCTTGTAAGGATCCCTCCTCAACTTAAAGAGATTGTATCAAGGATTCCTGAAAATTCTCCATTTACCGAAAGACATGGTCTCCTACTAAACTTGGTCACCTCTAACACTGATGAAGACATGATGAAGGTGCTCTTTCAGTTCTTTGATCCTTTACACCATTGCTTCACATTTCCTGATTATTAACTTGTGCCAACTTTGGAAGAATTCTCCCAACTCTTGAGGATTCCCAATCTCAATTAACTACATTTCAACGATACGGAAAGAGATCCAAAGCCAGAAGAGATTGCTCAAGCTCTACACTTGCAACCATCTGATATCACAACTAATTGGAAAACAAGAAGTGGTGTCAAAGGTTTCCTAGCAAAGTTCTTGTTTGAGAAAGCCTAAAACTGTTGGAACTCTTTGGAGTTGCAAGCTTTTGAGGAAATTGTGGCTCTCCTCATCTATGGGATGGTTTTGTTTCCAAATCCAGACCAACTCATAGATGTGAACACCGTCAAAATCTTCATGTCTCGTAACCCGGTGCCTACTTTACTAGGGGATATCCTACATTCCTTTCACACTCGCACTATGAGGAAAAGAGGTATCCTTATGTGTTGTACTCCTCTTTTGGCAAGATGGTTTATTTCACATCTACTCCAATCTGTATTAAAGAACAAGAGACGTTCAAGGTGGTCACATAGGTTGATGACGCTCAAACATTCAGACATTCATTGGTGTTCTCGATCCATAGAGAATGTTACTATTGTCGACCATTGTGGAGAATTCCCTAATGTCCCTTTACTTGGAATTAGGGCAGGTATCACCTACAACCCCTGATTAGCCTTAAGACAATTTGGTTACGCCCAAAGAGATGGCCCGCATGAGATGCTCATTCAAGGTTTGGTATTTGACTACGATAACGATGATCAAGGTCATAGCCAAAGATTTATCCGAGCTTGGAGGATGTTGAATAAGGTAGATAGCAAGACATTGGGGCATAATAATTCCATCCCTCTTTAGCCTTACCTCAAATGGGTACGAGCTCGTGCTCAAAGTCTTATGATGCCTTACCCCTCCATTCTCCCGGTAATCATGGAGCCTATTGTGGAAGGAGATGTTCCATACACTATCCTGCATCCTGACATGCTCACCTCTCTTTAAGACTTACAAAGGGATTGAATACAACTTAAATGGGAGCGAGACACTTTCGAAGCCCAATTCTACGCCATCGAGAAGAAGGTTTTGGAACTTACTAAGCAACTTCATGAGGAGCGGAGCCTGAATGCCTACATCGCGCCAAAGAGGATGCGTACAAATTTTTTATCTTAGAACTTCTGTACTTATTTGTAAGCCCAAAAGAGGCGTGATTTACTCAAGCTCTGATTTATTAATATGACGTGTGTTCTCTTTTTGGTCTAAAGCAATTTTAAATCACTAAGTTCCGTAAAATCATTGCATATGCATTTACCATTCATCATAACATAAGCAGGTTTCTTACAACAAGTCTCCTCATCTTTCTACTGTTTATTTCAGTAAGATGGATCTCGAGCAAACAGTAAAGGACCTCCAAGCACGGAATGCTCAGTTTCAGTAGTTGTTCTTAACTCTATTCAAAGGACAAGAAGATCTGAAAACCTTGCTGATTGAAGAAAAGAAGAATAAAAAGAAAGTAACTAGAGTTCTGAATATGAGAAGAAGATTCCAAGGACAAGCAAGAAGGACCCTAGACTTTGCAACGTCATATGGTGAGAAAGACAATCAAGATGGGAAAGGCAAGGAAGCAGTTTTCCAGCAAGAGTCTGAAGAGGAAGAAGAGGAGGATTACTCTGAAGAGCAGTATCCCCTTGCCGACGACAAATACAAGCACCTGGAAGAACGACTAAGCGCAATGGAAATCTAGAAAGTGCTTGGGCTAGACTTTGAGGAGCTAGGTCTGGTGTCTGGGATTATCATTCCACCAAAATTCAAGGCGCCGATATTTGCTAAATACGATGGAGTTTCGTGCCCTAAAATTTATCTCTGATCCTATGTGAGGAAGATACAGCCTCACACTGCGGACAGAGATTTATGGGTCCACTTTTTCAAAGACATACTATCTGGAACTCAACTTGTTTGGTTTTATCAACTATAAAGGGCCAACATCCACAATTGGTAAGATCTTGCCGATGCTTTCTATAAACAATATTAGTATAACGCAGACCTTGCTCCTACCCGTACTCAACTCCAAAGTATGGCCATGGCTTCAAATGAAGGTTTCAAAGAATACGCTCAAAAATGGAGGGACTTAGCAGGAAGAGTCCAACCTCCCCTTTCCGAAAGAGAACTAGTAGACATGTTTTTGGGTACCTTGTCCGGTCCTTTCTTTAATCATTTAATTGGAAGCTCCTCAGTAGGCTTCACTGAATTAATCCTGACCAGAGAAAGAGTGGAAGCTGGGATTAAGAGTGGGAAGATCCAGAAAGATGCATCCTCCTCCGCTGTAAGAAAACCATTTATAGGGAAGAAAGAGGTTGGTGTTGTGTATCCTCAAAGGAACCAAGAAAGAACTGAACACCGTCCAATGGTGGGGGCTGTCATGATCCCTAAGCCTGTGCCTACTCAACAAAGGAACGATCAGCCTAGAACAGAAAGACCAGTAAGACAATTTACCCGGATTAATATGACATTATCTCAAGTACTGCCACATTTGTTGAGATCCAATCTGGTAACTTTGAAAGAAGCTCCGAAGAATCCTAACACAACCTCTCCTCATTATCATCCTAATGCTCGTTGTGCATACCATTCGGAAAGTCCGGGCCATGATACCAACAACTGTTGGGCTTTGAAAAACAAGGTGATAGACCTTCTTGAAGCAAAAGAAATTGAGTTTGATGCTCCTAAAATCCCAAATGTTATCACCGCTCATATGCCCAAGCATGGCCGTGGTGTCAACATTGTTGAAGATGATATGTTTGTTTCTACTGTTAATGAACCTGTTACTCCTCTCCTGACCGTCAAGAAGAACCTATTGAAGGTCAATTTATTTCTGGGCTTTGATGAGGGCTGCCATTTTTGTTTATCCCTACCAACTAGTTGTCATTTATTGAAAGCATGTGTTCAGCGTCTAATGGATGACAAAGAGATTTTGTTTGAAAAGACTCTTGTTCCAGCTGTTTCTTACAAAGATGTTTCAATAGTAACCATTTCCACCAATCCTTACGGGGTCTCCACCAAAAGACTCGTTAGGATTACATCAGTTCCTAAAGTAGCTCCACTAATAATTACTATGCCAGGTCCAATCCCGTATTCATCAGATAAAACTGTCCCATGGAATTATGGGGGAGACGTCTACTATCACGATGTCAAGCAAGATTAGCTGGCTAATGAAGACTCAATTCTTGAGAAGGTTGGCCCCGACATCAGTAACATTGCAGGAAACAACAAGATAATTAGAAGTGGCAGAGTATTCTCTCCCGAGATTGCTCCTCCAAAGACTGTTATCGGCCCTGTAATTATCCTTGTTCATGTTCCTACTAACACTACTACTACTACAATACCTTTGATTACCCCTGCTCACACTACTACTACTACAATTCCTATAGTTACACTGCTGACACTCCTATCACTGAGTCGACCGAGGCTCGGGGCAAATACATTCTGGTTGAGCCTGTCCGGGTGAAGGCGCAAACAATATCTATCCCTGAGGCCTCCAAAAAGGAGATGGAAGAAATTCTGAAGATTATAAAGAGAAGCGACTACAATGTAGTCGAGAAGCTAGGGCAGACTCCGTCAAAGATTTCCATGTTGGCTTTATTGATGTATTCCGAGGCTCATGCGAAGGCCTTGGTAAAATTCCTTAAAACTGCCCATGTACCACAAGAAACCTCTGCTAATCAGTTCCAAGACTGTGTGGCCAGTTTAACTGTTGACAATGGATTAGGCTTTTCTAATGCTGACTTGACACCTAGAGGGAGGAAGCATAATGAGGCATTGCATGTCTCTGTCAAATGTTTGGGTACAACTTTGGCCCAAGTCTTAGTGGATACCGGTTTGTCTTTGAATGTGCTGCCTAAGAAGGCTATTGATAGACTCGATTGTGAAGGTTTGACCTTAAAACCCAGCAATATAGTGGTAAGGGCCTTCGACAGTTCAAAGTTAATGGTGCATGGGGAGGTGGACATCCCCATAAAAGTTGGAACTCAAACCTTTGATTCAACTTTTTACGTGATGGATATTCACCCTTCCTACTCTTGCTTATTGGGCCGACCATGGATTCACAATGTTGGTAATGTCACCTCTACGTTACATCAAATGCTGAAATACCCAACCAAGGGGAAGATTATTTATTGTCCATGGAGAAGAGGAATATATGGTCAGTCATTTAAACTCCTTCAGATACGTGGAATTGGACGACGAATTCATTGAAACTTTGTTTCAGCATTTCGAGGAAGTCCCACCAACCGTGGCAGTAACCAAAACTGTTTCCCAAATCCCAAAGATTACAAGACCTCCGCTAAAGATGTCTTCCCTGAAAATGCCAAGGCAGTAATAGAAGAAGGTGGGTGCACTATTTGGGGCCAACTCTCGGATATCCCATACAAGTCTGACAAATTTGGTTTGGGTTTCACTTCAAGAGCCCAGAAAGCTATACGTCGTGCTCGCACCGAGGGACCACCCTTGAAGATCAGCAACCACGAAGTTAACACAGTGGAAGATGATGAGGATAGCTACAACCTGGAGGAATGGATTTTCCCAACTGTCAACGGAGGACTCAGCAACTGGGAAGCTAAAGATTTTGTCCCAATTACTTTTATCCAACAGTAATTGTCTTTAAATTTTGTCGGATCTGTAATAATTAAATAATTCAGACTTTTAAAGCCTTGTGTCTTACCCGAGGTACAATGGTCCATTTGTAAGGGTTGTTATCTCATTTTCATATGTCATCAATGAATCGTGGACATTTTTGCATACAAACTTTGTGTTCTTTGTCTTTCTTTTTTACATTTTTTATTTTCTTTCAAAGATAGCTATACTCTTACACACACTCACATTCAAAATGCAGATCTACATCCATTCGGGATCCCATGGGTAATGATTATGCTATGGCCTTTTGTGACTCTGAAAATCTAATCTACCAAGCCGAAGACGAAGGTGAGGAAGATTGTGAAGTGCCAGGGGAACTAGCAAGGTTACTACAACAAGAAGAGAAGACCATTCAGCCCCACGAAGAACTAGTGGACACAGTTAACCTAGGTACCGAAGAGGACAAGAAAGAAGTTAAGGTGGGTGCCAATCTGGAACCTAGTGTCAAGAAACGCCTGATTTAGTTGCTACATGATTATGTTGAGGTCTTTTCCTGGTCGTATGAAGACATGCTAGGACTTGATGCAGATATCGTGGTACATCATCTGCCAACAAAAGAAGACTGCCCACCGGTAAAACAAAAGGTTTGTCGCATGCGACCAGACATGCCAGAGAAGATCAAATCCGAAGTCATGAAACAATTCAACGCCGGATTCTTGGCTGTCACCTCCTATCCGCAATGGGTCGCCAATGTTTTTCCCGTACCTAAAAGGGACGGAAAAGTACGAATGTGCATGGACTACAGAGATTTGAGTAGGGCAAGCCCTAAGGATGATTTCCCACTTCACCACATCAATATTTTGGTTGACAATACAGCACAACATAAGGTGTTTTCCTTCATGGATGGTTTCTCAGGCTACAACCAAATCAAAATGGCGCCTGAGGACATGGAGAAAACAACCTTTGTCACATAGTGGGGCACATTCTGCTACAAGGTTATGCCATTCGGTTGAAGAATGCTAGGGCAACCTATCAGCGTGCCATGGTAGCCTTATTTCACGACATGATACATCACGAAATAGAGGTCTATATGGACGACATGATAGCCAAATATCAAACTGAAGAGGAACATCTTGACCATTTGCAGAAGCTGTTTGAGAGATTAAAGAAATACAAGCTAAGGTTGAACCCAAATAAATGCACATTTGGGGTGAGGTCCGGTAAACTCCTAGGCTTTGTCGTCAGGGGTAAAGGTATCGAAGTAGATCCTACCAAGGTGAAAGCAATACAAGAAATGCTTGCTCCTCGTACTGAGAAGAAAGTCAGAGGATTCTTGGGACGGTTAAACTACATTTCCAGATTCATTTCTCACCTAACAACTACTTATGAACCAATCTTCAAATTGTTGAAGAAAAATCAAGTAGTCAAATGGAATGATGAGTGCCAAACTGCCTTCGACAAGATCAAAGAGTACTTACAATAGCCTCATGTTTTGATGCCACCAGTCAAGGTAAGACCATTGGTCATGTATCTAACTGTTTTGGAAAATTCAATGGGGTGTGTGTTGGGGCAGCATGACGAGTCTGGCAGAAAAGAGCATGCTATTTATTACCTAAGCAAAAAGTTTACCGACTATGAAACAAGATATTCACTGCTCGAAAAAACTTGTTGCGCTCTGGCATGGGCTGCTCGTCAGCTAAGACAGTATATACTGACCCATACTACCTTATTGATATCTAAAATGGATCCAATAAAATATATCTTCGAGAAACCTGCCCTCTCTGGCAGAATAGCGAGATGGCAGATGATCCTGATAGAATATGACATACAGTATACTACCCAGAAAGCAATAAATGGCAGTGTACTAGCTTATCACCTTGCTCATCAAGTTGTGGATGACTACCAGTCCATGAAGTTTGAATTCCCAGATGAAGACATCATGATGGTAAACAACTGTGAAGAATTCAGACCATATGACGAACCTGAACAAGGATCCCGATGGACCCTGGTTTTTGATGGGGCGTCCAACGCACTCGGAAATGGTATAGGTGTTGTACTCATATCTCCTGAAGGATGTCATACTCCCTTTACGACAATACTCTGCTTCAATTGTATAAATAACATGGCAGAATATGAAGCGTGCATTTTTGGTCTCAAAGCTGCCATAAATTTGGGGATCAAATCCTTAAATGTATTCGGAGATTCAGCTTTGGTCAACAGCCAGATCAAAGGGGAACAGGACACCAAACACCCTAACCTTATCCCCTATAAAGAACATGTGTTGACATTGATCCCACATTTTCAGAAGATTACCTTCGAGTATTTCCCGCGAGAAGAAAATCAGCTAGCAGACGCACTTGCCACAATGTCATCCATGTTTAAATTTAAATGGGATAACGAGGCTCCCCCGATCAGCATTGAATGAATGGATGAACCATCTCACTGTCACAAGATTAATACTGAAGAAGTAGTGGACCGGCCTTGGTTTCACGAAGTCAAGAGGTATCTCGAGGCTCAAGAATATCCAGAAGGAGCTTCAGTCAATGATAAGAAGTTCTTAAGGAGATTCTTTGATAAGTTCTTCCTTAGTAACGACATTCTCTACAAACGCAACCATGACTCTGTTTTGCCCGTTACATATACAAGGTTGAGGCAGAAAAGATCATGGCTGATCTACATGAGAGCACTTTTGGCACCCATTCCAGTGGGCATACAATGGTAAAGAAAATCCTACGGGCAGGTTATTACTGGTCTACCATGGAAGCAGATTGCTATCAATATTCTCGAACCTGCCACAAGTGTCAGATCTATGCTGACAAGGTGCATGTACCTCCGGTTCCTCTGAATGTCTTGACGGCTCCTTGGCCCTTTGCTATGGGGGGCATCGATATAATTAGGGAAATCAAGCCAACAACCTCTAATGGACACCACTTCATCTTAGTGGCCATTGACTATTTCACAAAGTGGGTTGAGGCGACTTCTTTCGCTTCCGTTACCAAGAATGTTGTCGCCCGATTCATCAAGAAAAATCTCATATGTCGGTACGGTATCCCGGAGAGGATCATCATAGACAATGGTATGAATCTTAACAACACTATGATCATCACACTGTGCGTGCAATTCAAGATCCAGCACCACAGTTCTTCCCCTTACCGGTCAAAGATGAATGGTGTTGTCGAAGCCGCAAATAAGAACATCAAAAAGATCATATAGAAAATGACAGTCACATATAAAGACTGGTATGAGATGCTACCATTCGCTCTCCACGGTTATCGTACCACAGCACGCACATCAACCGGGGCAACACCCTACTCTCTGGTATACGACATGGAGGTTATCTTGCCTATTGAGGTCCATATCCCCTCTCTGAGAATTATGAAGGATGCATGGCTGAATGAAGAAGATTGGATCCAAACTCGTCTTGATCAACTAAATTAGATTGATGAGAAAAGGCTTACTGTTGTCTGTCATGGTCAAATGTATCAAAAATGGATGATCAAGGCTTTCAACAAAAAGGTCAGACGCCAAGTATATCAACTTGGGAATTTGGTGATCAAGCACATCATACTGCCGCAAAGTGATCCCAGGGGAAAATGGACTCCTACATATGAAGGATTGTTTGTAATCAAAAGCATATTCTCTGGTGGAGCAATGATCTTGACCACCATGGATGGCGACGACCTGCCGCACCCTGTGAATGCAGACATAGTCAAAAGATACTACGCATAAGAGACCCGCTAGGTTGACACACCTAGGCAAAAAAAGGGCATCCCGGCGGACCAAAAAGGTTCGGGCAAAAATTAGGGATAAAACAAAAAAAAATTGTACACCCGACAAGTTGAAAACCCGAAAGGGCGACTTGGGAAAAAAGGGTATCCCGATGGACTGAAAACCCGAAAGGGCGATCCAGGCAAAAGTTAGGGAATTAAAGTGTACGACTATGTCCCGTTGGATCACCTTTACAGACGGCCTTTGGCTTCAACTGATAAACTCAATGATTCTGATCAATCCAATCAACTTCGGACAAGGCAGCAAGTAGACAAGACGCTCAGAGACACGAAGGCTATAGCAGAATGGGAACCCCTTGAGATTATTACACATGGCTATCTTTTCTTTGTATCAAATTTTCATTTTTTACGATGACATTCTCTTACTAGGATGTACGTCTCATTGTACAAAATACTTATTCAAGTAAATACAAAGATACCCCTTTAAAAGTGCAAAACTATATGTTTTTCTTTATTTATGTGTTTTATTTACAAAAACGTCCAATGATTTATTTTTGAGCATATGCATTTGAACATAATTACTGTTTACAAATGAGCAAAAAATAGAAGGCATTCACTAATGGCTTTAAGAAATAGGATGACATCTTTAGACTATTCCATAAAATTGCCCACAATGTGCAGCTTAATCCCCAGCGAAACAAGACCTCCAGTTATCACTCCTCGGTAGAAGTCACCGAATTTCTCAGGATTTCCCAACAAGATTTCACAAAGCCATACATGGTGTTTCCCTTACAACAGAGTTTATTTCTCTAACAAATAGGAGCTCCTCAACTTATCAACACTTCAAAACATGAAGACTTACACTCCACGTCCCCAACAATAGTCAGGGATTTATTTTCCCTAATCCAACAGTGTTACATCAACATAGCTGATATACATTGCATTCATACGTCATGACATTGACAACACAAATACATACAACATAATTTCACTCATTTTATCGAGAACATCATTATACAATGCATTTCATACATCATGACATTGCATACAACTAATCTTTCATCTTTTCAGGAAAGATCAGTCAACAGATGGTTATCATCGTCAATTTACAAAAGGGAAAGAGATTGATACCGGCAACAAGCCAGGACAATTATCTACACAAACAGTTAAAGTTGATACTACACGGGTTTTCTCTGATTCAGCTTTCAGATACAGTTCAGATATGCTCCAGACACTGATGACATTCTGATACTCATTCAGATTCAGCATTCAGATACAGTTTAAATACGCTCTAGACACAGACGTCATTCTGATACTCATTCAGATTCAGCTTTCAGATACAGTCCATACACGGACGCCATTCTGATACTCATTCAGATTCAGCTTTCAGATACAGTTCAGATACGCTCCAGACACAGATTCCATTCTGATACTCATTCAGATTCAGCTTTCAGATACAGTTCAGATACGCTCCAGACATGGACGCCATTCTGATACTCATTCAGATTCAGTTTTCATATACAATTTAGATACGCTCCAGACACGGATGCCATTTTGATACTCGTTCAGATTCAGCTTTTAGATACAGTTCAGATATGCTCCAGACACGAATGCCATTTTGATACTTATTTAGATTCAGATTTCAGATACAGTACAGATACGCTTCAGACATTGACGCCTTTCTGATACTCATTCAAATTCAGCTTTCAGATACAATACAGATACGCTCTAGACACGGATGCCATTCTGATACTCATTCAGATTCCCTCTCAGATACAGTTCAGATACGCTCCAAACACGGATGCCATTCTGATACGCATTACAATCCAGCAATCATTTTTGGATGGCATCTACAAGCCCATCTCCGATGACTTCTCATCTTCTCTCCAAATGGTATCTTTAATCCCATTCCCTATACCATCGACCATCACATCCTCGAGTGCAAATTTCTGGGCACTTTAATGTCCAATCATCTTCCACCTTCCAGTCACGAATGACAAATCTGCCAATCTAACTCTTCAGGTTTAAGAAGATTGAACAGGGGAAGCTGTTTTACCCTAAAAGTTTCCCTATCACTTATCAAATATTTTCTCACAAAGATCTCTATTGGTTCAAGATTGCACTAGGGTTGATCAGCTCAAGATACCTCCTTAAGCATTGATGACCAAATTAAGGTTTGAGATTGCACAAGTATAATTGAACTCTTAATGCTTCATACGACTTTCAGGGATCATTATGGACCCCCAAGATTACTCATGTCAAGTTTCAAGCCTTGGATCACACTTTTGCTCAGTCAATTGAGCAGTTGACCTAAAAGTTACATGTAATTGGGAAAAAGTCAAATATGGCCAATTCACAGTCAAACTTCATAATTTTTGATCCACATCAACATTATAAACTCATATGTATCATTTGATCAAGTTTGGACCACAATTCCTCAAAACATTTGATCAAATCATCAAAAGGGCAAAATGGTCAAAATTAGGGTTTTGATTGAGAAGGGGAAATTTCTGATTTTTGAAATAGCAAATGATAAATTGCTTTGAAGCATAATATCAAGAGTTCAATTGCATCATTTTGACCTAATGTAATGACCTAAAACATTACTCAAGATTATTGGATTGACAGATGAATTTCAGTCAACTGATGAAAAGTCAATTATGCACTGAAAAGTCAAACTTTGACTTTTTGATCAAAATCAAGTTTTAAAAATTATATTTTATCAAGACTTGTCAAAATATGAAACTTGTTTGTTGTACCCCAAAATTTTCCCTCCCATTTCATCAACATTTTCTCATCACAAGACCCTTGGAGCTTAAGATCAAGCTAGGGTTTGCTCTGCTCAAAGCTCCTCCTTGCACTATTGACCCAAATTAGGGTTTGTGTTTGCACAAAGATGTTTTGACCTAAAATGTCCAAGATGACTTTCTTGCTTCATGTTGGACTCACAAGTTTATCCATACCAAGTTTCAAGCCTTGATTCCAATCTTTGCCCAGTCAATTGGACAGTTGACCTAAAAATCAGCTGTATTGGGGGAAAAGTCAACTGTGGTCAATTGACAGTCAAACCTCATGATTTTTGACCCACATCAACATTATAAACTCATATGAACCATTTTATCAAGTTTGGATCACAATTCCACAAGAAATTTGATCAGATCACCAAAAGGGTAAAATGGTCATTTTTAGGGTTTGGACTCCACAAAGGCAATTTTTGACTGTTTGACCTAGCCAATGGCAAACCAAGCTCACATATGGACTCAAGGACCCAATGGAATTGTCTTGACATGCTCAACAAGTTCAAAAGATCCCAAATGCACAAGATTGACAGATGAATTTTCCAGTCAACTGATCAAAATTTGACTGTATACTGAAAAGTCAAACTTTGACTTTTTGGTCAAAATCAAGTGTCAAGATTCATTTTTCATCAAGACATGTCAAATTATGAAACTTGTTCATCAAGAAATAAAAAATTACAAATTAGGGTTTAAAATGAAGAATTTTCATAACTTAGAAATTTTCTAAGTTATGAAAATTCCTAATTTTTTCCTAACTTTGTCCCATCTTTACATCAAGATACATTTGGATTCAAACAAAACTCAAAACATGAAAGTTATAGTCCATTGCAAAATCTATAACTTTGATTCACAAAGTTTCCTCAAAAGAAGCTTGTAGATCAAGTTATGATTTTTGGAACAAGGGTGCAAAACATTCTTAACTTAGAAAATTTTTTACCTATTCTAGGCAGGATTTTTGCCTAACTTCATGGCCACTTTTCACATGCTTCCACTTGGAATTTCAACTTCAATTACAAAGATGGATTGTAGTACAAATTCCAAGCTTTCCAAATTGTCCAAGAACTTCTCAAACACCCTTGTGGTTAGGGAGAATCGAATTTGTCAATATGGGCAAAAGTCACTTTGTTCATGGCCATTTTCATGTTCATAACTTAGGCATTTTTTAACTCAGCTTGCACAAATAGATTACAGGCCCTTTATCTCATCCACACTCAATAATTTAATGCCAATCCTTTGTATTCTAGCATTATTTTGCTCATTTGGTCATTACATGGAAGTTTAATCCATATTTGGAAAAAGCAAGTTATCCATTCTTGTAAAGCACAACTTTATGTCAAACACAAATCAAAGAAGTACAAAGCATATCTTCTAGGCACAAGATTATGGACTAATCCCACTGATCAAGGAGAGATTATTCAGCATGCTTGAGGGGCCTGTGGTAGCCTATATTGAAACTTGACAACTTTTGCTTAAGATAGAAGAAACTTGCATTTTGAAACACAACATTGAGTTCCTGTCAACACAAGCCTAAACAAACTTCTTGAGCATATTCCAAACATCAAACCAGACCTGAGGCACGACCTAACCACCTTCCAAACCTCACCATTCATCAAAACACCATCCTACTGCAAAAAACAGAGTCCCTTCTGCAACTTGACTTCTACAAACATTTCCACTCGTGCGTTTTGGCCAAAGCTAGTTCAAACATGTTCCATATCACCCACTGAAGCTATCCCAAGCATTGAACACAAACTGTAACATCCCTAACATCATTTGCCATTTTCAGTTTTCAACTTTGCAGGTGGACTTCCATAGCTCGTTTCAGTCAGTTTCAAAGCAAGCTAGAGGTTGGAGAAGCATCCTTGAACTTCAAGCAAGCTGTACAAGTCCTCAAAATCCATTGAAGGTGCCTCCATTGCTGCACACGATTCAAGCTGAACAGGTAAAAGTTTGAACTTCTATCTCTCTATCCAGGCATAGTTAGGCTTAGGTTTATGAATGAAACATGTCCTACTCATGGCCCTGAAGCTACCCATATCCTCACTTTCCATTTATTTTGTGTGTGCTGAGAGAATTTAAGACATGAACATTGAAAAAAACTTAGGTTAAAAATTGGGAGAGAGGAAATTCTCTCTCATTTCTGAGAGTTAGAACAACTTTTTTATATGTATGGATTCGTGATTTAATGCTCTACATAGTTTATGTTGTGAGTTTTAGTTGAAAATCAAAGAATCAGGAGTTATTGTTGAAGCAAGGAAGCGCGCGAATTTTCAAACAAAACTGGATGGAGGTTGAAGAAGATAGACTTGGGCTGGGCCTGAGTTTTGTTTTTCTGTTTACACCCCTATTTTCCACATACACCCCCCTTGGCCCATTGTGTTTTATTTTTATCATTTTTTATTTTTTATTTTTGTTTCTGACTTATTTATTTTTTGTCAAAATATAAAAAATATTAAAAATATTTTTCAACCATTTTTGCATTTTATTTGGATTTTTATTTGTTTTATTTGAATTTATACATATAAATAAACATAATACTTTTCATTTAAAATACTAAAAATAATACAAATACATTTTATTTTCTGATTTTATTTTATTTTATCTTTTGAAAACATTTTCTTAAAATATACTTTTTTTTTGTAAATAATAAATATTTTATTTTTGTATATATTTATTATATTTAATACATAATATAAATATTTATATATTTATTAGAATATTTAGGATAAAAATACAAAAATAATACATTTTTCTTTTATTAATATTTAACCTCAAAAAAATCACTTTTTTACAATATACTTCCTTTTTATTTATTTTTGAATATAATTAATAAATATTATATATAATAAATAATAAATACCTTTTATTTGCAAAATTAGGGTTTTGCCCTAAACTTAAAAAATACCCAAAAATTAACTTTTTATTTTTGTTTATTTGTCAGGTGAAAAATACTTTTTACATACATATAAAAAATCATTTTTTTTGCATCTTGCATATTTATTGTATTTTATTTAATTATTGTACAATTAATACTTGTATATTCAATTTGGATGTAATAGCTTAGTGTGATCGGTGGAAATAGAACTGACTGTTTTTTAGCTGGTTTCGTGAAATGTCGCGGTAAGCAAGAGTCGCCACCGTGTTTTATGTTCTCCAACATGGAAAGGACAAAAGCACAGCAAAATTCCTTATTCGAGAATGTTTCTCGGTTCGGGAGGTAGATTTATAGAAAGGGAAGGTGTTAGCACCCTTTCTATCCGTGGTTATCCACAGGCTCTTAGGTACTTGCTCTTATGTTTTCAAAATTTGTTTGCTTTTCAAGTGTGTGTGGGTTTTGAAAAAAGTTCATTTGGAAACTTCTAGGTAACTCTTGTATCAGTCCTCAAGAGTGTATGAAGTATTGTTTGAAAACTTTTTTTGAAAGTGTAAGGTGTGAAAAGTATTTTGTTTGTTTTTTTTTTAAAAGAGCAAGTACCCATGAGTCATCTACCTACACTAAGGAATTAAGCTGTGTAAGAATCCTTTAGATAGTGCTATCCTACCATTGAGAGGTAGGTAGCACCATCGTTGGAGGTATTCGGGTCAATTTGATTATAGGGACAGTGTGGTCACCAAAGCAATGGTAGGACACCTTAGAAGCAACCCTAATGTCCTAGATCCTTTTATCTGAGGCAACCGTTTCGAGGCAACTGGATCTTTAGACATAAGGGCGACCACTAAAACACCCTATACTTGACGACCACGTTTCGAGGCAACGAGTGAAGCGTACCCTAAGAGTGGCATGTGCTTTGTGTGTTGTGTTTCAGTTAAGGTTATCTCGTACATGTTATTTGTGAGCTACGGGTTGTTTTTAATTTACATACATTCTTTCATGCATTTAACAGTTAGGGGGTGCGGAAAGTAAATTGCAGAAAGATAAATTCTACACTATTACAAGGCGCGGGTCTATACATCGCCAAAAAATACAAAGACCCGTTTTGGTAAATAAGTACGAGAAATTAAATAAAGCGATAAACCTAATTACTATTACATTCTTGAAAGCAATTACATAATAATCAAAATAAAGTAAATGCGCGCGAAAAAATTAATTGAGAACGTTCTAAGGGTTTTGACCCTTTTAAGAAAAGAAATTGAATTTTTTTGTCTTTTTTGAATTAAATGTAATTAATTAAATAAAGCCTAATCTAATTAATTAATTTATTAAAAGAAAAATGTTTTTTGTGTTTTTTATGTTTTTTATGAAATAAAATAAAAGAATTAAAATTCTAGGTTAACCTAATTCTAAATTATTTTTATTGATTGTAAAGAAAAAAGACATTAAAGTTGACCTAATTAAACTATTTTAGTTGTTAATATTTATTTACAAAAAAATAATATGAAAATAATAATAATAATAATAATGTTAATTCTATTTTGATTTTTTTTGTGAAAAAAGTTAATTTGGTTAATGGTTAATTAAAAGGAATAAGAAAAATATAAAAAAATGAAAATGATAAAATAATAAAAAAGGAAGCAAACCCAAGGGGGTATGGGCCAGAATGAAGGGGTGTTTTGATTGGAATTATGGCCCATTTGAACAAAGCCTATTGACTCTTTCTGGTTGCCTACGCCCATGTTGACTCCAGAGCACCATGGTCCTCATGCTTGGCCCTTGGATTTGCACTGATGGACATTTGGCAGGCTGAGATGTGAGGCTTATGGTGCTCATCATTTGGGAATCTGCACAAGAATGCATTTGAAAAAATAACAATGAAATATGGGGGGACCTGGGAATCGAACCCAGGTCCCAAGGGTCTACACACGTGCATCCAAGCCACTGAGCCAAGCGCGTTTGTTTGTTAGTATAATGAACAAAGAAAATTAAATATGAAAACAAGCACTATTCTGGAAACTAAAAAAATTCGCGCGTTTATTTGAACTGGCCAACCACATGGAGGCACGTCCTTCATCTTTAACCTTTTCCTGTAAAACATAAAACACATAGCGGGGGTTTTAAACCCCCACAAAACAAAACTGTGAAAAATAGTGACTAGGCGCTCGTTGCATATAAAAAGGGCGCGAGGTATGCTTCATGTTCGTCTCATCACGCTGAGTTTGACCATATAGGTTTGGAGTCCTGATTTTACAGTATAGCAAAAGCCCCAATTCTAAACCTTAAGAACCCTAAAGTGTTTTAATGGCAAGTCACGATTATGTATGTTACACTGCAATTAAACCATGCCAAAAGTTCCCGTGGGGGCGTGATGAACGATTCTTTGAGGTTTTTTGCTTGTTGATGATTGCAAACGATTCCTGGGAATGTAAGGAACGTGTTTGGATCAAAAGGGAGGTTTGAACTATGCTGGAAAGTGGTTTTCAGTTTGTGACTTTTCTCTTGAAATTTTGAAATTGGTTATGCTGCCTCTGAGTTTTCTAGGTCATGAATTGGTTTGGAAAGGCTTGCATATATGTCTCTCAATGAGAATCAGTCACAATAAGGAGCCTTGAAGCCTTGCAATGAAGTTTTGATTTCCTCCATAACCACCATTAAACAACTTGCCTTTTTTGCTCCAAATTTGAATTCCATGCTCATAATAGGATGTACACGAAATTGGTATGTGCTTCATGATGCATCAAGGCTATTCAAAACAAAAGATATCCCTTAATCAATTTTCTTGATTTTTATTTGAATTTTAAAGATTTAAAATGAATTAAATCAAATAAAATTAAATAAAAATAGAAAAATTAATTTTTAATCTTGAAATAAATCACGGGACACGTGGGAGGCATGGCAAAGCTGACTCAAGTGGAAAAAGTGGGCCCTTCTTGTCAAAAAATGAAGTTTCATGGATAGTTGACTTTGGCCATTTCACAAAAATTTCCCAACTTCTCCAATGCATATCTTGCTTAATTTTGAAGCTATTAACATGTTATTGGACATTTTGGAAAGGTCTTGAAGTCCTCTAACCAATGCCTTTGGTCCCATGTCATTTTGATTTACCAATCTCAAGTTATGGTCTTTGACTTAAAGTGCCTTTTTGTTAACTTTTGAAAATGACCTATAATGTTGAAATTGATAACTTTTTGTGAGAGCATTTCTTGGACTTGGAATGTGAAGATGAGTTGTAGGAAATGTCTTCCCCTTCAAGATGAGCATTGGATGGGATTTTTCTGATGAACCATGAAAAAGTTATGCCTTGGTCAAGTTACAGTTGACTTTTCAGTTGTCCAAAAATAGAAACTTTTGACACCTTGATGATTTTTTAGCCATTCTTGTGGAATCATGATCAAGACTTGATCAAATGATGATTGTGGCTTCAAAATAAGATGTTGACCTAAATTTTTGACTGCCAAATGACCATTTTGCCCCTACAGTTGACTGTGGAGCAATTAGGGTTCTTGACTGTGCAACTTGACCTTGTGAGCCTTGAAACTTGACATGTAGGTGCTTGACAATGTATATGAGCATATGGGACTTGATTGAGCCCTTGAAAACCTCAACTTCCTTGAAGGAACCAAAACCCTTAATTTGACTGGCTTAGGAGAGTGGTTGACTGTGTAACTCCTTGAGTAGACTTGAGCAAATTAAGATGATGCTTGTCAAAACTCTGAAGAATATGGGAGGGCAAATTTTGGGGTACAACAGTTGCCCCTGTTCAATCTTCTTAGACCTGAGGATGTAGATTGGCTTGTGCGCCTTTCGTGATCTGAGGGTGGAAGATGATTGAACACTAGAGTGCCCAGAAATTTGCACTCACATAGTAGAGTATCAGCAGTGTGATGTCGGGAATGGGCTTACAGATGCCATTTAGAGAGATGGTGGATAGGAGGATGGGCTTATAGATGCCATCTGGAGATGTGACAGAACCTTATCGGGAATGGGCTTATAGATGCCATTTGGAACTGTGATGGATAGTTGTGGAGATGGGCTTATAGATGCCATCTAGGTGTCGATCGTGTAAGGGATTCCTTAGCGAGAACTTGCGTACCTGAGAAAGAAAGATAATTACCTGGCCTGTTACAGGGGTTGATCTTCAAACTCTTTATGCAGATATGCCCTGGCTGGATACAGGTGTCGAATCTACAAACTCTTCAGACGTGCCCTGGCTGGATACAGGAATCGAATTTGGAATTAGTCGTCAACAGATATGCCCTGGCTGGATACAGGAATCGAATCTTCAAACTCTTCAGACGTGCCCTGGATGGATACAGGAATCGAATCTGGAATTAGTCGTCAACAGACGTGCCCTGGCTGGATACAGGAATCGAATCTTCAAACTCTTCAGACGTGCCCTGGCTGGATACAGGAATCGAATCTGGAATTAGTCGTCAACAGATATGCCCTGGCTGGATACAGGAATCGAATCTTCAAACTCTTCAGACGTGCCCTGGCTGGATACAGGAATCGAATCTAGAATTAGTCGTCAACAGATATGCCCTGGCTGGATACAGGAATTGAATCTTCAAACTCTTCAGACGTGCCCTGGCTGGATACAGGAATCGAATCTGGAATTAGTCGTCAACAGATATGCCCTGGCTGGATGCAGGAATCTAATCTTCAAACTTTTCAGACGTGCCCTGGCTGGATACAGGAATCGAATATGGAAACTCTTCAGACGTGCCCTGGCTGGATACAGGAATCGAATCTGGAATTAGTCGTCAACAGATATGCCCTAGCTGGATACAGGAATCGAATCTTCGAACTCTTCAGACGTGCCCTGGCTGGATACAGGAATCGAATCTTGAAACTCTTCAGACGTGCCCTGGCTGGATACAGGAATCGAATCTGGAAATAGTCATCAACAGACATGCCCTGGCTGGATACAGGAATCGAATCTTCGAACTCTTCAGACGTGCCCTGGCTGGATACAGGAATCGAATCTGGAATTAGTCGTCAACAGATATGCCCTGGCTGGATACAGGAATCGAATCTTCAAACTCTTCAGACGTGCCCTGGCTGGATACAGGAATCGAATCTGGAATTGCGATAGTTGATAGTAGTTATCTTTGGGTTGACCTTTTTCCTGAAAAGGCAGAACATCAGTTGTATGCAATGTCATGATGTATGAGATGCATGATGTCATGATGTTCTCAAGAATAAATGAGATTGTGTGTTATGACGCGTATGCATGCATTGTGGTGTATGATAATGTAATGTTTATGAATGCATTTTTGTCTAGGAAAATAAATCCTTGACGAACGCCGGGAAGTTGAATCCTGGGCTGACGTTGAAGAGAAGTTCTTCATTTCCGCTGGGGATGTTGATTGTAAGAATAAACCGGTAGGAGAAGATGACTCTGTTGGGGAATAAACTTGTTGGAGAGATGCTCTGCGGGGAATACTCTGTGGGAAGAGATACTTCGCTGAGGTTTTTGATGAGAACTCCGCTGGGGATACCGTTGATAAGTTATGCTGAGGAATCTTGATGAACTCCGCAGGGGGATAGAAAGAGCTTCACCGAGGACGATCTTTCTGTGGTTTTTAGTTGAGGATAACCCAGTTATAAGCCCTGGTGGGGAATAACCTTTGAATAAAGTCTGGGAGACGCGTTCGTGCTCTGCAGGGGATAAGCTTCCAGAATCTACTGGGGATAAGCTTCCAGAGTCTACTGGGGAGATTGATTCAACTCTTCTGGGGAGACTTTTTGGACTGTACTGGGGAATGGTTCAACTCTCCTGGGGAGACTTTTGAGACTGTACTGGGGAAGTGGCTCCACTAGGGTGTCTTGTGTCCTGCCGGGGAACAATCTTATATTAAGACTGTCAGGGATGCTTGTTTAGGAATATCTGTATACTCCGCTGGGGAATATTGAGATTTTCTGGGGATACCCATCTTCCTTAAGGCTGACAGTAGGCTAACTCTGCTTGGGGAAAGTGTTGCTGACTTGCTGGAAATATTGTGCCTTTTCAGGGCTGATGGGACAAATTCTGCTTGAGGAGAGTGTTGCTGATTCTTGCCTTACTCTGCGGGGAGTGGAGGTAACTTGGTCATGTTCTTCAGCCAAACCTACCTTAGTACCTTGGTGGACAGAGAAACTATATTGCTTAGACAATTCATTATTGCCCCTGTTTCCGATGTTTACCTGTAATTAGTCCTTTGTTTCGTATGCAAATATTTATGAGTTAGCAATTAGTGTCAAATGCATATATCAAAAATGAACATTGGACGTTCTTCGCAAGGCAAAACAGAAAAAGGAAAAATAACTGGCAATTTGTATGGAAAGGTGAATTTGTATTGATTTTTGAATTTGCCTGTAAATAGGCGTTCATGTACAAGAGGCTGACGTTCTAGTAAGAGAACGCCACCGAATAGAATAGAGTTTATACAATTTGTACAAAGGAAAAAAAAACAGCTATGTGAAAAATCCCACTGGGTTCCAACTCTGCTATCGCCTTTATGTCTTCAAACGTCTCATCACTTTGCTGCTTAGTTGAAGATGAAGCTGATTGATTGATGTCGTCTGAACCTGATAGTTGATACCGGATTCTGGATGCAACGTGATCCAATGAGACATAGTATTACGCTTATCCCTAACTTTTGCCTGGACCGCCCTTTCGGGTTTTCAGTCCACCGGGATACCCATTTTTGCCCAAGCCGCCTTTTCAGGTTTTCGACTTGCCGGGTGTACAAATTTTTTTCATTTCATCCCTTATTTTTGCCCGAACCCTTTTGGTTCGTCGGGAAGCCCTTATTTTTGCCTAGGTGTGTCAACCTAGCGGGTCTTTAGTTTATGTGTAGTATCTTTTTACTATGTCTGCATTGGCAGGGTGAGGAAGGTCGTCACCATCCATGGTGGTTAGAATCATAGCTCCTCCCGAGAAGACATGTTTAACCACAAATGGCCCTTCGTACGTGGGGGTCCATTTGCCCCTGGGATCACTTTGAGGAAGAATGATGCATTTGATTACCAGATCTCCAACTTGATACTCTTGGCGTCTGACCTTCTTGTTAAATGCCCTGATCATCCGGTTTTGGTACATTTGACCATGACAAATAGCAGTGAGCCTCTTTTCGTCGATTAGGTTTAATTGATCAAGTCGAGTCTGGATCCACTCATCTTTGCTCAAATCTGCATCCTTCATTATCCGGAGAGAGGGTATCTGGACTTCGATAGGCAAGACTGCCTCCATGCCATAGACCAAGGAAAAGGGAGTTGCCCCTGTTGACGTCCGTGCCGAGGTACGGTACCCATGAAGAGCAAACGGTAACATCTCGTGCCAATCTTTGTAAGTCACTGTCATCTTCTGCACAATTTTCTTGATGTTCTTATTAGCTGCTTCTACAGCCCTGTGATCGGTGGATCTGGAACTGACTGTTTAATGCTGGTTCGCAAAATGTCGCGGAAGCAAGAGTCGCCACCGTCTTTTATTTTCTCCAATATGGAAAGGACAAAAGCACAGAAAAATTCCTTATTGAGATTAGCTCTTGGTTCGGGAGGTAGATTTATAGAAAGGGAAGGTGTTAGCACCCTTTCTATCCATGGTTATCCATGGGCTCTTAGATACTTGCTCATTTGTGTTTTCAAAATGTTTGTTTGCTTTTCAATTTGTGAGTGGGTTTGAAAAAGTTTCTTTGAAAGTTTCAGATCGACTCTTGTATCAGTCCTCAAGAGTGTTTGAAAAATTGTTTTGAAAGCTTTTTGAAAAGTGTCGGTGTGAAAAGAAGTTTTTGATTTGTTTTGAATTAGAGCAAGTATTTATGAGTCATCTACCTACCCTAAGGAATTTGGCTGTGTAAATGTCCTTAAGGTAGTGCCATCCCACCATTGAGAGATAGGTAGCACCACCGTTGGAGGTGTTCGGGTCAATTCGAGTTTAGGGACAATGTGGTCACCAGAGCAACAGTAGGACACCTTAGAAGCTACCCCCATGCCATGTTCATGGACATGAGGACTTACTAAAACGTCCTATACTCGACGACCACGTTTTCGAGGGGCAAGGCAACAGTGAGGCGTACCCTAGGAGTGGTGTGTGATTTGTGTGTCATTTTCAATTATATTTTGTCTTGTCATGCATTGAGTGAGCTACGCTTTGATTTTATTTGGGCATACATTCTTTCATGTGATTAACAGTTTAAAGGTGTGGAATTTAAAGTGCGGAAAATAAAGGTCCTACGCTATTACAAGGCGCGGGTCTATACATCGCCAAATTAAACAAAGACCCGATTTGAATAAAAGTGCGGAAAGTAAATGTCTTAATTACTATTACAAAGCTTTGGGGCAATTACATAAATTAAAAATGAAAAATAGAAGCAAACGCGCGAAAAGAAATTATAATCGAAGGTGCGAGGGCGTTGGATCCTTTAAAGAAATTAAATTGAAATTACTAAATTAATTAATGATGAAATAAAGAAAAGAAATTATTTTTAATGTTTTTGTATTTAATGGAAATAAAGAAAATTAAAAGGAAAAGAAACCCTAATTCTACATGTTTTTAATTATTTAAGGAAAAGAATTAAAGTTTAAACCTAATTTACTCAAATTATTTAATTACAAGTTTATTTACAAAGATAATTAATAATTAATAATGATAAGAAATAAAAAGGTTATTTATTAAGAAAAAGAATAAGAAATGCTAAAAACCTATTTTTTTATATTTTTTAGTTATTAAGAAAACATTAAAGTTAAACCTAAAATTAAACTAAATTGATTATTGGAATTTATTTACAAAAACTATTTAAAGAATTAAAAATTAAATAAACATATTTTTATTTTTATGATTTCTGTTTTTTTTTTGTATTTTTGGTCTTATGTTATTATTTTAGTGAATCAATTAAAACAATTAAAATAGTTAAAATGAATAAAAGAGAATAAAAAGAGGGAAAGAAAATACAAACAAGAGGGGTTTCTGGCCCAATTATGGAGGTGTTGTTGAAGTAATTTAGCCCAACAGATGCAAGGCCCTTTTGACTTTTAGTGATTGTGTATGGAGCGTTTGACTGGCGTGTATGATAAGCTGCAAGTTCTGACCTTTGGATTGGGACTCCTGGACACATGGCAGGCAAGCACGTATGCGTGTATGGTGGACTCTAGATGGGGCGCTGCATGGAAAGGTGTTAAGAAAAAAAATATTGAAGAAGTGGGGGACCTGGGAATCGAACCCAGGTCCCAGTGCCTGCATGACAGCTAAGCTACCAATCCAACCAAAGCGTTTCTTTGTTAGTTTAATGGAATAGAAATAATATAAGAGAAAACAAGTATTATTCTGGAATAATAAAAAAAAAAAAAGCGCCAGTATTCAAATCACCCATTCATGCTTAGACACCTCAGCTTCGTCTCCATTTTTTTCTGCAACTAAAAGCAAATAGCGGGGGTTTTGAACCCCCACTAAGTCAAACCTGTAAAAATAGCGATTAGGCTATGGAGCAATATAAATTGGGCGCGAATAGTGAGTTCAATTCGTTTTGAGGTCTTGAGTCCAATGGCATAGGTGTGTTTGGCCAATTTTTCCAGATGAATAAAGCCCTCTTTCAAAGTCTCTGAAACCCTAATATGCATTCATGGTAGAATCTTATACAGGGCTTAATACTTCAATTAAAGCATGCTATCAGCTTCAGAATACTCACGTTAGTCCAAATCAATGATTGAAAATCACAAATAATGCATGAATAATGAAACACGAATATGAAAATTTTCAAGAAAAGTCAGACTCTGTTATACCGATTCCTTGCGTATGGAGGGTTGGTTTCAATTGGAGAAGCTTCCTGGTAGTGTCAGGATTGTATTGGAGTGCTTTTTGATCTTTGAAACAAGCTCTTGCTATGAAAACAGTTTCTCACTTTTTTGTAAAAAAATGCAAGTTTTGTTCTTTGTTTATGCGCAGCTTCTTCTGTTCTTGTGCATTAGGTTTTGTTTGTATATGTATGTAGCATGATTAGGTCAAACAAAACAAGCCCATAATCCATGTATTCAATGATTTTGAATATTTGATTTTCATGATCTTTTTCAATCTTTTCTTGCCATGGAACTTGCCTATTTTGGAAGATCTTGCCTCTTTATGTGGTACACGAAATCCCTAGGTCATGATGAGTGAATATGCTGCACCAAAAGATTGGGAAAACATGATTTGATATTTTTGTCATATTTAATTTTAATTAAGTGAATTAATAATAATAATTCAAATAATTAATAAAAAATGATAAAATAACTCCCTTGGATGTCAATGGGTCGTGCATAGCTTTTGGGTGATGATTCATGGAAGAAAATGAGGCCCATTAGCAATTTTGAGGCATTTGAAGCAAAGTTGACTTTTCAAAATTCCCAAAAATTTCCCAACTTCCACAAGGCATATCTTGCTCAATTTTTAAGCTTTGATCATGTTCTTGGACATTTTGGAAAGTTCTTGAAGTCCTATAACCAATGTCTTTTGTCCCATGTCATTTTGATTTACCAATATCAAGTTATGGTCTTTGACTTAAAGTGCCTTTTTGTTGACTTTTGAAAATGACCTATAATGTTGAGATTGATAACTTTTTGTGAGAGCATTTCTTGGACTTGAAGTGTGAAGATGAGTTGTAGGAAATGTCATTCTCTTCAAAATGAGCTTTGAATGGAATTTTTCTGATAAACCATGTGGAAGTTATGCCCTGGTCAATTTGCAGTTGACTTTTTCAACTGTCCAAATATAGAAACTTTTGCATCTTGAGACCTTTTGAGCCCTGCCTTGAGAATCATGATCAAGAATTGATCAAATGATGTTTGTGGCTTCAAAATAAGATGTTGACCAAAAATTTTGACTTTTGACTGTCAAATGACCATTTTGCCCCTGCAGTTGACTGTTGAGCAATTAGGGTTTTTGACTGTGCAATTTTGTGCTGTGAGTCTTGAAACTTAGCATATGGATGCTTGACAATGTATGTAGGCATGTGGGACTTGTTTGGACCCTTGGAAACTTCAATTTCTTTGACTGAATCAAAACCCTAATTTTTGACTGTTAGGGGGCAATTGGACTGTGCAACCTTTGGGAGATTTTGAACATTGACCTTGGCAAATCTTGAAGAATATGGGAGGGCAAATTTTGGGGTACAAAAGTTGCCCCTGTTCAATCTTCTTAGACCTGAGGATGTATATTGGCTGACGCGCCTTTCGTAATCCGAAGGTGGAAGATGATTGAACACTAAAGTGCCCAGAAATTTGCGCTCACATGTTAACAGTGTGATGTGGGGAATGGGCTTACAGATGCCATTTGGAGATTGACGGATAGGAAGATGGGCTTACAGATGCCATGTTGAGAGGTGATGGATAGGTGAATGGGCTTATAGATGCCATCTGGGTGTCGATCGCGTAATAGTTTCCTTAGCAAGAACTTGCGTACCTGAAAAAGAAAATGATTACCTGGCCTATTACAGGAGTTGGTCTTCAAACTCTTTATATAGACGCACCCTGGTTGGTTACATGAATCGAATCTTCAACCTCTTCAGACGTGCCCTGGCGAGATACAGGAATCGAGTCTGGAGCTTCAAAAGGTGATGAATGAATCAGGGACGGTTACTACCTCAACGGGACGATGAGAGAACCTTGGACGATTACTATCTCAACAATAACGATGAGAGAACCTTGGGCGATTACTACCTCAACAGTAACGATGAGAGAACCTTGGGTGATTACTACCTCAACAGTAACGATGAGAGAACCTTGGGCGATTACTACCTCAACAGTAACGATGAGAGAACCTGGGGTGATTACTACCTCAACAGTAACGATGAGAGAACCTGGGGCGATTACTACCTCAACAGTAACGATGAGAGAACCTGGGGCGATTACTACCTCAACAGTAACGATGAGAGAACCTGGGGCGATTACTACCTCAACAGTAATGATGAGAGAATCTGGGGCGATTACTACCTCAACAGTAACGATGAGAGAATCTGGGGCGATTACTACCTCAACAGTAACGATGAGAGAATCTGGGGCGATTACTACCTCAACAGTAACGATGAGAGAATCTTGGATGTCTTCTACTGAGTCTTCATCAGGAAAATCTTTAGGAATCGATTTAACTGGACCAGAGAAGGCCTTTGACTGGGTCGGCATCAGAAAAATCTTTAGGAATCGATTTAACTGAACCAGGCAAGGTCTTGGAATCTTCAACTGGAATAAGAATCAGGGAGATCTTAGGGTCGATCTGACTGAACCAGAGAAGGCCTTTGACTGGATCGGCATCAGAAAAATCTTTAGGAGTCGATTTAACTGAACCAGGCAAGGTCTTGGAATCTTCAATTGGAATAAGAATCAGGGAGATCTTAGGGTCGATCTGACTGAACCAGAGAAGGCCTTTGACTGGATCGGCATCAGAAAAATCTTTAGGAGTCGATTTAACTGAACCAGGCAAGGTCTTGGAATCTTCAACTGGAATAAGAATCAGGGAGATCTTAGGGTCGATCTGACTGAACCAGAGAAGTCCTTTGACTGGATCGGCATCAGAAAAATCTTTAGGAGTCGATTTAACTGAACCAGGCAAGGTCTTGGAATCTTCAACTGGAATAAGAATCAGGGAGATCTTAGGGTCGATCTGACTGAACCAGAGAAGGCCTTTGACTGGATCGGCATCAGAAAAATATTTAGGAGTCGATTTAACTGAACCAGGCAAGGTCTTGGAATCTTCAACTGGAATAAGAATCAGGGAGATCTTAGGGTCGATCTGACTGAACCAGAGAAGGCCTTTGACTGGATCGGCATCAGAAAAATATTTAGGAGTCGATTTAACTGAGCCAGGAAAGGTCTTGGAATCTTCAACTGGGTCTTCATCAGGAAAATCTTTAGGAATTGATTTAACTGGACTAGAGAAGGCCTTTGACTGGATCGGCATCAGAAAAATCTTTAGGAGTCGATTTAACTGAACCAGGCAAGGTCTTGGAATCTTCAACTGGAATAAGAATCAGGGAGATCTTAGGGTCGATCTGACTGAACCAGAGAAGGCCTTGAACATAGCTGAGAACTTAACTGGATCTTTCCTGAAAGGTAAAGGTCAGTCATATGCAATGCATGATATGGATCAAGCAATGATGTTCTCAACATAAATGAGATTGTGTTATATGATGCGTATATGCATGCATCATGAGGTATGTGATGTTTTTGAATGTATTTTTGTCTAGGAAAATATATCCTTGACGAATGCCGGGAGTTAAATCCTGGGCTGATGTTGGAGAATAGTGCCTTGTTGTTTCCGCTGGGGATGATAGTTGCAAGAATACCGGTAGGAGAAGACGACTCCGTTGGGGAATAAACTTGGCGAATGGATTACTCTGCGGGGAGAAAATTACTCTAGCGACCCTGCTGGGGAGCAATACTCTGTGGGAAGAGAGGTGCTTCACTGAGATGAATGAGAACTCCATTGGGGATACCATTGTTGAGTTTTGTTGAAGAATATGATGAACTCCGCTGGGGGATAGGAAGACTTTGTCGGGGACGATCCTTCTGTGGTTATTAGCTGAGGATAACCCAGTTATATCCTGGTGGGGAAATAATCTTTGAATAAAGCCGGGAGACGCGTTCGCGCTCTGCAGGGGGGAAGCTTCCAGAATCTACTGGGGATGAGCTTCCTGCTGGGGAGATGGATTCAAACTTTCCTGGGGAAATCTTGAACTATACTGGACTCTCCTGGGGAAATTTTGAGATGTACTGGAAGTGACTCCACTGAATGTCTGTATACCGCCGGGGAACAATCTTAGATCCAGATTACCGGGGATGCTTGTTAAGAATATTTGTACTCCGCCGGGGAATATTGAGATCTTCGGGGAATAATCCAACTTCCTTAAGGCTGACAGTAAGCTAACTCTGCTTGGGGAGAGTGTTGCTGACTTGCTGGAGGTATTGTGCCTTCTCTACTCGGGGGAGTATGGCTGAACCTTATCTCATTCTGTGGGGAATTAGGGTATCTTGGTCATTCTTCAGCTGAGCTTGTCTTGGTACCTTGATGGCAGAGCAATTAGATCGCTTAGACAACTCATTATTGCCCCAGTTTCAGTGGGAGAAGGCACCTGTGGGGGTAATTGACAAATCTTCTGGTAGACAGGTGACGAGATGCCAGGACATAGTCGTACGCTTTGGTCCCTAATTTTTGCCTGGACCGCCCTTTCGGGTTTTCAGTCCACCGGGATACCCTTTTTTGCCCAAGCCGCCTTTTCAGGTTTTCGAATTGCCAGGTGTACAGATTTTTTCATTTCATCCCTTATTTTTGCCCGAACCCTTTTGGTTCGCCGGGAAGCCCTTATTTTTGCCTAGGTGCGTCAACCTAGCGGGTCTTTGATTACGCGTGGTATTTTTTTTTACTATATCCACGCTCTCAGAATGTAGGGAGTTGCCCCTGTTAGAAATGTTTTGTCATACCCCAGAAGATGTTTAATCAGGCAAGATTCGTTGCTGGAGTGCCCCAAGTGACCCAGGCGGAGATTTGCCCCAGGCTGTTTGGCCTTTGAGAGATTCTCTGAATCTTGATTGGACTGCCCCATATAATAGACCATGGTCATGTCTGCCCCTTGATTGGAGGTGCTTCTGTTCATTAGGCATTCGTCGTGCGAATTTCTATGCTGTTCAAACAAAAAGTCATATGCAAACAAAGTTATGTTAAAAATGCAAAGCTTATGTCTGTCTTGAAGTTTTTGAAAAATGCATTTTTCAGTAAAACCAGCAAATTTTGTCAACTCAATATTTTATAGCAAGCCTTAAGGAGTCAGGACACCTTTCGTAACAGTATGCTTTCGAACTAACCCATGCTTCAGCTAGGACTTTTTAAGGGTTATAACGTGGCCTGGTTCACGGTTTAAGAAACAAAGGATAAAGGCTCAAATTATTTGTACCCACCCGTTCTTCGTGATGTTCTTCAAACCTAAGCTCAGTTGATCGTGCGTTAGACCTTGTTTGAGTCTTTGTCCTGATGTTCCAATGATGGTTCAGATATTGATGATTTATTCTGAATAGGCAGTCATTTTTTGTTTTTGTTGAGGGTTTGTATGACCTCTTTTTTTTTGACTTCGCTATCCCTAACTTTTTCCTGAACTGTTTCTTTTGTAATTACAGTCAGCGGGATGCCCCAGTTTTGTAAGTCTCCTTCATGGGTTTTGACTTAATGGGTTTTTTTTTTTAGATGTAATGACTGCCCATCCTTATGATTATTCGGAATCATCATTGTCTTCCTTTTTTTTTTGTAAGGACCTCTTTGGTGCCACTTGTTATGCACCTGGATCAACTGAGAGAACTACCCTGCCCCAGGTTATGATAAAGGGTTTTAATTTTCAAAAAGAAAAACTCCTACTTCTTTGGCTCAGAGGGGTTGACGAGGGATTATCTTCCTTATAACTCTAGTGTTTAGGGATTGAAACAATGCATGTACCTCATCAGCGGGGTCTGTTCAAAAGCATACTGTAGATTGTGGTATCGTTTTCATCATCCTCCCTCAAGAGGCTTAGAATCATTAATCGAGTATTGAACATCACAAAAAAATGAAAGCAATTTTAAATAGTGAATACGAAATAATTACTTCAAAACAGACATATGCGATGCATTAATGAAATAACAACGTTTAACATGACTTAATGTTTGAACAATCAAAAGAAAATCACAACTTGAAAAATTCTAATGAACAAAAGTCTTCTAGTCTCAGGACTTGTTACTTCGACTGGTGCATCTTGTAGGGATGGCAGGAGCATTCAGCCTGGCCCATCTGGGTGAAATCCATAGCTCTTTCATTAATCAGATCTTGGATCTTATTCTTCAGAGCCCAGCAGTCGTCGGTGTCATGTCCTGGACTGTCAGAGTGGTACACACATCTTTCCTCAGGATTGTACTTTAGGGAGGTTGTGTTGAGATTCTTAGGAGGGTCCCTTAACGTCACCAGATTCAACCTCAATAATTATTGTAAAGCTTGAGACGGTGACACGTTGAGCTTGGTGAACTGCCTTTTAGGCTTGTCTGGCTTGCTCTGATCAGCCCGCTGTTCTTGGCGAGATCGTTGTTGGACCTGTGAAGTGGTAGCAGCTTGGAGAGGTCTATTCATTGGACCAGACCTTTGTCCTCTTGGAAGCTGTTCAATGACCTGGTCCCTGACTTGGGCTGGTTGCTTCATGTCTTGATGAAGCTGACTGATCATGGCCCTCAGCTCTCCTTGCTCCCGAGCTAAACCTTGGATGAGAGCCCTTTGTCCCAGCATCTGGGTTTTCATCGTATCTACCTCAGCTTGCAGACGTTTCAGCTGCTCGTCCTTGTCATCTTCGGGACTTTGCTTGGCCAAATTCCCTATAAGGAGTGTCCTCAACTCTTCCTGCCCCTTGGATAGGCTTAGGAAGATCTCTCTGAACTGAATCTCTTGAACCTGAAGATCCTGGTTATCTTATTGGGAAGCCATTGCTGAAATAAACAGCGGAGATGGTAAGTGACCTGTCAAAAGGGTACCTGATATGTATGTATATATATGCAATGTTTTCAAGGATCTCGTGGGGTAAACAAGAAAAAATTGTCAGAATTTGAATCCGGTAGCTTGATTGAAGGAACTGCATATTGTTGAGATTCCTTCTTCAAGAGTCAAGGCTCACCATATCTAGTGGGTCATAGCCCCTGACAACCTTGGCTAGAGGAAAATAAATCCCCTTTGCCCCTTGCTGGCCATTCTGGTTCATCATGACCTGCATCACAAGCCCTTGAGATCCTTAAAATGGGTTAGGCTTGTATATACAGACAAACATATTCACACCAAGCAAACAAGACCTTAGGTTTAGGCTTGTATGAGGTTCAGGTACTACCCTCTTGAAGTTAGTTGGCTCATCCTGTCCTAAAATAGAAACTGGGTTCTAAGGAGGTCGATATCATTGGATTGTTTTCTGTGTTCATTGTTTCGGTTTAACCACTTACTGGCGACCAAAATATTCCAAGAAAACAATCCTCCAAAGAGTGTAGTATCGAGGATCTACCAACTTCGGACTGCACCAAAGTCGGTCATCTCACTACCCCTAAAAGGCTAAGATGGTCAATTAAGGTTCTAAGAGTTCGTTAGTGCTTCATGACATCACACAGCGGCCCCATACTCTCCTTGACTACTCAAGGGTTACCGGTACTCACAAATATGTCACACTAACATATCTTACTGCTTCAACCATGTCGGTATACCCCGCACAGTTCCCTCGCAGTTTTTTGCTATTTACCTAAAAAAGGTGCCCCAAATCCGGGTGGAGGATTTACAATAAAACCCAAGCAAGAACCCAAAAGATAAATCAATCAAGTCAATTAAAGCAAGAAAATAAAAGGTGATCTAAACCCTAAGGTAACCCCACTTAAAAAATGTATCCCCAGCAGAGTCGCCAGTTCTGTGATACGGTGGGAGAACTGACTAGTGTTTTGCGTTCGTATTCGCACTTGTGCGGTTGAGCAAGAGTCGCCACCGACTTTTTATTTTATCCTAAAGGAAAGGTTAAAAAAGCACAGCAAAAACCTTTTGAGATGTTTCTTGGATTCGGGGGGTAGATTATGAAAAGGGAAGGTATTAGCACCCTCTTCATCCATGGTTATCCATGGGCTCTTAGTTACTTGGTTTTTTAGATCACTTGCCTTGATTTTTGATTGCTTGAAAATGGTGTATGTGTGAGTGTTTTTTGAAAATGTTTCGGAAGAAGATGCCTTGTCTTAGGCTGACCTTGTAACAATTCTTTACTCGAATATTTTACAAAGGCGTGTATCTTTTCGAAAAGATGTTTCAAAATGTTTTTGAGAGTTTTGTTTGAAAGTGTTGTGGATTGTGGTTTTTTGAAAAGAAGGCAAGTGTTTTTGCAAGTTGATCTCAAGTAACTAAGAGTTTTTACCTACCCTATTGTACTCAAAGGTTTTTTGTTATGTTTTAACCCCTTTTTAACAATTTTGTTCCACCATTGAATTTGGTGGACAATCTTGCGTTTAGGAAGTTTGTTCGGGACGGGCGTGGGTCATCGTATGGACCATGAATGCAATGGTGCCAAGTGTCTTTGGCAATTTGCTTAAAGGGACTTGATCATTTTGATAGGCGACTTCCGAAACCATCATCGAGGGACTATGATCATTTGATTTTGTTTTGCCAAAGATACTCGACGTGCAAGCATGACCCATTTCGGAAGGCAACATGTGGGATTACCCTAGAGGGTGCAAGTGTGATTGTGTATTGATTACATGTATTTGTCTTGTATTAGGTTATCTAGCGTTTGATTTTATGTACATGCAAACCCTAGATCTAACCATAGTATAATTGAAAGCGGTAAATTGCGAAAATGTAAAGTCTACGCTATTACAAAATAAGTATCCGGGAGTGGGGGTACATGTGTATGAATGGGGATGAGACTTATAGTATCCAATAAGTTACAACCAAATCGAATTTGCGATCAAATGTAAATGAGGTATATCAATGTATAAGATATGTATAGGGGCAATGTGAACGTATTTGTATTGTGTAAGTGTGAGATGTATTGTGTAAGTATGAGATGTATTGTGTAAGTATGTGATTATTTACATGTGCGACAATGTGAAATTAAATGTGGATTAGGGTATTTGACCTAAATATGTGTTTAATGAACCTTTGATTTGTATATTTTTAATATGTACAAAAGAAAATGTTTTAATTGAATGCTTAAGTTCTAATTAAATTATGTATAAAAATGATGTTTTAAGAAAAGAAAATATTTCTAAGTTTTAATTATGTATACAAAAAAGTATTTTTATTAAGTGTTATATACAAAAGTAATTCAATTAAATGTATTAGAGTTATGTATATAAGAAATGTATTTTTATTATATGCACAAAAATATATTTTAATTAAAAGAAAAAAAAAGGTTATTTTCATATTTTAATTATATAGTGCAAAAATGAAAATATATTTTATTATTTATGTATAAAGAATGGTATTTTCTTAAAAGAAAAGAAAAAAGTTTTACATTTTATTGTATTGTATAAAACATGTATTTCAATTATTAAAAAATATTTTGATGTCAAAAAGGGTTTTGTTGTAAAAAAGAAAATGATGTTTTGTTTTTAAACATTTGGAAACCAAAACACAAAAAAACGGAAATGGGCTTTAGACATTCAGAATGGGACGAAGCCCACTTGCTTGAAACGAATTTTAGGGTTTGATGTTTTGTTGTGCAGTTGAGAATGTGCTTAGGGTTTGTACAGCGCACCGTTCACCTTGGGGTTTCGTCTGTTTCGTCTTCCTCGTTGCATGTCTCGGTATTCCCTTCGTTCGAGGCCACCGGCGCCACCTATCTCCCTCCTCCTTACACTCGCTCCAACGGCAATATAAAAAAGGTACGAACTCGTTTAAACGCATTAGGGATCGTGTATTTTTGCATGCTTAATTCTTTGTTTATTGACTTGGATTATGTGCTTCTTTGGTTCGAGGTATACTAAGAGGGAAAGAATTTATACCTTTCTTAGGTGACGGAGGAGGGACGGAGGTGGAGGCGCCCAGGCGGCCAAGGGCGGAGCGAGACGATGACGGACTTGTAGCAATTCTGGTTTGCGTATTCTTTCTTCTTCTTCTTCTCTTGCTATGACTTTGTATGCTTCTTCTATCTCAGTTGCTTTGGTTGCCTTTGAAACTGCTTCTCTTTTGCCTTAATACATCCGTATGCTTGCCTTGAATGTTTGTGGTCTTGAACGTTTGTGGCCTATGATGAAGGGTTTCTGAGGCCTAGGGTTTAGTTGCCTTTGTTGGATTGCCTATGTTGTCCTTTAATTCGCTTCCTTTTACGTTCTTCTTATGACTTGTTGCCTAGAGCTTTTCTTTGAATGGCCTTCTGAGATTGATGCCTTTGGACTGTTTTTTTTCTATTGCCCAATGATGTTATCTTCCTGAGGGCTCGATGTTGGCTTTGCAGATTTGTTGTTGGTTGGAGGTTTAAGCTTGCAGGTTCTCGCCTTGATGAGGCTTTCTGTTTGAGACAGGTACAGGCTTTGCTGGTTTATGAGCTTGGTTAAATGCTGGAAGGTTTTGACAGGATGAGGGTTTACTGGTTTATGCTTGATGTTTGGTTCAGTTTTGGCATTGATTTGTTTATGCTTCGGTTTATGTGTTTGTGACAGGTTGGTCTTGTTGGTTTAGGTTCAGCAGGTTTAATGGCTGAGAAACTAGTTTGAGTTTGGAGGCTTTGCTGGTTTTTAGCAGATGGAAGGTTTTGTATCTTTGCTTGTGTTTTTCTTGTGGTTAGGCTTTGGCTTGACAGTAGGGTGGTTTAGCAGGTCATCTGCCTGGCTGGTATATGCTTTTGTTATTTTTGTAGTTCAGGTTTTGGAAATGGTAAGGGTTTTTTAAGCTTTTTGTTGGTCACTGGTTTTATGAACTTGAACAGGTTTTTATCATATTTTTGGTTTGAGGCCTAGCAGGTTCTATATATCAGTTTGTATCTTTTCTTTACCTTGGTGCTAGCTCTTCTGTTGACCGGATCTCAGGTCACGCTTTAAGGCATATTTTGTTCTGTCCTGCTTGACAGGTTCAGCAGGCTCTCTTTATCCATTGTGTTCATCCTTTATTTTATATGTTTTCTTTCTATCTATGCCTGCCTAAAGCCTAAAAACCTGCTCCTTATCTCTTCTCTTTCTCTCTCTGTACAGTTAAATATTAAACTATGTTTCATACTGTACTTTTCTGAAAGGGTCACATGGGGAAATGATGAAAATGTAGTTGTTTGCATATCCCATTCTCTTTGCATATCTTCTTTGGCCAGCTTGATATCTTTGTGACAGTATGCTTTATATTTTTTGGCAGAAAGTTGTACTTTGATTTTTAGTTGGGTTTCAACTTGGAGTTTGAGACTTTGAATTTATGCAGTTTGACATTTTGGATTATGCAACTTGGCTTTTGTGCATTCATACTTTAGCAAATAAAACTCGTCCCTCTTTGTGAACCGGGAGCAATCCCGTGATTTGCAGAGAGGGTTAACTGATCCCCATCAGTGGCCCTTAATGATGACTGCAATTTTATCTGTCGTTTATTATTTTATCTGCTTTTTGACTTTTCTCCTTTTCTTTTGCAGATGAAAAATGGAGCACCGGAGCGAAGTGAAGAATGAAGAATTAGGGACTTAGAAAATATTTAGAAAAAATAGGATAGTTTTTATTTTCAATTTAATTATTGTAAACCATTATTATTTTAAATACTTCGTAAATAAATACTTGTATCCAAATAATAATTGTAACAAATATTAAATATGAAATAAAAAATCTTATTGGTTCATTTAATTCTTTTCAATTCCTTTTCAATTATTTACTTATTATTCATGGTTCCTTAAATTAAAATAAATGAAAATTAAATTCCAAACATTTAATTCTTAGAACCATAAATAATCAACTAAACATTGATTCTTCGTTGAAAATAAATGGACTTGACGTCTCCATCATCCAAAGCAACACACAGTCGAACGCAATAACTGATCGGACGCAATCCTTTCTTACTGATGTCTTACCAAGCGCTGTAAATCCAAACTGCATATTTTTTACTGGCTCAAACAAAACAACGTGAATTCAAACCAAATGCCTCTTTTACTGATTAAATCAAAACAACGCGAATTCAACCCGAATCTCGGAATAACTTGCAAAGTGCTGTGGAATTTTAACCTTTCTGAGAATATGCCCATAAAACCTTAATTCCTGATTAAATGCCAAAGAACGTTTGCCTGACCAAAATTGAGCCAAAATCAACCAAAACCCTAAGCCAATTATTTGAAGCAATCCAGAGCCCTAAAAATCAATAAAACCCTAATTTTTGTTTGACTGACGAGAAAATTCCGTTTGTCCGATTCTTGAGCCAGTTTGAAAATCAGGAAACGCCTGAAGCTGAGATTTCTTGTGAAAGAATGCGAGGGCAAATTTTGGGGTACAACAGTTGCCCCTGTTCAATCTTCTTGAACCTGAAGAGTTAGATTGGCAAGTTTGCCTTTCGCGACTTGAAGGTAAAAGGAGATTGGACACTAAAGTGCCCAGAAAATTTGCACTCGGTGATGCGATGGTAGAGGTGAATGGGCTTACAGATGCCATTTGGTGATGGGCTTAAAGATGCCATCTGGTGCGATAGAATCTTGTCGGGGGATGGGCTTAGAGATGCCATCTGAGAATGGGCTTAAAGATGCCATTTGGCGACTGCTGGTAGGAGGATGGGCTTATAGATGCCATCTGGAAATGTTGAACTGTATGTCAATGGTGAGTGGACAAGTATCAGAAAGGCATCCCTGTTTCGGAACATCTCTGAACTGGGGGTCCGAATGAGCAATAGATTGACATCCATGTTTGGAGAATCTGTAAACTATTTTCAGTAGTTGAGATTGAATAAGCAATAGAGCAACGTCCGTTGTTGGGAAGCGTCCGTAAACTGTTTTCAAAAGTTGAGAAGAGTCTGAACAAGTTGGTAGATTAACATCCGTTGTTGGGAAGAATCCGTAAACTGTTTTCAGAAGTCTTGAGAAGAATCTGAATAAGTGATAGGTTAACATTCGTTACTTGGAGAACCCGTGAACTGTTTTCAGAAGTCTTGAAGAGGTTGAATAAGCAATAGAGCAGCATTCGTTGTTGGGACGCGTCCGTAAGCTATTTTCAAAAGTTGCATCTGAACAAGTTGGTAGATTGACATCCGTTGTTGGGAAGAATCCGTAAACTGTTTTCAGACGTCTTGAAGAGGAACCGGTGTAGGGTTTCCTGATGATGCATTTGAATGGATCCGGAATAAGTATCAGAACGTCGCCGTGTCCGGGTCACATTTGAACTATTTCTGGATGAATCTCGGGAGACGATCTGTGTCTGTCGACTGCTCTTACCTGAAAAGTAAAGGGTTAGCCGTATGCAATGTTATGATGCATGATGCAATGTATGTGACATCAATGTTTATGAATGTGATGAATGTGCATGTAAGCTGATGAGCTATCTTGCTGAGGATAAATGAATCCGAGATGGCTGAAGATAAAAGCATCTTGACTGCTGCCGGGGAAAATAAATCCTTGGCTGCTGCTGGGGAAGAGAATTCCTGATGACCTCTACTGGGGAGTTCCAATCTAATAGGCTCATGCTGGGGAGGTAAGATTGAGAATCTTCAGCTTGGTGGGAAGTAACTCTGGCGACTTCACTTGGGAACTCAAGATTTGCTCTCCTAAAACTCTGTAGGGAGAAGGTTCATTAGTCTGGCTTCGCTGGGGATTGATAACTTGAAGTTTTAGCTTTGCTGAAGAATCTGAACAAGCGATAGGTTAACATCCGTTTACTTGGAGAACCCGTGAACTGTTTTCAGAAATCTTGAGATTGAATAAGCAATAGAGCAGCATCCGTTGTTGGGAAGCGTCCGTAAACTAATTTCAAAGGTTGCATCTGAACAAGCTGATAGATTAACATCCGTTGTTGGGAAGAATCCATGAACTGTTTTCAGAAGTCTTGAAGAAGAATCTAAATAAGTGATAGGTTAACATCCGTTTACTTGGAGAACCCGTGAACGGTTTTCAGAAATCTTGAAGTTGAATCAGCAATAGAGCAGCATCCGTTGTTGGGAAGCGTCCGTAAACTAATTTCAAAGGTTGCATCTGAACAAGTTGATAGATTAACATCCGTTGTTGGGAAGAATCCATAAACTGTTTTCAGACGTCTTGAAGAAGAATCTGAATAAGTGATAGGTTAACATCCGTTTACTTGGAGAACCCGTGAACTGTTTTCAGAAATCTTGAAGTTGAATCAGCAATAGAGCCGCATCCGTTGTTGGGAAGCGTCCGTAAACTGATTTCAAAGGTTGCATCTGAATAAGTTGATGGATTAACATCCGTTGTTGGGAAGAATCCGTAAACTGTTTTCAGAAGTCTTGAAGAAGAATCTGAACAAGTGATAGGTTAACATCCGATTACTTGGAGAACCCATGAACTGTTTTCAGAAATCTTGGAGTTGAATCAGCAATAGAGCCGCATCCGTTGTTGGGAAGCGTCCGTAAACTGATTTCAAAGGTTGCATTTGAATAAGTTGATGGATTAACATCCGTTGTTGGGAAGAATCCGTAAACTGTTTTCAAAGGTTGCATCTGAATAAGTTGATGGATTAACATCCGTTGTTGGGAAGAATCCATAAACTGTTTTCAGAAGTCTTGAAGAAGAATCTGAACAAGTGATAGGTTAACATCCGATTACTTGGAGAACCCGTGAACTGTTTTCAGAAATCTTGAAGTTGAATCAGCAATAGAGCCGCATCCGTTATTGAGAAGCGTCCGTAAACTGATTTCAAAGGTTGCATCTGAATAAGTTGATGGATTAACATCCGTTGTTGGGAAGAATCCGTAAACTGTTTTCAAAGGTTGCATCTGAATAAGTTGATGGATTAACATCCGTTGTTGGGAAGAATCCGTAAATTGTTTTCAGAAGAATCTGAACAAGTGATAGGTTAACATCCGATTACTTGGAGAACCCGTGAACTGTTTTCAGAAATCTTGAAGTTGAATCAGCAATAGAGCCGCATCCGTTGTTGGGAAGCGTCCGTAAACTGATTTCAAAGGTTGCATCTGAATAAGTTGATGGATTAACATCTGTTATTGGGAAGAATCCGTAAACTGTTTTCAGAAGTCTTGAAGAAGAATCTGAACAAGTGATAGGTTAACATCCGATTACTTGGAGAACCCGTGAACTGTTTTCAGAAATCTTGAAGTTGAATCAGCAATAGAGCCGCATCCGTTGTTGGGAAGCGTCCGTAAACTGATTTCAAAGGTTGCATCTGAATAAGTTGATGGATTAACATCCGTTGTTGGGAAGAATCCGTAAACTGTTTTCAGAAGTCTTGAAGAAGAATCTGAACAAGTGATAGGTTAACATCCGATTACTTGGAGAACCCGTGAACTGTTTTCAGAAATCTTGGGGTTGAATCAGCAATAGAGCCGCATCCGTTGTTGGGAAGCGTCCGTAAACTGATTTCAAAGGTTGCATTTGAATAAGTTGATGGATTAACATCCGTTGTTGGGAAGAATCCGTAAACTGTTTTTAAAGGTTGCATCTGAATAAGTTGATGGATTAACATCCGTTGTTGGGAAGAATCCGTAAACTGTTTTCAGAAGTCTTGAAGAAGAATTTGAACAAGTGATAGGTTAACATACGATTACTTGGAGAACCCGTGAACTGTTTTCAGAAATCTTGAAGTTGAATCAGCAATAGAGCCGCATCCGTTGTTGGAAGCGTCCGTAAACTGATTTCAAAGGTTGCATCTGAATAAGTTGATGGATTAACATCCGTTGTTGGGAAGAATCCGTAAACTGTTTTCAGAAGTCTTGAAGAAGAATCTGAACAAGTGATAGGTTAACATCCGATTACTTGGAGAACCCGTGAACTGTTTTCAGAAATCTTGGAGTTGAATCAGCAATAGAGCCGCATCCGTTGTTGGGAAGCGTCCGTAAACTGATTTCAAAGGTTGCATTTGAATAAGTTGATGGATTAACATCCGTTGTTGGGAAGAATCCGTAAACTGTTTTCAGAAGTCTTGAAGAGGAACCGATGTAGGGTTTCCTGATGATGAGCTCGTGTAAAACTGCATCGGTTTTGAACACTTTTGACATTCGAATGCCCCAAGTGGTGATGTAGATAATTTCCTGGCTTATTACAGGTGTTGGTCCACAATCGGTCGTTCACAGATGTTTTCCTGGCTCGTTACAGGTGTTGATCTGGAATTCTTCAGACATGCCCTGGCTGGATACAGGAATCGAATCTGGAAAGGTGATAGTTGACAGATATGCCCTGGCTGGATACAGGAATCGAATCTTCAAACTCTTCAGACGTGCCCTGGCTAGATACAGGAATCGAGTCTGGAAATGTGGTCAACAGATATGCCCTGGCTGGATACAGGAATCGAATCTGGAAATGTAATAGTTGATTTGTTGAACACTTTTGACATTCGAATGCCCCAAGTGGTGAAGAAGGAGTCTTGAATCAGATTACTCTGCATATTCTTGAAATCTTGACTGGACTACCCCAGGTTAACTGAACTTTGAAAGATCTGCTGGACCTTGACTGGACGGCCCCAGGTTAATTGAATTGTTCTATGTCATGCCCCTTGTTGATAGGAGATTTGATGGAAGTGTTATCCTCTTGAAGTGATTTTGACTTACTGAGAGAGTTTTCGTTCCTCCGAACATTCGTTGTATGAATTTCTTCGCTGTCAAACAAAAAGGTCAAATGCAGACAGTGATATTCGAATAATGCAAAGTTTATGTTTGTCTCGAAGTTTTGCAAAACGCGTTTTTAGCAGAAAACTTTTTATAAGACAAATCAACACAAGATTTAGAGTAAGCCTTACAGGAGTCAGGATACCTTTTGTAACAGTATGCTTTCGAACTAACCCATGCTTCAATTAGGACTTTTGAAGGGTTGTAACGTGGCTTGGTTCACGGTTTAAGAAACAAAGGATAAAGGCTCAAAATATATTTGTACCCACCCGCTCTTCGTGATGTCCTTCAACCTAAGCTCAGTTAATTGCGTCATACTCTGTTTTGAGTTTGGAACGACTTTTGGGCGATGGTTCACCAGTTGAATTTGGGGAGACAGTCATCATCTCCTTTTTCTTTTTCAACATTTTTCATGTTGTTGAGGATTTTGTAACGACCCCACTATTTTGATTTTGATTTGTTATCCCTAACTTTTGCCTGACTGTTACCATTTTCCGGGATTAATGTCAGCGGGATGCCCCAGCTTTCTTAAGCCTCCTTTATAGGTTTTGGCTCGGCGGGCTTTTCTCTTTTGAGAGATTGACTGTCTATGTGATATGGAGCCACCCTTGTATTTTGATTCCGACGGAATGTTTTCTTTTTCGACGTCGTTCATTGTATTAAGAATTGAGAGTTTGCGACTTCAACGCACATTTTCTTTTGAATTAACTAAGATACTACCCTGCCCCGGGTTTATATCAAGGGTTTCAATTGTTTAGAACAGAAAACTCCTACTTCTTTGGCTCGAAGGGGTTGACTAGGGATTAACTTCCTTATAACTCCAGTGTTTGGGAATTGAAAGAAACGCCTGTACATCATCAGCAAGGTCTGTTCAAAAGCATATTGTATAAGATCATGGTATTGTTTCGTCATCCTCCCTCTAAAGGCTTGCAGCTTTTTATCAAGAGTCAAATATCATAAAGAAAAGCATAAGAGTAGTGAAACGAATGGATGAATTCAAGACAAACATATGCAATGCATTAATGAAAACAGAGTTTAACATCAACAAATAATTGTTTGACAGCAAAAGAAATTACAACTTTGAAAATTCAAAAAAAAGAAGCAAAAGTCTTTCAGCTTGAGCTTCGCCACTTCAAGCGGAGAACCCTTTAACGGAAGATTTTCATCTCACCGTCTGGCATGAATTCCAGCACCCCAATGTCGATCAGATCTTGAATCTTGTTCTTCAAGGCACAACAGTCGTTGGTGTCGTGTCCCGGGCTATAGGAGTGGTAAACACAAAATGCGTCGGGATGATAGTTAGGAGAGGAGGTATTGAGCTTCCGAGGAGGATCCTTTACGGTAAGCAAGTTGACCTCCAACAGGCGCTTCAGTATGAAAAATGATGGTATTTCAGTCTCCGTAAACTGTCTTCCCGACGTCTCTTGCTTACGCCGATCACCCTGTTGACGCTGGCGAGGTTGTTGATGGGCTTGTGACCCTGAAGCAAGCAAAGGAGCTTTCCCCTTGTCTTCTTGAATGGATGGAGGCTGAGCGGTGACTTGCTCTTCGACCTCAGACGCTTGCCCCAGTTGGTTGTTTGGAAGCAGTTGGCGGACAAGAACTCTGAGTTCCTCTTGTCTTTGAGATAGGTCTTGGATGAGAGCCATCTGGCCCACCAACTGCCCCATCATTTGGGTCCTTAAGGTTGTCAGATCAAACTGCAGCTCCGCAAGCTGATCACTCCTGGCATTGTTGGAATTCTCCAAGCCCTTTGTGAGGAGAGCTTTCATCTCTTCTTGCCCCAGAGACAAGTTCAGGAACATCTCCTGCAGCTGAGCAGTCTGGTCTTAAATGTCTTTGACAGACCTTTCTAGAGCCATCTCTTGCTGAAATAAACAGCAGGAGAGTAAGGAAACCTGAAAAAGGAAAGATTTGTCAAAATGCAATGTATGATATGTGGATGCACGCTTTCAAGGATCTCTTGGGGTAAACACAAGAAAATGTTAGAGGTTGAACTTTGCTCTTGGATTGGAGATCTCTGCACCGGTGGACGTCTTTCCACGAGAATCAAGCTCACCATGTCGAGTGGGTCATAGCCACTGATTCAAGTTGTTGTTCTTGAACTTTGATTGGAGAACTTTGTATCGATGGATGTCTTTCCACGAGAATCAAGCTCACCATGTCGAGTGGGTCATAGCCACTGATTCAAGTTGTTGTTCTTGAACTTTGATTGGGGAGCTTTGTTTAGAGGAGAAACCCCTTGCCCCTTTGGTAGACGTCTGGTTCAACGTAACCCTGCATCAACAGAACCCTCGAGATCCTTGAAATGGTTATTGAAAATGCTATGGTATGATGTCATGATGTTATGTACATGTATGCGAAAAGCAAGTGAGTGTATATACAGACAAACATATTCACACCAAGCAAACAAGACCTTAGGTTTAGGCTTGTATGAGGTTCAGGTACTACCCTCTTGAAGTTAGTTGGCTCATCCTGTCCTAAAATAGAAACCGGGTTCTAAGGAGGTCGATATCATTGGATTGTTTTCTGTGTTCATTGTTTCGGTTTAACCACTTACTGGCGACCAAAATATTCCAAGAAAACAATCCTCCAAAGAGTGTAGTATCGAGGATCTACCAACTTCGGACTGCACCAAAGTCGGTCATCTCACTACCCCTAAAAGGCTAAGATGGTCAATTAAGGTTCTAAGAGTTCGTTAGTGCTTCATGACATCACACAGCGGCCCCGTACTCTCCTTGACTACTCAAGGGTTACCGGTACTCACAAATATGTCACACTAACATATCTTACTGCTTCAACCATGTCGGTATACCCCGCACAGTTCCCTCGCAGTTTTTTGCTATTTACCTAAAAAAGGTGCCCCAAATCCGGGTGGAGGATTTACAATAAAACCCAAGCAAGAACCCAAAAGATAAATCAATCAAGTCAATTAAAGCAAGAAAATAAAAGGTGATCTAAACCCTAAGGTAACCCCACTTAAAAAATGTATCCCCAACAGAGTCGCCAGTTCTGTGATACGGTGGGAGAACTGACTAGTGTTTTGCGTTCGTATTCGCACTTGTGCGGTTGAGCAAGAGTCGCCACCGACTTTTTATTTTATCCTAAAGGAAAGGTTAAAAAACCACAGCAAAAACCTTTTGAGATGTTTCTTGGGTTCGGGGGGTAGATTATGAAAAGGGAAGGTATTAGCACCCTCTTCATCCATGGTTATCCATGGGCTCTTAGTTACTTGGTTTTTTAGATCACTTGCCTTGATTTTTGATTGCTTGAAAATGGTGTATGTGTGAGTGTTTTTTGAAAATGTTTTGGAAGAAGATGCCTTGTCTTAGGCTGACCTTGTAACAATTCTTTACTCGAATATTTTACAAAGGCGTGTATCTTTTCGAAAAGATGTTTCAAAATGTTTTTGAGAGTTTTGTTTGAAAGTGTTGTGGATTGTGGTTTTTTGAAAAGAAGGCAAGTGTTTTTGCAAGTTGATCTCAAGTAACTAAGAGTTTTTACCTACCCTATTGTACTCAAAGGTTTTTTGTTATGTTTTAACCCCTTTTTAACAATTTTGTTCCACCATTGAATTTGGTGGACAATCTTGCGTTTAGGAAGTTTGTTCGGGACGGGCGTGGGTCATCGTATGGACCATGAATGCAATGGTGCCAAGTGTCTTTGGCAATTTGCTTAAAGGGACTTGATCATTTTGATAGGCGACTTCCGAAAGCGTCATCGAGGGACTATGATCATTTGATTTTGTTTTGCCAAAGATACTCGACGTGCAAGCATGGCCCATTTCAGAAGGCAACATGTGGGATTACCCTAGAGGGTGCAAGTGTGATTGTGTATTGATTACATGTATTTGTCTTGTATTAGGTTATCTAGCGTTTGATTTTATGTACATGCAAACCCTAGATCTAACCATAGTATAATTGAAAGCGGTAAATTGCGAAAATGTAAAGTCTACGCTATTACAAAATAAGTATCCGGGAGTGGGGGTACATGTGTATGAATGGGGATGAGACTTATAGTATCCAATAAGTTACAACCAAATCGAATTTGCGATCAAATGTAAATGAGGTATATCAATGTATAAGATATGTATAGGGGCAATGTGAACGTATTTGTATTGTGTAAGTGTGAGATGTATTGTGTAAGTATGAGATGTATTGTGTAAGTATGTGATTATTTACATGTGCGACAATGTGAAATTAAATGTGGATTAGGGTATTTGACCTAAATATGTGTTTAATGAACCTTTGATTTGTATATTTTTAATATGTACAAAAGAAAATGTTTTAATTGAATGCTTAAGTTCTAATTAAATTATGTATAAAAATGATGTTTTAAGAAAAGAAAATATTTCTAAGTTTTAATTATGTATACAAAAAAGTATTTTTATTAAGTGTTATATACAAAAGTAATTCAATTAAATGTATTAGAGTTATGTATATAAGAAATGTGTTTTTATTATATGCACAAAAATATATTTTAATTAAAAGAAAAAAAAAGGTTATTTTCATATTTTAATTATATAGTGCAAAAATGAAAATATATTTTATTATTTATGTATAAAGAATGGTATTTTCTTAAAAGAAAAGAAAAAAGTTTTACATTTTATTGTATTGTATAAAACATGTATTTCAATTATTAAAAAATATTTTGATGTCAAAAAGGGTTTTGTTGTAAAAAAGAAAATGATGTTTTGTTTTTAAACATTTGGAAACCAAAACACAAAAAAACGGAAATGGGCTTTAGACATTCAGAATGGGACGAAGCCCACTTGCTTGAAACGAATTTTAGGGTTTGATGTTTTGTTGTGCAGTTGAGAATGTGCTTAGGGTTTGTACAGCGCGCCGTTCACCTTGGGGTTTCGTCTATTTCGTCTTCCTCGTTGCATGTCTCGGTATTCCCTTCGTTCGAGGCCACCGGCGCCACCTATCTCCCTCCTCCTTACACTCGCTCCAACGGCAATATAAAAAAGGTACGAACTCGTTTAAACGCATTAGGGATCTTGTATTTTTGCATGCTTAATTCTTTGTTTATTGACTTGGATTATGTTCTTCTTTGGTTCGAGGTATACGAAGAGGGAAAGAATTTATACCTTTCTTAGGTGACGGAGGAGGGACGGAGGTGGAGGCGCCCAGGAGGCCAAGGGCGGAGCAAGACGATGACGGACTTGTAGCAATTCTGGTTTGCGTATTCTTTCTTCTTCTTCTTCTCTTGCTATGACTTTGTATGCTTCTTCTATCTCAGTTGCTTTGGTTGCCTTTGAAACTGCTTCTCTTTTGCCTTAATACATCCGTATGCTTGCCTTGAATGTTTGTGGTCTTGAACGTTTGTGGCCTATGATGAAGGGTTTCTGAGGCCTAGGGTTTAGTTGCCTTTGTTGGATTGCCTATGTTGTCCTTTGATTCGCTTCCTTTTACGTTCTTCTTCTGACTTGTTGCCTAGAGCTTTTCTTTGAATGGCCTTCTGAGATTGATGCCTTTGGACTGTTTTTTTTTCTATTGCCCAATGATGTTATCTTCCTGAGGGCTCGATGTTGGCTTTGCAGATTTGTTGTTGGTTGGAGGTTTAAGCTTGCAGGTTCTGGCCTTGATGAGGCTTTCTGTTTGAGACAGGTACAGGCTTTGCTGGTTTATGAGCTTGGTTAAATGCTGGAAGGTTTTGACAGGATGAGGGTTTACTGGTTTATGCTTGATGTTTGGTTCAGTTTTGGCATTGATTTGTTTATGCTTCGGTTTATGTGTTTGTGACAGGTTGGTCTTGTTGGTTTAGGTTCAGCAGGTTTAATGGCTGAGAAACTAGTTTGAGTTTGGAGGCTTTGCTGGTTTTTAGCAGATGGAAGGTTTTGTATCTTTGCTTGTGTTTTTCTTGTGGTTAGGCTTTGGCTTGACAGTAGGGTGGTTTAGCAGGTCATCTGCCTGGCTGGTATATGCTTTTGTTATTTTTGTAGTTCAGGTTTTGGAAATGGTAAGGGTTTTTTAAGCTTTTTGTTGGTCACTGGTTTTATGAACTTGAACAGGTTTTTATCATATTTTTGGTTTGAGGCCTAGCAGGTTCTATATATCAGTTTGTATCTTTTCTTTACCTTGGTGCTAGCTCTTCTGTTGACCGGATCTCAGGTCACGCTTTAAGGCATATTTTGTTCTGTCCTGCTTGACAGGTTCAGCAGGCTCTCTTTATCCATTATGCTCATCCTTTGTTTTATATGTTTTCTTTCTATCTATGCCTGCCTAAAGCCTAAAAACCTGCTCCTTATCTCTTCTCTTTCTCTCTCTGTACAGTTAAATATTAAACTATGTTTCATACTGTACTTTTCTGAAAGGGTCACATGGGGAAATGATGAAAATGTAGTTGTTTGCATATCACATTCTCTTTGCATATCTTCTTTGGCCAGCTTGATATCTTTGTGACAGTATGCTTTATATTTTTTGGCAGAAAGTTGTACTTTGATTTTTAGTTGGGTTTGAACTTGGAGTTTGAGACTTTGAATTTATGCAGTTTGACATTTTGGATTATGCAACTTGGCTTTTGTGCATTCATACTTTAGCAAATAAAACTCGTCCCTCTTTGTGAACCGGGAGCAATCCCGTGATTTGCAGAGAGGGTTAACTGATCCCCATCAGTGGCCCTTAATGATGACTGCAATTTTATCTGTCGTTTATTATTTTATCTGCTTTTTGACTTTTCTCCTTTTCTTTTGCAGATGAAAAATGGAGCACCGGAGCGAAGTGAAGAATGAAGAATTAGGGACTTAAAAAATATTTAGAAAAAATAGGATAGTTTTTATTTTCAATTTAATTATTGTAAACCATTATTATTTTAAATACTTCGTAAATAAATACTTGTATCCAAATAATAATTGTAACAAATATTAAATATGAAATAAAAAATCTTATTGGTTCATTTAATTCTTTTCAATTCCTTTTCAATTATTTACTTATTATTCATGGTTCCTTAAATTAAAATAAATGAAAATTAAATTCCAAACATTTAATTCTTAGAACCATAAATAATCAACTAAACATTGATTCTTCGTTGAAAATAAATGGACTTGACGTCTCCATCATCCAAAGCAACACACAGTCGAACGCAATAACTGATCAGACGCAATCCTTTCTTACTGATGTCTTACCAAGCGCTGTAAATCCAAACTGCATATTTTTTACTGGCTCAAACAAAACAACGTGAATTCAAACCAAATGCCTCTTTTACTGATTAAATCAAAACAACGCGAATTCAACCCGAATCTCGGAATAACTTGCAAAGTGCTGTGGAATTTTAACCTTTCTGAGAATATGCCCATAAAACCTTAATTCCTGATTAAATGCCAAAGAACGTTTGCCTGACCAAAATTGAGCCAAAATCAACCAAAACCCTAAGCCAATTATTTGAAGCAATCCAGAGCCCTAAAAATCAATAAAACCCTAATTTTTGTTTGACTGACGAGAAAAGTCCGTTTGTCCGATTCTTGAGCCAGTTTGAAAAATCAGGAAACGCCTGAAGCTGAGATTTCTTGTGAAAGAACGCGAGGGCAAATTTTGGGGTACAACAAGTCCCTATTAGGGACTGTAAACAGAACCTGCAAGAAGCTCAAGTGTCAGATAACAAGCATACAAATAGTCAAGTTGGAAGGCACATAAGTCACACAAGAGAAACCCTTAGAGTTTAGGCCAGCATGGGGTATAGGTATTACCCTCTTTCAGTTTGTGGGTTAAGACCTGTCCTATCAGAAGTAACCGGGTTCTAAGGGTCCCAATATCATTGGATTGCTTTCATTGTTCATCGTTTCGATTTAGCCACTGAACTGGCGACCGAAATATTCCAAGAAAACAACCCTCAATTGAGTGTAGTATCGAGTATCAACCAACCTCGGACTGCACCAAAGTCAGTTATCTCACTACCCTAAAGAGGCCAAGATGGTTCAATTAAGGTCCCTAAGATCAGTTGATGCTTCACGACACCACGCGGAGGCCCCGTACTCTCCTTGACTGAACTCAAGGGTTACCGGTACACACCAAAGTGCCACATCAACGTAGCAGACTGCTTCAACCATGTCGGTATACCCCGCACAGTTCCCTCACAGCCTTGTTGCTACTTTCTAAGAAGGTATTCCCAGATCCGGGTTAGGATCTATAGAACTCCCAAGACAGTCCCACAATAATAAAGTAAATAAGTCAAAGCAATTGAAAACACAAGTGATCTTAGTCCTAAGGTACACCTCACTTTAAAAGTCCCCAGCAGAGTCGCCAGTTCTGTGATCGGTGGATCTGGAACTGACTGTTTAACGCTGGTTCGCGAAATGTCGCGGAAGCAAAAGTCGCCACCGTCTTTTATTTTCTCCAATATGGAAAGGACAAAAGCACAGAAAAATTCCTTATTGAGATTAGCTCTTGGTTCGGGAGGTAGATTTATAGAAAGGGAAGGTGTTAGCACCCTTTCTATCCATGGTTATCCATGGGCTCTTAGATACTTGCTCATTTGTGTTTTCAAAATGTTTGTTTGCTTTTCAATTTGTGAGTGGGTTTGAAAAAGTTTCTTTGAAAGTTTCAGATCGACTCTTGTATCAGTCCTCAAGAGTGTTTGAAAAATTGTTTTGAAAGCTTTTTGAAAAGTGTCGGTGTGAAAAGAAGTTTTTGATTTGTTTTGAATTAGAGCAAGTATCTATGAGTCATCTACCTACCCTAAGGAATTTGGCTGTGTAAATGTCCTTAAGGTAGTGCCATCCCACCATTGAGAGGTAGGTAGCACCACCGTTGGAGGTGTTCGGGTCAATTCGAGTTTAGGGATAATGTGGTCACCAGAGCAACAGTAGGACACCTTAGAAGCTACCCCCATGCCATGTTCATGGACATGAGGACTTACTAAAACGTCCTATACTCGACGACCACGTTTTCGAGGGGCAAGGCAACAGTGAGGCGTACCCTAGGAGTTGTGTGTGATTTGTGTGTCATTTTCAATTATATTTTGTCTTGTCATGCATTGAGTGAGCTACGCTTTGATTTTATTTGGGCATACATTCTTTCATGTGATTAACAGTTTAAAGTTGTGGAATTTAAAGTGCGGAAAATAAAGGTTATACGCTATTACAAGGCGCGGGTCTATACATCGCCAAATTAAACAAAGACCCGATTTGAATAAAAGTGCGGAAAGTAAATGTCCTAATTACTATTACAAAGCTTTGGGGCAATTACATAAATTAAAAATGAAAAATAGAAGCAAACGCGCGAAAAGAAATTATAATCGAAGGTGCGAGGGCGTTGGATCCTTTAAAGAAATTAAATTGAAATTACTAAATTAATTAATGATGAAATAAAGAAAAGAAATTATTTTTAATGTTTTTGTATTTAATGGAAATAAAGAAAATTAAAAGGAAAAGAAACCCTAATTCTACATGTTTTTAATTATTTAAGGAAAAGAATTAAAGTTTAAACCTAATTTACTCAAATTATTTAATTACAAGTTTATTTACAAAGATAATTAATAATTAATAATGATAAGAAATAAAAAGGTTATTTATTAAGAAAAAGAATAAGAAATGCTAAAAACCTATTTTTTTATATTTTTTAGTTATTAAGAAAACATTAAAGTTAAACCTAAAATTAAACTAAATTGATTATTGGAATTTATTTACAAAAACTATTTAAAGAATTAAAAATTAAATAAACATATTTTTATTTTTATGATTTCTGATTTTTTTTGTATTTTTGGTCTTATGTTATTATTTTAGTGAATCAATTAAAACAATTAAAATAGTTAAAATAAATAAAAGAGAATAAAAAGAGGGAAAGAAAATACAAACAAGAGGGGTTTCTGGCCCAATTATGGAGGTGTTGTTGAAGTAATTTAGCCCAACAGATGCAAGGCCCTTTTGACTTTTAGTGATTGTGTATGGAGCGTTTGACTGGCGTGTATGATAAGCTGCAAGTTCTGACCTTTGGATTGGGACTCCTGGACACATGGCAGGCAAGCACGTATGCGTGTATGGTGGACTCTAGATGGGGCGCTGCATGGAAAGGTGTTAAGAAAAAAATATTGAAGAAGTGGGGGACCTGGGAATCGAACCCAGGTCCCAGTGCCTGCATGACAGCTAAGCTACCAATCCAACCAAAGCGTTTCTTTGTTAGTTTAATGGAATAGAAATAATATAAGAGAAAACAAGTATTATTCTGGAATAATAAAAAAAAAGCGCGCCAGTATTCAAATCACCCATTCATGCTTAGACACCTCAACTTCGTCTCCATTTTTTTTCTGCAACTAAAAGCAAATAGTGGGGGTTTTGAACCCCCACTAAGTCAAACCTGTAAAAATAGCGATTAGGCTATGGAGCAATATAAATTGGGCGCGAATAGTGAGTTCAATTCATTTTGAGGTCCTGAGTCCAATGGCATAGGTGTGTTTGGCCAATTTTTCCAGATGAATAAAGCCCTCTTTCAAAGTCTCTGAAACCCTAATATGCATTCATGGTGGAATCTTATACAGGGCTTAATACTTCAATTAAAGCATGCTATCAGCTTCAGAATACTCACGTTAGTCCAAATCAATGATTGAAAATCACAAATAATGCATGAATAATGAAACACGAATATGAAAATTTTCAAGAAAAGTCAAACTTTGTTATACCGATTCCTTGCGTATGGAGGGTTGGTTTCAATTGGAGAAGCTTCCTGGTAGTGTCAGGATTGTATTGGAGTGCTTTTTGATCTTTGAAACAAGCTCTTGCCATGAAAACAGTTTCTCACTTTTTTGTAAAAAAATGCAAGTTTTGTTCTTTGTTTATGCGCAGCTTCTTCTGTTCTTGTGCATTAGGTTTTGTTTGTATATGTATGTAGCATGATTAGGTCAAACAAAACAAGCCCATAATCCATGTATTCAATGATTTTGAATATTTGATTTTCATGATCTTTTTCAATCTTTTCTTGCCATGGAACTTGCCTATTTTGGAAGATCTTGCCTCTTGATGTGGTACACGAAATCCCTAGGTCATGATGAGTGAATGTGCTGCACCAAAAGATTGGGAAAACATGATTTGATATTTTTGTCATATTTAATTTTAATTAAGTGAATTAATAATAATAATAATAATTAAAATAATTAATAAAAAATGATAAAATAACTCCCTTGGATGTCAATGGGTCGTGCATAGCTTTTGGGTGATGATTCATGGAAGAAAATGAGGCCCATTAGCAATTTTGAGGCATTTGAAGCAAAGTTGACTTTTCAAAATTCCCAAAAATTTCCCAACTTCCAGAAGGCATATCTTGCTCAATTTTTAAGCTTTGATCATGTTCTTGTACATTTTGGAAAGGTCTTGAAGTCCTCTAACCAATGTCTTTTGTCCCATGTCATTTTGATTTACCAATCTCAAGTTATGGTCTTTGACTTAAAGTGCCTTTTTGTTGACTTTTGAAAATGACCTATAATGTTGAGATTGATAACTTTTTGTGAGAGCATTTCTTGGACTTTAAGTGTGAAGATGAGTTGTAGGAAATGTCATTCTATTCAAAATGAGCTTTGAATGGAATTTTTCTGATAAACCATGTGGAAGTTATGCCCTGGTCAATTTGCAGTTGACATTTTCAGCTGTCCAAATATAGAAACTTTTGCATCTTGAGACCTTTTGAGCCCTGCCTTGAGAATCATGATCAAGAATTGATCAAATGATGTTTGTGGCTTCAAAATAAGATGTTGACCAAAAAATTTGACTTTTGACTGTCAAATGACCATTTTTCCCCTGTAGTTGACTGTTGAGCAATTAGGGTTTTTGACTGTGCAATTTTGTGCTGTGAGTCTTGAAACTTAGCATATGGATGCTTGACAATGTATGTAGGCATGTGGGACTTGTTTGAACCCTTGGAAACTTCAATTTCTTTGACAGAATCAAAACCCTAATTTTTGAATGTTAGGGGGCAATTGGAATGTGCAACCTTTGGGAGATTTTGAACATTGACCTTGGCAAATCTTGAAGAATATGGGAGGGCAAATTTTGGGGTACAACAAGCCCCATTCATCTTCGGCTGGTAGGGAGAAGAGTTATGGTGCTGTATCTTGAATTGCTCGCAGAGCTCAGTGATCATCTTGTTGTTGAGATTGGTACCATTGTCTGTAATAATCCTCTCTGGTACACCGTATCGACAGATCAGGTTATGTCGAACGAATCGTGCCACGACGTTCTTAGTTACGGTAGCATAGGAAGCTGCTTCAACCCACTTCGTGAAGTAATCAATTGCAACCAGGATGAAGCGATGCCCGTTGGATGCTGTAGGTCTGATCTCGCCGATCATATCAATGCCCCACATTACAAAAGGCCAAGGTGTTGTCAAGACGTTCAGAGGAACCGGAGGAACGTGCACCTTATCAGCATAGATCTGGCATTTGTGACACGTCCGATAATGTTGGTAACAGTCATCTTCCATTGTGGACCAGAAATATCCTGCCCGAAGGATTTTCTTTGCCATGGTATGTCCACTGGAATGTGTTCCGAAGGTACCTTCATGTAGTTCTGCCATGATCCTTTCTGCTCCAGTCTTATCCACACAACGCAGTAAGGTTGAATCATGGTTTCGCTTATATAGAATGCCATTGCTGAGGAAGAACTTTGCTGCGAACCTTCTCAGAAACTTCTTGTCATTGACAAATGCACCCTTGGGGTATTCTTGAACTTCCAAGTACCTCTTCACCTCATGATACCAGGGTTTTTCAGTTACCTCTTCAGCCTCGAGGTCACAGCAATGTGCAGGTTCATCTAACTTCCAGATAATGATTCGGGGAGCCTCGTTGTCCCATTTGACTTTGAACATGGAAGACATCGTAGCTAACACGTCCGCCAACTGATTCTCTTCTCTTGGGAAGTGTTCAAAAGTTATCTCCGTGAAATGGGGGATCAATGTCAATACATACTCTTTGTAAGGAATAAGATTTGGGTGTTTTGTATCCCACTCGCCTTTGATCTGATTGATCACGAGAGCGGAATCTCCGAAGACACTCAGAAACTTGATCCTTAAGTCAATTGCAGCTTGAAGACCCATAATGCACGCTTCATACTCCGCCATGTTGTTGGTGCAGTTGAAACATAGTCGGGCAGTGAGTGGAGTATGAGTGCCTTGAGGGGATATGATCACATCACCAACACTGTTGCCCAAAGCGTTTGAGGCTCCGTCAAAGTGCATAGACCATCGGGATCCTTCCTCAGGTCCTTCATCCGGTCCAGGTACCTCACAATCAGTTACTACCATGATATCCTCGTCTGGAAATTCAAAGTTCATAGATTGGTAGTCATCCACTGCTTGGTGTGCCAAATGGTCTGCCAATACACTTCCTTTGATTGCTTTCTGAGTCGTGTACTGGATGTCATATTTCGTCAAGATCATTTGCCATCTTGCTATTCTTCCGGACAAGGCGGGCTTTTCGAATATGTACTTTATTGGGTCCATTTTGGAAATCAACAGAGTAGTGTGAGTCAACATATACTGTCTCAGCCGGCGAGCAGCCCATACCAAAGCGCAACAAGTTTTCTCGAGTAGTGAGTATCGGGTCTCACAGTCGGTAAACTTTTTGCTAAGGTAATAAATGGCGTGCTATTTTTGGCCAGACTCGTCATGCTGCCCCAACACACACACCCCATTGAGCTGTCAAGTACCGTCAAGTATAGTATTAGAGGTCTCCCTTCAACCGGTGGCAGAAGAATGGGTGGTTCTTGGAGATACTCTTTGATTCTGTCGAAAGCGGGCTGACATTCATCGTTCCAACGTACTACTTGATCTTTCTTCAGTAGTTTGAAGATTGGTTCGCAGGTAGCAGTTAGGTGCGAGATGAATCGGGCAATGTAGTTCAGCCGTCCTAGAAAGCCTCTGACTTCCTTCTCTGTCTTGGGAGCTGGCATCTCTTGTATGGCTTTCACCTTTGCAGGGTCCACTTGAATACCTTTCTCGCTCACGACGAAGCCTAGCAATTTTCCAGATCTTACCCCAAAGGTGCACTTGTTTGGGTTCAACCTCAGCTTGTACAACTTCAGACGGTCAAACAGCTTCTGTAGGTGGTCAAGGTGTTCCTCCTCAGTTTGAGACCTTGCAATCATATCATCAACGTATACTTCAATCTCATGGTGGATCATGTCATGAAATAAAGCAACCATGGCACGCTGGTAGGTTGCCCCAGCATTTTTCAACCCAAAAGACATGACCTTGTAGCAGAAGGTGCCCCACTGAGTAACAAAGGTAGCCTTTTCCATATCCTCGGGAGCCATCTTGATCTGATTATAACCAGAGAATCCGTCCATAAAAGAGAATACCTTATGCTGAGTAGTGTTGTCAACCAGAACGTCGATGTGAGGCAGAGGGAAGTCATCTTTAGGGCTGGCCCTGTTCAAATCCCTATAGTCAACATACATTCGGACCTTACCATCTTTCTTTGGCACTGGAACCACGTTGGCAACCCACTGAGGGTAAGAAGTCACTGCTAGAAAACCGGCGTCAAATTGCTTCATAACCTCAGCTTTGATTTTCTCGGACATCTCTGGACGCATACGGCGGACCTTCTGTTTAACCAGAGGACAGTCTTCCTTAGTAGGCAGGTGATGAACCACAATGTCGGTATCCAACCCAGGCATGTCTTCGTAAGACCAGGCAAAGATTTCCACATAGTCATGCAGCATCTGGATCAACCGTTGTTTCACAATGAGCTCTAGATTGGCACCAATCTTGACTTCCTTTCTGTCTGTCTCAGTACCCAGATTTACCGTTTCCACTGGCTCTTCATGTGGCTGAATGGCCCTCTCTTCCTGGAGTAGCAGTCTTGCAAGCTCACTAGGCACTTCGCAATCATCTTCACCTTCGTCTTCGGCTAAGTTGATCGGATTTTCGAAGTCATAACTGGCAGTAGCAGAGTCGTTACCAGTGAGATCCAGAGTGGATTGGAACCTGTATAAGTGAGTGTGTGTAAATATAGCTGTTTTGCAATATATATAAAGAAAGAAAGGGAGCACAAGATTTGAAATGTGAAAAACGTCCAATGCTTTTATTCATGATATATGGAAGTGACAAATAATAAGCCCTCACAAATAAAACCACGGTGCCCCGGGTAAGACACCGGGCCATAGAGTTTAGTAATATTGTTTGTTACAACTTTAAAACAAAAGAGTTCATTACTGCGTGACAAAAGTAATAGGTATAAAGTCCTTTGCATTCCAGTTGTTAGGTCCACCGTTGGTTGTTGGGTAGATCCAGCTGTCAAATTCAGATTCGTCCGCCTCGTTCTCAATAGCATTCACTCCCGGGTTAGTGATGAATACGGGAGGTCTTCCGATCCTTGCCTTACACACAGCCTTCTGAGCTTCTGCAGTGAAACCCAAGCCAAATTTGTCAGTCTTTGGAGTGAAATCGGGAAGTCTGCCCCAGTTTGCGCACTCACCCTTCTCAATCACAGCCCGGGCATCCTTCAAGGAAGCCATCTTCAGAGGAGAGTCTTTTGCAGTCACTGTTTCTGCTGCTGCCAATGTCTGGGGCACCTCTTCAAAGTGTTGAAAGGGGGTCTCAATGAACTCCCCATCCATTTCTACGTATCGGAACGAGTTGAGGTGGCTGACCATGTATTCCTCTTCCCCTTGCACTGTTACGATCTTCCCCCTGACCGGGTACTTGAGCTTCTGATGTAATGTGGAGGTCACAGCTCCAGCCTTGTGGATCCAAGGACGACCCAGCAAACAAGAATAGGATGGACGAATGTCCATCACGTAGAATTTTGAATCAAAAACTTATGAACCAACCCTGATTGGGATGTCAACCTCACCATGTACCATCCTTTTGGACCCGTCAAAGGCCCAGACGACAATGTTACTTAGTTTGAGCTCTAAACCCTCACAGTCCAGCCTGTCTAGAGCTTTCTTGGGTAGCACGTTTAATGAAGAACCAGTGTCAACCAGCACATGAGCAAGAGTAGTGCCCCTGCATTCAATGGAGACATACAGGGCATCATTGTGGTTCTTTCCCTTGGCCGTCAGATCAGCATCGGAGAAACCCAGACCATTATCAGCAGTTAAGTTGGCCACACAGTCGGTGAATTGATCAGCAGACGTTTCTTGTGGCATGTGAGCCGTCTTCAGGAAAGCAATCAGGGCCTTGGCATGAGCCTCTGAACACAACAACAGTGATAGCATGGAGATTTTGGAGGGGGTGTACCCCAGCTGTTCAACGACGTTGAAATCACTTTTCTTTATAATTTTGAGAATCTCTTCCATCTCTTGCTTGGAAGCATCAACAGTGGTCTTCGGTGCCTCCGTCCGGGCAGGCACATCAGTAGCAATCCCCTTGCCCCGAGCGTCAGATGACTCGGTAGCAGGGGTAGGAACTTGATCAGGGGGAGAAACAGGCACACTGGCAGGTGTGATGACAAGAGGCCTCTGAATTGCTGGAGGTGCAATGTCTGGTGAGAACAGTCTTCCACTACGAGTGACCTTAGCAGGCCCGGTGATGTTGGTGACACCGGTACTAGTATTGAACTCTTGTTTCACTCCCAGAACATAAACATCTGCCCCATAGTGCCACGAGACAGCTTTATCAGACTTGTAGGGGATGGGCCCCGGAACAGTAATGGTTATAGGAGTAATCTTGTGAACATGCATAATTTTGATAGGCTTCTTTGAAGGAGCCTTGGAAGGGTTGTTGAAAATGGTGACAATTGAAACTTCTTCAACTGGGGCAGCAGGAACGACAATCTTCTTGAACAAAATCTCCTTGCTATCCATCAGGTTTTGGACGCCTGACTTCAGCAACGGACAACCAGCAGGTGAAATAGCACATAGATGGCAACCTTTACTACATCCCGGAAATAAACCGGCTAGCAACAGGTTCCTCTTGACGGTCAGCAGCGGAGTAGCAACATCATCCACAGAAGCTACATACAGATCTTCCTCAACAGCATTCACTCCATGCCGGGGCATGGGAGCGGTCACAACATTTGGCCTTTCAGGCGCCTCGAACTGTATTTCCTTAGCATCAATAAGGTCCTGAACCTTATTCCTTAGGGCCCAACAATCATCAGTAGAATGTCCCGGGCTATCAGAGTGATAAGCGCAACGGGCGTTGGGGTTGTACTTCGGAGATGCCGTGTTTACCACCTTCGGAGCTTCCTTGACAGTTACTAGGCTAGTTGACAGGAGTTGCGGCAGGATCTGAGAGAGAGTCATGTTGAGCCGAGTATACTGCCTTTTGGGCCTCTTAGCTCTTGGCTGGTTGTACTGCTGAGGAGCAGCAGCAGGCTTAGAAATAACCACCGCGTTGACAGCTTGGCGGCTGTTGTACCCCAAAATTTTCCCTCCCATTTCCTCAACATTTTCTCATCACAAGACCTTTGAAGATCAAGATCCAGCTAGGGTTTCCTCTGCTCAAGACTTCTCCTTGCACTGTGGACTCAAATTAGGGTTTGTGTTTGCCTAAGGATGTTTTGACCTAAAATGCCTAAGATGACTTTCATGCTTCATATTGGACTCCCAAGTTTACCTATGCCAGGTTCCAAGTCTTGATTCCAAGTTTTGCCCAGTCAATTGGACAGTTGACCTAGAAATCAGCTGTATTGGGGAAAAAGTCAACTGTGGCCAATTGACAGTCAAACCTCATGAAATTTGATCCACATCAACATTATGAACTCATATGGACCATTTGATCAAGTTTGGGTCACAATTCCCCAAGAAATTTGATCAGATCATCAAAAGGGCAAAATGGTCATTTTTAGGGTTTTGATTGCACAAAGGCAATTTTTGACTGTTTGACCTAGCCAATGGCAAACCAAGCTCACATATGGCCTCAAGGACCCCATGGAATTATCTTGACATGTTCATCAAGCTCAAAAGATCCCAAGTACACAAGATTGACAGTTGAATTTCTCAGTCAATTGATCAATTTTGACTGTATACTGAAAAGTCAAACTTTGACTTTTTGGTCAAAATCAAGAGTCAAGATTCATTTTTCATCAAAACATGCCAAATCATGAAACTTGTTCACCAAGAAATCACAAAATGCAAATTAGGGTTTGAAAATGGAATTTTTCATAACTTAGAATTTTTCTAAGTTATGAAAAACCCTAATTTTTTCCCAACTTTGCCCCATCTTTTCACCATGATCCATTTGGATTCAAACAAAAGTCAAAACATGAAAGTTGTAGCTTGTTGCATAATCTACAACTTTGATTCACAAAGTTTTCTCATTTGAAGCTTGTATCTCAAGTTATAATTTTTTGAATAAGGGCACTAAACCATCTTTTAACTTAGTGAAATTTGACCTATTTTGACAAGGTTTTCTACCCTACTTCAAGGCCACTTTTCATACCATTCCACTTGGAATTTTGATTTGCATTTCAAAGATGGATTGTAGTACACATTCCAAGCTTTCCAAAATGTCCAAGAACTCATCAAACAACCTTATAACTTGAGGGATTCGAATTTCACAAGTTGGCAAAAATTCACTTTTGTTCTTCATCAAGACATGTTCATAACCTTGCCAATTTGAAATCAGTTTGCTTTATGCTTGATTACAGGTCCTTGAACCATTTCATACTCAATAATTTAATGCATATTCAATGTGTTAAGGTCATGTTCTTTGTGTTCTAACATTGCATAATGGTTTAATCCTAAATTGGATAAAGTGAAATTTCCATTTTTGAAAAGTTTAGCTTTATGTCAAGTTTGTAATCCAACAAGTACATGAAAGATCTGCTTTGCACAAGATTATGTGCATAACACACTGATCAAGAGAGGCTTATGCAGCACATTAGGAGGCCCCCTACTAACCTAAAACAACCAACTTGCTTTTGTAGCTTAAGTGTGAAGTAACATTGCATAACTGAACACAACTCTCATCTCAGCTTAGAAACAGAAGAACAAAGTTATCAAACACATTCCATAGACCAAATCAAAGCTAACACACGAGCCCTTGCCATCTGAAACACTCCCATTGATCTAATCACCTCAAAACTGCACAAACAGGGGAAGCCCTGCAGATTGAGTGCTGTCTCTCAATCCCTTCGAGCATTCTTGTCCAAACTTGTTCCTCTACCTTCCTTACAACATATGCAAGCTAACCCTGTCCTTAAACCTGACCTGTAACACCTCCAAGCCACTTCACCATTTTCAATTTTCTGTTTTGCAGTTGGAGTTCACTAGCTCGATTCAGGGAGTTTCAAGACAAAGTAGGAATTGGAAAAGCATCCTTACACTTCAAGGAAGTTGTACAAGTTATCATTTCACTCTGAAACATCCTCCATTGCCCAGCTCGATTCCAACTGAACAGGTATATTCATGGAGTTCTATCTCTCTTATTAGGCATTGTTAGCTTTAGGTTTTTGAAGAAAACATGTCACAATCATAGCCCTGAACATGCTCATATGATTAGATTTCATTTATGTTTCGTGTGCTTAGAGAATTTCATGTCTGAACATTGATGAAAAGTTAGGTCAGAAAAGAGGGGGAGAGAAATTCTCCCTCATCTTAGAGAGATAGGTCAAGTTATTTATATGGTTGAAACCGTCTCTTCATGCTGAACATTTCTTGTGTTATGAGTTTTTGCTGAAAAGCCAAGAATCAGGAGTTAGACATTGAAGCAAGAAGCGCGCGTTTTTTCAAACGTTTGAAGCTGGAGATTGAAGAAGGAGTGAAGTGGGTTGGGCCTGTGTAATTTTGATTTCCACACCATCTTTCTTGATTCACACCCCCCTGAGCCCATTTGTTTATTTTTAATCATTTTTGACTTTTTCTTTTTTGGTTGACTTTGTTTATTTTTTCTCATGACATTAGAAAATTAAAAATATTTTTTTTATCATTTTTTTGCATTTATTGCATATTTATTTGTTTATTTTCTTTATTTGTACATAAATACATATATATGATTATTAGAATAAAAATGTAAAAATAATGAAAATACAATTTTTATTTTCATTTACTTTCTGAAAATATTTCACACAAAAAAATACTCTTTTATTTATTTTATTAAAATATTAAATAAATATTTATTTTTTGTATAATGCATATTTAGGGTTTAATATAAATATATATATGTGATTATTAATATATTTAAGACAAAAAATACAAAAATACTTGATTTTTCATTTTATTTAATATTTGATACAAAAATACCTTTTTTCACAATACACTTCATTTTATTTTATTTTCATAAATAATGAATAAATAGTTGTATTAAATTAAATAATACCTTTTTTTTCTTTAAAAATTAGGGTTTTTACCCTAAGTTCAAAATACTCAAAAAAATAATACATTTTTTATTTTCTTTTTCCTTTTACATAAATAATATTTTCTCATACATATAAAAACTTTCTTTTTTGCATTTCACATATTTATTTAATTTACATTTAATTATGCAATTTATTTACTATGCAAATATCCAATTAATGTAATAATTTAGATTTAAATTCTTGTCAATATCCCCATTTGAACATTTGTACCCCCCTTCCCATATTTGGTTTTGTAATAGCTTAGTAATTTTAATTTCGCACTTTATTGCTTTCTAATGATAACATGTTAGAATTAGGGTTTGTATGCGAAAAACGATAAAAAAATAGTTTGACCTAATACAAGATAAACAAGCATGAAAATGGACACACAAATCACACTTGCACCCCCTAGGGTATTCCACTTGTTGCCTTCAAACAAATGGGCCATATTGTATGTTGAACATCTTTGGGCAAAGCAAACAATTTGAATGATCATAGTCCCTCGACAAAACTTTTCAAAACAAACAAAACAAATGATCAAGTCCCTTAAAGAAATTGCCCAAAGACATTTAACATCGTTACAATTATGGTCTAAACGATGACCCGCGCCTGTCCCTTTCACATCCTAACACAAGGTTGCCCACCAAATACAATGGTGGAGCAAACTTGTTAAAAGGGTTAAAGTATAGCAATAATCTTTTGAGAAATTTAGGAGTAGATAACCTCTTAGTTACTTGAATCAACTTGCAAAACAAAACACTTGCCTAATTTCAAAATCACACATCACTACACTTTCAAAACAACTTTCAAAAAATGAAAACTTTTTCAAAAGACATACATCTTTGTATACATCCCCACATGGATCATTACAAAGGTTGCCACCACATTGGCCTCTTTTCAAAAACATTTTCAAAACCCACACACTCAAGCACCATTTAAAACAATTGAAAACAAAAGGCAAGTGATCTAAGCAAGTAACTAAGAGCCCATGGATAACCATGGATAGAAAGGGTGCTAATACCTTCCCTTTCTATAATCTACTCCCCGAACCCAAGAAAACATCTCAAAAGGTTTTTGCTGTGCTTTTTAACCTTTCCTTAGGATAAAATAAAAAGTCGGTGGCGACTCTTGCTAACCGCAACATTTGCGAATACAAACGCAAACCTCAAGTCAGTTCTCCCACCGTATCACAGAACTGGCGACTCTGCTGGGGAAAACTTTTAAAGTGGAGTAACCTTAGGGTTTAGATCACCTTTGTTTTCAATTGCTTGCTTTGTTTGCTTTTACATTTGTGGGCTTTGTATCGGAGTTTTATAGATTCTAACCCGGATCTGGGAAATACCTTTTTTAGGTAGCATAATCTGTGAGGGACCTGTCCGGCGTAGACCGACATGGGTGAAACAGTGGCTACATTGGTGTGGCATCTTAGTCTGTACCTATATCCCTTGTGTTGTAACGGGGAGAATATAGGTCTTCTAAGGGGTCATTAAACACCAACCAACCTTAGAACCCTAAATTGACCAACTTGGCTATTAGGACAGTAGCAGTATGCTACACTCATTGAGGCTAAACTCTCGAGATGGTTCTGGCCGCGAGAAAAGATTGCGATGCTGGAGTTATGACCGATTGAGGGTAGCCAATGATTTGAGATCCTCTAGAACCCGGTTACTTTTGATAGGACAGGTTTTAACCGACAAAACCAAAAGAGGGTAATACCTGAAACTCATGCTGGCCTGAAACCTAAGGGTGTCTTGTGTGACTTGTGTGCTTTATTTGCCTATGTGAATACTTGTGATGTGCTTCATCATAGCATCATGCCATCATACCATTGCATGCATAAAAAGCTAACCCATTTCAAAGACAAAAAGGTTTCATCTTTGCTCTGTTTTGTAGGACATTATGATGCCCATGCGTAGAAATACTGTTCGGCTCAACTTTGTTCAACCACCAGTTTTACTCAAGGATTTGGTTGGAAGGATTCCAAACACTACCTCCTTCATCAACAGACATGGTTCTCTCCTTGGCTTGATCACTGCAAAATGGGACCAACAACTGATAAGTGTTCTGACCCAGTTTTATGACCCTCTGCATCATTGTTTCACCTTTCAAGACTTCCAGCTGGTTCCTACCCTGGAAGAGTTCTCTTATCTGCTTGGGATCCCTGTCCTGGAACAAACTCCATTCACTGGTTTGGAAAAGACTCCTAGGCCTGAAGAGATTGCTGCAATTCTCCCCTTGACCAAAGAAGAGATATTGTCCAACTGGGAAACTAGAAATGGGGTCAAGGGCTTTTTGGTCAAATTTCTGGTTGGCAAGGCTAATGATTTCTGGAATGACTTGGACTTCAAGGCGTATGAGGATATTCTGGCTCTTTTGATCTATGGTCTGGTGTTGTTTCCCAACCCTGACACTTTTATCAGTATCCATGTCATAAGGATCTTCATGTCTCGGAATCCGGTACCCACTCTTTTGGGTGATATTCTCCAACAACTCTATGCTCGTACTGCTCGAAAACAGGGGACTCCGTGGTGTTGTGCTCCTTTGCTAGTGAGGTGGTTTATTTCGCACCTTCCTAAGTTCGTGCTGAAGAATGAAGAAGGAAAAGGTTGGGCTCGGAGGTTAATGTCTCTCACAGATAAGGATATCACTTGGACTCTCAGAGGCTTGGATGAGGTAGCTGTTATCGACCGTTGCGGAGAATACCCTAATGTCCCGTTGATTGGTATCCAAGGAGGAATCTCTTACAATCCGTGTTTAGCTCTCCGTCAGTTTGGAAGAGCCAGAGGAGATGGGCCTCATGAAATGCTGGTTCCTCACTTCCATTTTGAGTTTCAGGCAGGCAGTGACAAACTACGCCAGGGGTTCATTAGAGCTTGGGACAGAATCCACAAAGCTGACCCACATGAGTTAGGACCAAAGACTTCTCTACCATTGGAGCCCTATTGCAAATGGGTCCGCATCCGTGCTCAGAAGTTAGGTATGCCGTACGAAGCTGTCAGACCAATCATCCTTGAATCTCCCGATGAAGATGGGGTTCCTCCAACTGTCCTCCCTCCTCAGATACCTACTGATTTTGACACCATGAAGAGATCTTGGGCACAGCTTAAGGAAGAAAGGGATTTCTATCGGGAGAAGTTCAACGAGCAGGAAAGGAAGATCCAGAGGCTGACTAAGCAATTGGAGGAAGAACGGGTCCTGAACAACTACATCAGCACTGAAAGGAGGAGGCCATGGGAGCATTGATGAGCTTTGATGTGTCCTTTTGTAGTTTTATTTCCTTTTCAGTATTTTTCATTCCTGTAATGCCTAGGGGCAAGTTGTTGAACAATTGAAAATTTTAATCTAATGAAGTGTGTTTCCCTTTTTGTCTACAAAGTTGAATCTTGTTTGTCTTTGAAAACATAAAACATACGCATTCCATTGCACCATATGCATAGCAGGTACCCTATTTCACAGGTTGCTTAATCTCCTTCGCTGTTTATTTTGAACAGTCATCATGAATCCAGAATCATCCAGTGAGCAAGCAATCAAGGCCCTTCAGGCCCAAAGTGCACAGTTTCAAGAGATGGTCCTAAGCCTAGCCCAAGGTCAGCAAGAGTTGAAGACTCTACTCATGAAGAAGAAGAAGAAAAAGAGGACCGCTTTGTTCAACACCGGACGTCGATTTGGGAACACACTCCACAATGAAGCTGATCCAACCACCTCTTCTGCTGAGAAAAACAGTCCCCAAGGGGGAAGAGCTCCTAGTCCCGCAGTCTCCGACAACGAGACGGACTATAACGACGAACAATACCCACCTGCTGCTGACAGATATAAGCAATTGGAGGACCGCTTGAGCGCCATGGAAATTCAGAACGTGCCAGGACTGGATTTCGGAGATTTGGGGTTATCTTCTGGGGTAGTCATTCCACACAAGTTTAAGGCGCCTGCTTTCGCCAAGTATGATGGGGTCTCCTGCCCAAAGCTGCATCTAAGGTCGTACGTAAGGAAAATCCAACCTTACACGGCGGATAAGAACCTCTGGATTCACTTCTTCCAAGATAGCCTCTCGGGGTCGCAGCTTGAATGGTTCTACCAATTGGATGGAGCTAGCATCCGACACTGGGAAGATCTGGCAACCGCATTCTACAGACAATACCAATACAATTCTGATCTCGCTCCCACACGTACCCAACTTCAGGGTATGTCTCTAGGAACGGGTGAAGGGTTCAAAGAATACGCTCAAAAATGGAGAGATTTGGCTGGCAGGGTGCAGCCTCCATTGACTGATAGAGAGCTGGTTGATATGTTTCTGGGGACGTTGTCTGGTCCGTTTTTCAATCATTTGGTTGGTAACTCCTCCGCTGGATTTACAGATTTGATATTAACGGGAGAAAGAATTGAAGCTGGCATCAGGTCAGGCAAGATACAGAAGGTTGCCTCTACAAGTGCTGAGAAGAGGCCGTTTAAGAAAGAAGCAAGTGCCGTCTATGGTCCTAGAAGACAAGTCAAGCCCGAAAGTCGCCAAGCCGTCAATGCTTTGGTCATCTCCAAACCTGTTGCTGCTCCTCAGCAGTACAATCAACAAAGAAGTGAAAGGCCCAAGAGGCAGTATACCCGACTAAGTATGACATTATCTCAGATTTTACCCCAACTGTTATCCACCAACCTGGTGACCCTCAAAGAAGCTCCTAAGGTCGTCAACACTGCGTCTCCTAAATACAACCCAAATGCTCGGTGTGCTTATCATTCTGATAGTCACGGGCACACTACTGATGATTGCTGGGCCTTGAGAAACAAAGTGCAAGATCTGATCGACGCGAAGGAAATTCAGTTTGAAGCGCCAGAAAGACCAAATGTTGTAACGGCTCCTATGCCCCAGCATAGGGTAAATGCCATTGAGGAAGAAGTGTATGCTGTTTTGATAGATGAAGTTGTTACCCCTCTGAAGACTGTTAAGAAGAACCTACTGCGGGCCGGTTTATTTCCGGGTTGCGGCGAAGGTTGCCTATTCTGTGCTATTTCCCCATCTGATTGTCCCTTGCTAAGGTTAGGCATCCAAGGCCTAATGGATAGCAAGGAGATTCTATTCAAAAAGACTGATGTTCAATTGGTTCCAATGAAAGAAGTTTCTGTAATTACCATCTTCAAAAATCTAATCAAGGCTCCCCCGAAGAAGCCTATTCAAATCATGACAATTGCGCCTGTGATCATTACTGTTCCGGGGCCCCTCTCCTACGTGTCTGATAAAGCTGTCCCCTGGCATTATGGGGCAGACGTGTATATAAATGGAATCAAGCAAGAATTCGACGCTAGTGCCAGTATCTGCGATATCACTGGTCCAGCCAAGGTCACCCGCAGCGGCAGGCTCTTCTCGCCTGACATTGCGTCGCCCGCTATTCGAAAACCCCTCCTCATAAAACCTACAAGTTTACCTAGTCCTGTTGCTGATCAAATTGTGTCCCCTGCTGCCGAGTCATCAAATGCTCGGGGCAAAGGGATTGAAGAAGAGCCTGCCCGGATGGAGGCGCCAATACCCGTAAATGCTGAGGCCTCCCGACAAGAAATGGAGGAGATTCTGAAAATAATAAAGAAAAGTGATTTTAATGTTGTCGAGCAGTTGGGGCATACACCCTCCAAGATCTCCCTGCTCTCCTTATTGCTATGCTCTGAGGCTCATGCTAAAGCCTTGATCTCATTTCTCAAGACGGCCCATGTGCCGCAAGAGACGTCTGCAGTCCAGTTCACTGATTGCATAGCAAATCTAACAGCGAACAACGGCTTGGGTTTTTCAGATGCTGACCTGACCGCAAAAGGGAGAGACCACAACGATGCCCTGCATGTCTCTATTGAATGCAGGGGCACTACTCTGGCACATGTATTAGTAGATACCGGTTCTTCCTTGAATGTTCTTCCGAAAAAGGCTTTGGATCGTCTGGATTATGAAGGCCTGGAGTTGAAACCCAGCAATATCATCGTCAGGGCCTTTGACGGTTCCAAAAGGATGGTTCATGGAGAGGTTAACATCCCTATTCGTGTGGGCTCTCAAGTGTTTGACTCCACCTTTTACGTGATGGATATACGTCCATCGTACTCTTGTCTGTTGGGTCGACCTTGGATCCATAAAGCTGGGGCGGTGACCTCCACCTTGCACCAAAAGCTGAAGTATCCCGTCAGGGGGAAGATCGTCACTGTACAAGGAGAAGAGGAGTATATGGTGAGCCATTTGAATTCCTTCAGGTACATCGAGATGGACGGAGAGTTTATTGAAACCCCCTTCCAGCATTTCGAGGAGGTGCATCCAATTTCAGCAGCTGCAGAGACAATGGCCGAAGAGAATGATTCCTTGAAGATGGCTTCCCTAAGGGATGCCCGGGCTGTGGTTCAGAAAGGCAATTGTGCACACTGGGGTCAGCTTCCTGACTTCACTCAGAAGAACGACAAGTTTGGGCTAGGCTTTACTGCAGAGGCTCAGAGGGCGGTGCGCAAAGGGAAGATCGGAAAGGCTCCGGTGTTTATTTCCAGCTCAAGGGTGAACGCTATTGAGGAGGATGTGGAGGAAGCTGAGTTTGACAGTTGGATCTACCCGACTACCAGCAACGGACCAAGCAACTGGACGGCAAAGGATTTTACCCCTATCACATTTGTCACGCAGTAATTGATTTCTTTTGATTTCCAATTTGTAACAAACAATATGTTAAAACTTTGTTGGCTCGGTGTCCTACCCGGGGCATCGTAGCTCCATTTGTGAGGGCTTTTGTATGACATTTTCATATATCATCAATCAAAACATTGGACGTTTGTTGCATTTCAAATCTTTTGCTCTTTTCCTTTCTGTGTTATATGTATTGCAAAACAGCTGTATTTACACACACTCACTTATACAGGTTTCAATCCACTCTGGATCTTACTGGTAACAGCTCTGCTACCGCCAGTTATGACTTCGAAAATCCGATCAACTTGGCCGAAGACGAAGGTGAAGATGATTGCGAAGTGCCTGGTGAACTCGCAAGACTGCTACTACAGGAAGAGAGGGCTATTCAACCACATGAAGAGCCTGTGGAGACAATTAACTTGGGTACTGAGACAGATAGGAAAGAGGTCAAGATTGGTGCCAATCTAGAGCTCAGCGTGAAGCAACGATTGATCCAGATGCTACAAGACTACATGGAGATCTTTGCTTGGTCCTATGAAGATATGCCTGGTTTGGATGCCGACATTGTAGTTCACCACCTGCCAACCAAGGAAGATTGCCCTCCGGTAAAGCAGAAAGTCCGACGGATGCGTCCAGAGATGTCTGAAAAGATCAAGGCCGAGGTTATGAAGCAGTTTGATGCCGGGTTCCTTGCAGTAACTTCTTACCCTCAGTGGGTTGCCAATGTGGTGCCAGTACCAAAGAAAGACGGTAAAGTCAGAATGTGTGTCGACTACCGGGATTTGAACAGGGCCAGCCCCAAGGATGACTTCCCCCTACCTCACATTGATGTCCTTGTTGACAATACAGCTCAACACAAGGTGTTCTCCTTCATGGATGGTTTTTCAGGGTATAATCAGATCAAGATGGCTCCAGAGGATATGGAGAAGACTACCTTTGTGACTCAGTGGGGCACCTTCTGTTATAAGGTCATGCCATTCGGGTTGAAAAATGCTGGGGCAACCTATCAACGTGCCATGGTTGCTTTGTTTCATGATATGATCCATCATGAAATTGAGGTATACGTTGATGACATGATTGCAAGGTCTCAAACCGAGGAGGAGCACCTTGACCATCTGAGGAAATTGTTTGACCGACTCAAGTTATACAAGCTGAGGTTAAATCCCAACAAATGCACCTCTGGGGTAAGATCCGGAAAGTTGCTAGGTTTCATTGTAAGTGATAAAGGTATCCAGGTGGACCCTGCCAAAGTTAAAGCTATTCAAGAGATGCCGACTCCAAAGACAGAGAAAGAAGTCAGAGGTTTCCTAGGACGACTGAATTACATTGCTCGATTCATCTCGCATCTGACTGCTACTTGTGAGCCAATCTTCAAATTGCTGAAGAAAGATCAAGTAGTACGCTGGAATGATGAATGTCAGGCCGCCTTTGAAAGGATAAAGGAATATCTCCAAGAGCCACCCATTCTTATGCCACCGGTGGAAGGAAGACCTCTGATACTATACTTAACGGTACTTGATAATTCAATGGGGTGTGTGCTGGGGCAGCATGACGAGTCTGGCCGAAAAGAGCACGCTATTTATTACTTGAGCAAAAAGTTTACCGACTGTGAGTCTCGTTACTCACTGCTTGAGAAAACTTGCTGCGCTCTTGTATGGGCTGCTCGCCGGCTGAGACAGTATATGCTGACTCACACTACTTTATTGATTTCAAAGATGGATCCCATCAAGTACATATTTGAAAAGCATGCTCTGTCTGGGAGAATAGCGAGATGGCAAATGATCTTGACAGAATATGATATCCAGTATACAACTCAGAAAGCAATTAAGGGAAGTGTACTGGCAGATCATTTGGCACACCAACCTGTGGACGATTACCAATCATTGAACTTTGATTTTCCGGACGAAGACATCATGGTGGTAACTGACTGTGAAGTACCTGGACCGGATGAAGGACCTGAGGTAGGATCCCGATGGTCTATGCATTTTGATGGAGCCTCCAATGCTTTAGGTAACGGCGTCGGCGCTGTAATCATATCTCCCAAAGGAACTCATACTCCCCTCACCGCCCGATTATGTTTCAGCTGCACCAACAATATGGCATAATATGAGGCATGCATCATGGGTTTACAAGCTGCAATCGATTTGAGGATCAAGTTTCTAAGTGTCTTCGGAGATTCCGCTCTCGTGATCAATCAGATCAAAGGCGAGTGGGATACGAAACACCCGAATCTCATTCCTTACAAGGAGTATGTGTCGACCTTGCTCCCTCACTTTGAAGAGATAACTTTTGAGCATTTCCCCAGAGAGGAGAATCAGCTAGCAGACGCACTAGCCACGATGTCTTCAATGTTCAAAGTTAAATGGGACAATGAGGCTCCCCGAATCATAATCTGGAAGTTGGACGAACCGGCATACTGCTGCGAGCTCGAGGCTGAAAAGGTGACTGAAAAACCCTGGTATTATGAGGTGAAGAGGTACTTGGAAGCTCAGGAATACCCTGAAGGTGCGTCTGTCAATGATAAGAAGTTCATGAGGAGGTTTGCTGCAAAATTCTTCCTCAGCAACGGCATTCTCTACAAACGGAATCATGATTCGACTCTGCTGCGTTGTGTGGATAAGGCTGAAGATGAGAAAATCATGATGGAACTGCATGAAGGTACATTTGGAACACATTCCAGTGGACACACCATGGCTAAGAAAATCCTTCGGGCAGGATATTTCTGGTCCACAATGGAAGCCGATTGTTACCAGCACTCCCGAACTTGTCATAAATGCCAGATCTATGCTGACAAGGTGCATATCTCTCCGGTTCCTTTGAATGTCCTGACGGCACCTTGGCCTTTCGCAATGTGGGGCATCGATATGATCGGTGAGATCCGACCGACGGCATCCAATGGGCATCGCTTCATCTTGGTGGCGATTGATTACTTCACGAAATGGGTTGAGGCAGCTTCATATGCCACGGTAACCAAGAGCGTCGTGGCGCGTTTCATCCGGCATAATCTGATATGTCGGTACGGCGTCCCGGAAAGAATCATTACGGACAACGGTACCAATCTCAATAACAAAATGATCACTGAACTCTGTGAACAATTCAAGATACAGCACCACAATTCTTCTCCCTACCGGCCGAAGATGAATGGGGCTGTAGAGGCAGCCAATAAAAATATCAAGAAAATTGTGCAGAAGATGACAGTGACCTATAAAGATTGGCACGAGATGTTACCATTCGCTCTTCATGGGTACCGCACCTCAGCAAGGACATCAACCGGGGTAACTCCTTTCTCTTTGGTCTATGGCATGGAGGCAGTCTTGCCGATCGAAATCCAGATACCCTCTCTCCGGATAATGAAGGAGGCAGACTTGAATGAAGATGATTGGATCCAAACTCGACTTGATCAATTAAATCTGATTGACGAAAAGAGGCTCACTGCTATCTGTCATGGTCAAACGTATCAGAAACGGATGATCAGGGCATTTAACAAGAAAGTCAGACCACAAGAGTATCAAGTTGGGGACCTGGTAATCAAACGCATCGTCCTTCCTCAAAGTGATCACCGGGGCAAATGGACCCCTACCTATGAAGGGCCATTTGTGGTTAAGCGTGTGTTCTCAGGAGGAGCCATGATCCTAACCACCATGGATGGTGACGACCTTCCTCACCCCGCCAATGCAGACATAGTGAAAAAATACTACGCATAAATAAAAGACCCGCTAGGTTGACATACCTAGGCAAAATAAGGGCTTCCCGGCGAACCAAAAGGGTTCGGGCAAAAATAAGGGATGAAATGAAAAAAAATCTGTACACCCGGCAAGTCGAAAACCTGAAAGGGCGGCTTGGGCAAAAATGGGTATCCCGGTGGACTGAAAACCCGAAAGGGCGGTCCAGGCAAAAGTTAGGGATAAAAGCGTAACACTATGTCTCATTGGATCACTTCGCATCCGGAATTCGGCATCAACTATCTGGCTCCAGATTTCGGCATTGACCAATCAGCTTCATCTTCAAATTAGGCAGCAAAGCGATGAGACGTTCGAAGACATAAAGGCGATAGCAGAATTGGAACCCAGTGGGATTGTTCACATAGCTGTTTTGTTTCCTTTTTCAAATTGTAAACTCTATACTATTTGGCGATGTCCTTTTACTAGGATGTCAGCCTCTTGTGCAAAAAACGCCTATTCACAGGCAAAGTTTAAATCAATACAAATTCACTTGTTCATACAAATTACCATTGTTTTCCTTTTTTCTGTTTTGTCTTGCGAAGAACGTCCAATGATCATTTTTGATATATGCATTTGACATTAAATTGCTGATTCATAAATATTTGCATATAAAACAAGAGATTAATTACAGGTGACATCAAAGACAGGGGCAATATGGAGTTGTCTAATGCAGTCTGGTTGTTTGGTCCGCCAAGGCACCAAGGTAGGTTCAACTGAAGAATGTGGCCAGATCATCTCAATTCCCCGCAGAATAAAACAGGATGCGACAATACTTCCCCCAGGCAGAGTTGGTCCCCCGTCGATCCTAAAAAGGCAATACATTCCCCGGCAGTTCTTAAAATCTCATCCCCAGTAGATTCTGCAAGCTTATCCCCGGCGAAGTACGGACGTCTCTCCCGAGTTTCATTTAGAGTTATTTCCTCACAAGGACTTATAACTGGGTTATCCTCAGCTAAAAGCCACGGAAGATCGCTCTCGGCAAAGTTCCTTCAATCCCCAGCGAAGTCTATCTTTGGTATTCCCAAGCGGAGTTTATCTTTGGAGTTCCCCAACGGAGTTTATCATCATTATCCTCAGCGGAATCCATCGTTAAAGTCCTCAGCAGGCCTCTCATCAGAACTTCGGCCAAGTATCTCTTCCACAGAGCAGCTTCCCGGCCGTTCGTCAAGGATTTATTTTCCTAAGATGAAATTACACTCATAAACATTTCACATTTTCATACATCTTACTTCCATACAGGATGAAACGCATACAACATCTCATGTTGAACATCATGATATCATGCATATCATACATCATGACATTGCATACAACTCACGTTTTTGCCTTTTCAGGAAAAAGACAATCCCAAAAAACAATTACCGTCAACTGTCGCAATTCCAGATCCGATACCTGTATCTAGCCAGGGCACATCTGAGAGTGATCAGTTTCCAGATTCGATTCCTGTATCTAGCCAGAGCACGTCTTAAAAGTTCGAAGATTCGATTCCTGTATCTAGCCAGGGCACATCTATCAACTACAACATCTCCAGATTCGATTCCTGTATCTAGCCAGGGCACGTCTGAAGAGTTCAAAGATTCGATTCCTGTATCCAGCCAGGGCACATCTATTAAACGACTATTTCCAGATTCGACTCCTGTATCCAGCCAGGGCACATCTGAGCAACCAATTGTAGATTCGATACCTGTATCTAGCCAGGGCATATCTGCATAAGGAGACTGAAGATCAAACACCTGTAACAAGCCAGGAAAACATCTGTCTTTCTTAAATACACAAGTTCTCGCTAAGGAATCTCTTATGCGATCAACACTTCCAAATGGCATCTATGAGCCCATTCCCGTCAAAGTTCTGTCACTTCTCCAGATGGCATCTATAAGCCCATCTCCCTATCCACCATCTCTCCAAATGGCATCTATAAGCCCATTCCCGGCACCACATTGTTGAAACTCCAGCATGCGAGTGCAAATTTCCGGGCACTCTAGTGTCCAATCTCCTTTTACCCTCGAGTCACGAAAGGCAAACTTGCCAATCTAACTCTTCAGGTCCAAGAAGATTGAACAGGGGCAACTGTTGTACCCCAAAATTTGCCCTCCCATTTCCTCAACATTTTCTCATCACAAGACCTTTGAAGATCAAGATCCAGCTAGGGTTTCCTCTGCTCAAGACTTCTCCTTGCACTGTGGACTCAAATTAGGGTTTGTGTTTGCCTAAGGATGTTTTGACCTAAAATGCCTAAGATGACTTTCATGCTTCATATTGGACTCCCAAGTTTACCTATGCCAGGTTCCAAGTCTTGATTCAAAGTTTTGCCCAGTCAATTGGACAGTTGACCTAGAAATCAGCTGTATTGGGGAAAAAGTCAACTGTGGCCAATTGACAGTCAAACCTCATGAAATTTGATCCACATCAACATTATGAACTCATATGGACCATTTGATCAAGTTTGGGTCACAATTCCCCAAGAAATTTGATCAGATCATCAAAAGGGCAAAATGGTCATTTTTAGGGTTTTGACTGCACAAAGGCAATTTTTGACTGTTTGACCTAGCCAATGGCAAACCAAGCTCACATATGGCCTCAAGGACCCCATGGAATTATCTTGACATATTCATCAAGCTCAAAAGATCCCAAGTACACAAGATTGACAGTTGAATTTCTCAGTCAATTGATCAATTTTGACTGTATACTGAAAAGTCAAACTTTGACTTTTTGGTCAAAATCAAGAGTCAAGATTCATTTTTCATCAAAACATGCCAAATCATGAAACTTGTTCACCAAGAAATCACAAAATGCAAATTAGGGTTTGAAAATGGAATTTTTCATAACTTAGAATTTTTCTAAGTTATGAAAAACCCTAATTTTTTCCCAACTTTGCCCCATCTTTTCACCATGATCCATTTGGATTCAAACAAAAGTCAAAACATGAAAGTTGTAGCTTGTTGCATAATCTACAACTTTGATTCACAAAGTTTTCTCATTTGAAGCTTGTATCTCAAGTTATAATATTTTGAATAAGGGCACTAAACCATCTTTTAACTTAGTGAAATTTGACCTATTTTGACAAGGTTTTCTACCCTACTTCAAGGCCACTTTTCATACCATTCCACTTGGAATTTTGATTTGCATTTCAAAGATGGATTGTAGTACACATTCCAAGCTTTCCAAAATGTCCAAGAACTCATCAAACAACCTCATAACTTGAGGGATTCGAATTTCACAAGTTGGCAAAAATTCACTTTTGTTCTTCATCAAGACATGTTCATAACCTTGCCAATTTGAAATCAGTTTGCTTTATGCTTGATTACAGGTCCTTGAACCATTTCATACTCAATAATTTAATTCATATTCAATGTGTTAAGGTCATGTTCTTTGTGTTCTAACATTGCATAATGGTTTAATCCTAAATTGGATAAAGTGAAATTTCCATTTTTGAAAAGTTTAGCTTTATGTCAAGTTTGTAATCCAACAAGTACATGAAAGATCTGCTTTGCACAAGATTATGTGCATAACACACTGATCAAGAGAGGCTTATGCAGCACATTAGGAGGCCCCCTACTAACCTAAAACAACCAACTTGCTTTTGTAGCTTAAGTGTGAAGTAACATTGCATAACTGAACACAACTCTCATCTCAGCTTAGAAACAGAAGAACAAAGTTATCAAACACATTCCATAGACCAAATCAAAGCTAACACACGAGCCCTTGCCATCTGAAACACTCCCATTGCTCTAATCACCTCAAAACTGCACAAACAGGGGAAGCCCTGCAGATTGAGTGCTATCTCTCAATCCCTTCGAGCATTCTTGTCCAAACTTGTTCCTCTACCTTCCTTACAACATATGCAAGCTAACCCTGTCCTTAAACCTGACCTGTAACACCTCCAAGCCACTTCACCGTTTTCAATTTTCTGTTTTGCAGTTGGAGTTCACTAGCTCGATTCAGGGAGTTTCAAGACAAAGTAGGAATTGGAAAAGCATCCTTACACTTCAAGGAAGCTGTACAAGTCATCATTTCACTCTGAAACATCCTCCATTGCCCAGCTCGATTCCAACTGAACAGGTATATTCATGGAGTTCTATCTCTCTTATTAGGCATTGTTAGCTTTAGGTTTTTGAAGAAAACATGTCACAATCATAGCCCTGAACATGCTCATATGATTAGATTTCATTTATGTTTCGTGTGCTTAGAGAATTTCATGTCTGAACATTGATGAAAAGTTAGGTCAGAAAAGAGGGGGAGAGAAATTCTCCCTCATCTTAGAGAGATAGGTCAAGTTATTTATATGGTTGAAACCGTCTCTTCATGCTGAACATTTCTTGTGTTATGAGTTTTTGCTGAAAAGCCAAGAATCAGGAGTTAGACATTGAAGCAAGAAGCGCGCGTTTTTTCAAACGTTTGAAGCTGGAGGTTGAAGAAGGAGTGAAGTGGGCTGGGCCTGTGTAATTTTGATTTCCACACCATCTTTCTTGATTCACACCCCCCTGAGCCCATTTGTTTATTTTTAATCATTTTTGACTTTTTCTTTTTTGGTTGACTTTGTTTATTTTTTCTCATGACATTAGAAAATTAAAAATATTTTTTTTATCATTTTTTTGCATTTATTGCATATTTATTTGTTTATTTTCTTTATTTGTACATAAATACATATATATGATTATTAGAATAAAAATGTAAAAATAATGAAAATACAATTTTTATTTTCATTTACTTTCTGAAAATATTTCACACAAAAAAATACTCTTTTATTTATTTTATTAAAATATTAAATAAATATTTATTTTTTGTATAATGCATATTTAGGGTTTAATATAAATATATATATGTGATTATTAATATATTTAAGACAAAAAATACAAAAATACTTGATTTTTCATTTTATTTAATATTTGATACAAAAATACCTTTTTTCACAATACACTTCATTTTATTTTATTTTCATAAATAATGAATAAATAGTTGTATTAAATTAAATAATACCTTTTTTTTCTTTAAAAATTAGGGTTTTTACCCTAAGTTCAAAATACTCAAAAAAATAATACATTTTTTATTTTCTTTTTCCTTTTACATAAATAATATTTTCTCATACATATAAAAACTTTCTTTTTTGCATTTCACATATTTATTTAATTTACATTTAATTATGCAATTTATTTACTATGCAAATATCCAATTGATGTAATAATTTAGATTTAAATTCTTGTCAATATCCCCATTTGAACATTTGTACCCCCCTTCCCATATTTGGTTTTGTAATAGCTTAGTAATTTTAATTTCGCACTTTATTGCTTTCTAATGATAACATGTTAGAATTAGGGTTTGTATGCGAAAAACGATAAAAAAATAGTTTGACCTAATACAAGATAAACAAGCATGAAAATGGACACACAAATCACACTTGCACCCCCTAGGGTATTCCACTTGTTGCCTTCAAACAAATGGGCCATATTGTATGTTGAACATCTTTGGGCAAAGCAAACAATTTGAATGATCATAGTCCCTCGACAAAACTTTTCAAAACAAACAAAACAAATGATCAAGTCCCTTAAAGAAATTGCCCAAAGACATTTAACGTCGTTACAATTATGGTCTAAACGATGACCCGCGCCTGTCCCTTTCACATCCTAACACAAGGTTGCCCACCAAATACAATGGTGGAGCAAACTTGTTAAAAGGGTTAAAGTATAGCAATAATCTTTTGAGAAATTTAGGAGTAGATAACCTCTTAGTTACTTGAATCAACTTGCAAAACAAAACACTTGCCTAATTTCAAAATCACACATCACTACACTTTCAAAACAACTTTCAAAAAATGAAAACTTTTTCAAAAGACATACATCTTTGTATACATCCCCACATGGATCATTACAAAGGTTGCCACCACATTGGCCTCTTTTCAAAAACATTTTCAAAACCCACACACTCAAGCACCATTTAAAACAATTGAAAACAAAAGGCAAGTGATCTAAGCAAGTAACTAAGAGCCCATGGATAACCATGGATAGAAAGGGTGCTAATACCTTCCCTTTCTATAATCTACTCCCCGAACCCAAGAAAACATCTCAAAAGGTTTTTGCTGTGCTTTTTAACCTTTCCTTAGGATAAAATAAAAAGTCGGTGGCGACTCTTGCTAACCGCAACATTTGCGAATACAAACGCAAACCTCAAGTCAGTTCTCCCACCGTATCACAGCGGCGTTCTGGTTTGTTCTGCCTCCTTGGACCATACACAGCACTAGCTTCCTTCTTGAAGGGCTTCTTTTCAGTATTTGAAGAGGCACCCTTCTGTATCTTTCCTGATTTTATACCAGCTTCGATCCTCTCACCAGTCAGGATCAGGTCTGTAAATCCAGCAGAGGAATTACCAATGAGATGGTTGAAGAATGGACCAGATAGGGTCCCCAAGAACATGTCCACTAGTTCACGATCCGTCAACGGTGGTTGCACCCTGCCAGCCAGGTCTCTCCATTTCTGTGCGTACTCCTTAAAACCTTCACCCGTTCCCAGTGACATACCCTGGAGTTGGGTACGCGTGGGAGCGAGGTCGGAATTGTACTGATACTGCTTATAAAAAGCAGTAGCCAAGTCCTCCCAGTTACGAGTGTTGGTTCCATCCAGCTGATAGAACCATTCGAGATGAGTCCCTGAAAGACTCTCCTGGAAGAAATGGATCCATAAGTTCTTGTCTGCAGTGTAAGGCTGGATCTTCCTTACATAAGAACGGAGGTGCAATTTAGGACAGGAAGCCCCGTCGTACTTCACAAAGGCAGGCGCCTTGAACTTGTGTGGGATCACCACCCCAGAAGATAACCCTAAGTCTCCGAAATCCAACCCAGACACACGTTGAATCTCCATAGCATTTAGCCGGTCCTCCAGCTGTTTGTACTGGTCCTCAGCAGAAGGGTACTGTTCATCATTGAAGTCTGTCTCGGTGTCAGAGACCACAGGACTAGGGACCTCTCTCCCTTGGTGACTGCCTTCCCCCACAGATGGAGTAGTCCTCTCAGCTTCATTCTGCAGTGTATTCCTGAGTCTGCGCCCAGTGTTGAACAACACAGTCCTCTTCTTCTTCTTCTTCTTCAGGAGCAAAGCCTTCAGCTCTTGTTGTCCTTGGGCCAAGTTCATGACCATCTCCTGAAATTGGGCGTTCTGGGCCTGGAGGGCCTTGATAGCTTGCTCGGTAGTGAGTTCAGGATTCATGATGACTGAGTGCTAAAATAAACAGCGAAGAAGAATAAGCAACCTGTAGAAAAAGGGTACCTGTGATGCATATGATGAATGAAATGCGTATGAATTATGTTTTCAAAGACAATCGGGAATCAACTTTGTAGACAAAAGGAACACACTTTATTAGATTTAAACTTTAAATTGTTCAACAATTTGCCCTTAGGCGTTACAAGAATGAAAATACTGAAAAGGAAATAAAGCTATAAAAGAAACATCCAAAGCCCATCAGTGCTCCCATGGCCTCTTCTTCTCAGTACGGATATAGTCATTCAGAGTCCGCTCGTTCTCCAATTGCTTTGTCAGCTTCTGAATCTTCTGTTCCTGTTCGTTGAACTTTTCCCGATAATAATCTCGCTCTTCCTGTAGTTGCGCCCAAGACCTCTTTAGGGTATCAACATCAGTGGGTATCTGAGGAGGGAGTATGGTTGGAGGAACCCCGTCTCTATCAGAAATTTCAAGAATGATAGGCCTGACAGCTTCATATGGCATACCTAGCTTCTGAGCACGGATGCGGACCCATCTGTAATAGGGTTCCATTGGTAGAGAAGTCTTCAGTCCCAACTCATGTGGGTCAGCTTTGTGAATTCTGTCCCAAGCTTTGATGAATCTACAGCGCAGTTCGTCACTATCTACCTGAAACTCAAAACTGATGTGAGGTACCAACATCTCATGAGGCCCTGCTCTTCTGGCTCTTCCAAACTGACGGAGAGCTAAACATGGATTATAAGAGATTCCGCCCTGAGTACCAATCAATGGAACATTAGGATATTCTCCGCAACGATCAATAACAGCCACCTCATCTAAACCTCTGAGAGTCCAAATGATGTCATTATCAGTGAGAGACATTAACCTATGGGCCCAGCCTCTTCCTTCTTGGTTCTTCAGCACGAACTTAGGAAGGTGCGAAATAAACCACCTCACTAACAAAGGAGTACAACACCACAGAGTTCCTCATCTTCGGGCAGTACGAGCATAGAGTTGTTGCAGGATATCACCCAAGAGAGTGGGTACAGGGTTCCGAGACATGAAGATCCTTACGACATTGATATTGACAAAGTTATCAGGATTTGGAAACAATACTAGACCATAGATTAAGAGAGCCAGAATGTCCTCGTACGCCCTGAAGTCTAAGTCATTCCAGAAACCGTTAGCTTTACCAATCAGAAACTTAGCCAAGAAGCCCTTAACTCCGCTTCTAGTCACCCAGTTGTCCATTACCTCCTTGTTGGTCAAAGGAAGGGCTACTGCAATCTCCTCAGGTCTAAGAGCTTTCTCCCAACCAGTGAAGGGAGTCTGATCCAAGATAGGGATGCCAAGCAAATCAGAGAATTCTTCCAGGGTAGGGACCAGCTGGAAGTCTTGAAAGGTGAAGCAACTGTACAAGGGATCATAAAACTGGGTCAAGACACTCATCAGTTGTTGGTCCCACTTTGAAGTGACCAAACCGAGAAGAGAACCATGCCTCTGGATGAAGGAGGCAGTGCTTGGAATTCTGTCAACCAACTCTTTAAGCAAATCAGGTGGGTGAACAAAGTTGAGCCGGATAGTGTTCCTTCGCACAGGCATCATGATGTCCTACAAAACAGAGCAAAGGTGAGACCCTATTGTCTTTGAAATAGGTCAGTCCTCATGCAGGATGCATGCAATGGTATGATGGCATGATGTTATGATAAAGCACACCACAAGTATTCACAAAGGCAAACATGATAAGGCACACAAGTCACACAATACAGCCCTTAGAGTTTAGGCCAGCATGAAGTTCAGGTACTACCCTCTTTCAGTTTGTTGGTTAAGACCTGTCCTATCAAAAGTAACCGGGTTCTAGAGGATCCCAATATCACTGACTACCCTCAATCGGTCATAACTCCAGCGTCGCAATCTTTTCTTGCGGCCAGAACCATCGCGAGAGTTTAGCCTCAATGGGTGTAGCATACTGCTACTGTTCTATGGCCAAGTTGGGTCAATTTAGGGTTCTAAGGTCGGTTGGTGCTTAATGACTCCTCAGAAGACCCATATTCTCCTCGTTGCAACACAAGGGATATCGGTACAGACCAAGGTGCCACACCAACGTAGCCACTGCTTCGCCCGTGTCAGTCTATGCCGGACAGGTCCCTCACAGCTTATGCTACCTAAAAGGGTATCCCCAGATCCGGGTTAGGATCTATGAAACTCCGATGCAAAGCCCACAAATATAAAGCAATAAAAGCAAAGCAATTGAAAACATAAGTATGATCTAATCCTAAGGTACGCCTCACTTTTATAGTCCCCAGCAGAGTCGCCAGTTCTGTGATCGGCGGAAATAGAACTGACTGTTTTTTAGCTGGTTTCGCGAAATGTCGCGGTAAGCAAGAGTCGCCACCGTATTTTATGTTCTCCAACATGGAAAGGATAAAAGCACAGCAAAATTCCTTATTCGAGAATGTTTCTCGGTTCGGGAGGTAGATTTATAGAAAGGGAAGGTGTTAGCACCCTTTCTATCCGTGGTTATCCACGGGCTCTTAGGTACTTGCTCTTATGTTTTCAAAATTTTTTTGCTTTTCAAGTGTGTGTGGGTTTTGAAAAAAGTTCGTTTGGAAACTTCTAGGTAACTCTTGTATCAGTCCTCAAGAGTGTATGAAGTATTGTTTGAAAACTTTTTTTGAAAGTGTAAGGTGTGAAAAGTATTTTGTTTGTTTTTTTTTTAAAAGAGCAAGTACCCATGAGTCATCTACCTACACTAAGGAATTAAGCTGTGTAAGAATCCTTTAGATAGTGCTATCCTACCATTGAGAGGTAGGTAGCACCATCGTTGGAGGTATTCGGGTCAATTTGATTATAGGGACAGTGTGGTCACCAAAGCAATGGTAGGACACCTTAGAAGCAACCCTAATGTCCTAGATCCTTTTATCTGAGGCAACCGTTTCGAGGCAACTGGATCTTTAGACATAAGGGCGACCACTAAAACACCCTATACTTGACGACCACGTTTCGAGGCAACGAGTGAAGCGTACCCTAAGAGTGGCATGTGCTTTGTCTGTTGTGTTTCAGTTAAGGTTATCTCGTACATGTTATTTGTGAGCTACGGGTTGTTTTTAATTTACATACATTCTTTCATGCATTTAACAGTTAGGGGGTGCTGAAAGTAAATTGCGGAAAGATAAATTCTACGCTATTACAAGGCGCGGGTCTATACATCGCCAAAAAATACAAAGACCCGTTTTGGTAAATAAGTACGAGAAATTAAATAAAGCGATAAACCTAATTACTATTACATTCTTGAAAGCAATTACATAATAATCAAAATAAAGTAAATGCGCGCGAAAAAATTAATCGGGAACGTTCTAAGGGTTTTGACCCTTTTAAGAAAAGAAATTGAATTCTTTTGTCTTTTTTGAATTAAATGCAATTAATTAAATAAAGCCTAATCTAATTAATTAATTTATTAAAAGAAAAATGTTTTTTGTGTTTTTTATGTTTTTTATGAAATAAAATAAAAGAATTAAAATTCTAGGTTAACCTAATTCTAAATTATTTTTATTGATTGTAAAGAAAAAAGACATTAAAGTTGACCTAATTAAACTATTTTAGTTGTTAATATTTATTTACAAAAAAATAATATGAAAATAATAATAATAATAATGTTAATTCTATTTTGATTTTTTTTTGTGAAAAAAGTTAATTTGGTTAATGGTTAATTAAAAGGAATAAGAAAAATAAAAAAAAAATGAAAATGATAAAATAATAAAAAAGGAAGCAAACCCAAGGGGGTATGGGCCAGAATGAAGGGGTGTTTTGATTGGAATTATGGCCCATTTGAACAAAGCCTGTTGACTCTTTCTGGTTGCCTACGCCCATGTTGACTCCAGAGCACCATGGTCCTCATGCTTGGCCCTTGGATTTGCACTGATGGACATTTGGCAGGCTGAGATGTGAGGCTTATGGTGCTCATCATTTGGGAATCTGCACAAGAATGCATTTGAAAAAATAACAATGAAATATGGGGGGACCTGGGAATCGAACCCAGGTCCCAAGGGTCTACACATGTGCATCCAAGCCACTGAGCCAAGCGCGTTTGTTTGTTAGTATAATGAACAAAGAAAATTAAATATGAAAACAAGCATTATTCTGGAAACTAAAAAAATCCGCGCGTTTATTTGAACTGGCCAACCACATGGAGGCACGTCCTTCATCTTCAACCTTTTCCTGTAAAACATAAAACACATAGCGGGGGTTTTAAACCCCCACAAAACAAAACTGTGAAAAATAGCGACTAGGCGCTCGTTGCATATAAAAAGGGCGTGAGGTATGCTTCATGTTCGTCTCATCACGCTGAGTTTGACCATATAGGTTTGGAGTCCTGATTTTACAGTATAGCAAAAGCCCCAATTCTAAACCTTAAGAACCCTAAAGTGTTTTAATGGCAAGTCACGATTCTGTATGTTACACTGCAATTAAACCATGCCAAAAGTTCCTGTGGGGGCGTGATGAACGATTCTTTGAGGTTTTTGGCTTGTTGATGATTGCAAACGATTCCTGGGGATGTAAGGAACGTGTTTGGATCAAAAGGGAGGTTTGAACTATGATGGAAAGTGGTTTTCAGTTTGTGACTTTTCTCTTGAAATTTTGAAATTGGTTATGCTCCCTCTGAGTTTTCTAGGTTGTGAATTAGTTTGGAAAGGCTTGCATATATGTCTCTCAATGAGAATCAGTCACAATAAGGAGCCTTGAAGCCTTGCAATGAAGTTTTGATTTCCTCCATAACCACCATTGAACAACTTGCCTTTTTTGCTCCAAATTTGAATTCCATGCTCATAATAGAATGTACACGAAATTGGTATGTGCTTCATGATGCATCAAGGCTATTCAAAACAAAAGATATCCCTTAATCAATTTTCTTGATTTTTATTTGAATTTTAAAGATTTAAAATGAATTAAATCAAATAAAATTAAATAAAAATAGAAAAATTAATTTTTAATCTTGAAATAAATCATGGGACAAGTGGGAGGCATGGCAAAGCTGACTCGAGTGGAAAAAGTGGGCCCTTCTTGTCAAAAAATGAAGTTTCATGGATAGTTGACTTTGGCCATTTCACAAAAATTTCTCAACTTCTCCAATGCATATCTTGCTCAATTTTGAAGCTATGAACATGTTCTTAGACATTTTGGAAAGGTCTTGAAGTCCTCTAACCAATGCCTTTGGTCCCATGTAATTTTGATTTACCAATATCAAGTTATGGTCTTTGACTTAAAGTGCCTTTTTGTTGACTTTTGAAAATGACCTATAATGTTGAAATTGATAACTTTTTGTGAGAGCATTTCTTGGACTTGGAATGTGAAGATGAGTTGTAGGAAATGTCTTATCCTTAAAGATGAGCATTGGATGGGATTTTTCTGATGAACCATGAAAAAGTTATGCCTTGGTCAAGTTACAGTTGACTTTTCACCTGTCCAAAAATAGAAACTTTTGACACCTTGATGATTTTTTAGCCATTCTTGTGGAATCATGATCAAGACTTGATCAAATGATGATTGTGGCTTCAAAATAAGATGTTGACCAAATTTTTTGACTTTTGACTGCCAAATGACCATTTTGCCCCTACAGTTGACTGTGGAGCAATTAGGGTTCTTGACTGTGCAACTTGACCTTGTGAGCCTTGAAACTTGACATGTAGGTGCTTGACAATGTATATGAGCATATGGGACTTGATTGAGCCCTTGAAAACCTCAACTTCCTTGAAGGAACCAAAACCCTAATTTGACTGGCTTAGGAGAGTGGTTGACTGTGTAACTCCTCGAGTAGACTTGAGCAAATTGAGATGATGCTTGTCAAAAATCTGAAGAATATGGGAGGGCAAATTTTGGGGTACAACACTTAGGTTTAAATTTCTTGCTAAATATCCCCATTTGAACATTTGTACCCCCCATCCCATAATTGTGTTGTAATAATTTAGGATTTTAAATTCCGCACTTTAAAGCTTCCTAAAAATGCCATGATAGATTTAGGGTTTTGTATGCAAAAATCAAACAACAAATAGCTTGACTAAACAAAAGACAAAAAAGCATGAAAATGGACAACACCAATCACACTTGCACCCCTAGGGTTACTCCACTTGTTGCCTTCAATATTGGGCCATGTTGCATGTTGAGTGTTTTTGGCAAAACAAAACAAATCAAATGATCATAGTCCCTCGATGACGCTTTCGAAAGTTGCCTAAAAAATGATCAAGTCCCTTAAAGGAAAAATTTCCCAAAGACACTTGGCACCATTGCAATCATGGTCTAAACGATGACCCGCGCCCGTCCCGTTAACATCCTAACACAAGATTGTCCACCAAATACAATGGTGGAACAAAATTGTTAAAAGGGTTAAAACATAGGAAAAATCTTTGAGAAATTTAGGGTAGATAGCTCTTGGTTACTTTCTAACTTGCAAAACAAAAACACTTGCCTATTTTTCAAAACCACACATCACAACACACTTTCAAAAACAACTTTCAAAAACATTGAAAACTTTTCAAAAGATATACACCTTTGTATACATCCAAACATGGATCATTACAAAGGTTGCCACAACAAATGGCCTCTTTTCAAAACATTTTCAAACCCACACACAAAGCACCATTTCAAACAATTGAAAATACAAGGCAAGTGATCTAAGCAAGTAACTAAGAGCCCATGGATAACCATGGATAGAAATGGTGCTAATACCTTCCCTTTCTATAATCTACTCCCCGAACCCAAGAAAACATCTCAAAGTTTTTTGCTGTGCTTTTTAACCTTTCCTTAGGATAAAATAAAAAGTCGGTGGCGACTCTTGCTCAACCGAAACATTTGCGGAAAAAAACGCAAAACTTCAAGTCAGTTCTCCCACCGTATCACAGAACTGGCGACTCTGCTGGGGAATTTAAAAGTGGAGTAACCTTAGGGCTTAGATCACCCTCTTGCATGACTAATTGTTTGCTTTGATTGCTTTATATCTTGGTTCTCTTGTTTGGGCTTGAAATCCTACACCCGGATTTGGGGAAACATTCATAGATAGCAATACGTTGTGAAAACTGTGCGGGGTATACCGACCCGGTTGAAGCAATAGCTATATTATTGCGACATATTTGTGAGTACCGGTAACCCTTGAGTTCAATCAAGGAGAGTACGGGGCCGCTGAGTGATGTCACTAAGCACTAATGACCTAGAACCTTACTTGACCATCTTGGCCTTTCATTAGGGGTAGTGAGATGACCGACTTTGGTGCAGTCCGAAGTTGGTAGATACTCGATACTACACTCATTGAGGGTTGTTTTCTTGGAATATTTTGGTCGCTAGTTAAGTGGCTAAACCAAAACAATGAACATGGAAAACAATCCAGTGATATTGAGCTCCTTAGAACCCGGTTACTATTTATAGGACAAGTTTTTAAGCCAACTACACTCAAGAGGGTACTTACCTATGAAACCCCGTGCAAGCCTGAAACTAGGGTTTTGTGTGATTTGCTTGTATATATGTTTGTGCATGCATCATAAACATCATAAACATCATAAAGCATCATGTGCATACACTAACCATTTCAAGGGTTTAGATCTTCATCTTTGTTCTTGTTTTGTAGGTCATGGATTTTCTTCGCAGGAAAACTATCCAAGTCAACCTTGTGAGAATCCCTCCTCAACTCAAAGAGCTCACATCCAGGATTCCGGAAAGCTCTCCCTTCAGTGAAAGACATGGTAGACTGCTCAGCTTAGTCAGCACCAGCATTGAAGAGGACATGGTAAAGGTGTTGTTCCAGTTCTTTGACCCCCTTCACCACTATTTCACATTCCCCGACTACCAATTGGTGCCCACTTTGGAGGAATTTTCTCAACTCCTGAGAATTCATATTCTTAATCAACTACCCTACAACGGTACGGAAAAAGAACCAAAGCCTGAAGATGTTGCTCAAGCACTACACTTGCAACCATTTGATATCAAGGAGCATTGGGAAACTAGAAGCGGTGTCAAAGGCTTCTTGGCAAAATTCTTGTTTGAGAAAGCACAAGAGTGTTGGAATTCCCTTGACCTACAAGCCTTTGAAGAAGTTGTGGCACTCCTTATCTATGGGTTGGTGTTGTTCCCGAATCCGGATCAGCTTATAGATATCAATGTTGTTAAGATCTTCATTTCCAGGAATCCTATACCTACGTTGCTTGGGGACATCCTCCACTCATGTTACACTCGAACCATGAGAAAAAGAGGGGTGTTCTCATGTGCTGTACTCCTCTCCTTGCAAGGTGGTTTATTTTGCACCTTCCACAATCTGTCTTAAAGAATGACCAAGGCTTAAGGTGGTCGCAACGGTTGATGACCCTTACACACTCTGATGTACATTGGTGCTCTCGGTCCAGAGAAAATGTCATCATCATCGATCGTTGTGGAGAATTCCCTAATGTTCCATTGCTTGGCATTAGAGGAGGCATTACCTATAACCCTTGTATAGCTTTGAGACAATTTGGATATGCACGGAGGGATGGCCCTCATGACATGTTAATTCCTGACCTAGTTTTTGACTTCGACAACGATGCGCAAGGACTTCGCCAAAGATTCATCAGAGCTTGGAGGATGCCTAACAAGGTAGACAGCAAGACACTGGGGCACAAGAACTCCATCCCTCTTGAGCCTTACCTCAAGTGGGTACGAGCCCGAGCCCAGACTCTAACGATGCCTTACCCTCATGTTCTCCCTGTGATTAAAGGGCACGTTAAGGAAGGAGAGGTCCCCTACACCATCCTATATCCTGACATGCCAACATCGTGGGAGAAGATGCAGAAGAGTTGGATCCAACTCAAGGAGGAACGGAACACTTTTGAAGCCAGCTTCTACGCCAGTGAGAAGAAGGTTTTGGAGCTTACCCGCCGACTCCACGAGGAAGAGACCCTCAACACCTACATCGCACCAAAGAGGATGCGCAATGTCTTTTTACCTTGAGAAGTTTTTGTAATATTTGGCCCATGGGGCATTTATGTACTGACAAATTTCTTCTTATTAATATGATGTGCGTTCTTTTTGTTTGCAACAATTTTGAATTTTCTAAATCCTTGAATGCATTTCATAAATAAACATATCATTCATCATGCGCATAAGCAGGTCTCCACACCAGGTTTCCTTATCTTTCTGCTGTTTATTTCAGTAAGATGGATCTCGAACAGACGGTCAAGGATTTGCAGTCTCAAAACTCACAGTTTCAACATCTTCTGATGACCTTGGCAAAGGGTCGGGAGGATCTAAAGGCCCTGCTTGGGAACAAAGAGCAAGTGAAAAAGAAGAAGAAAAGAGTCGGGGTGGCCACCCTGGGAAGAAGGTTTGAGGGTAAGGCCAGAAGAGTTCTTGAATTTCCCCTACATCCGAAGAAGGAACCAGTAAAGGGAATGGGGTTGCGGTACCTTCCGAATCCGAAGCTGAAGAAGGAGAGGCTGAAGAAGACGAAGACTACTCAGAGCAACAATACCCGCCCGCCGATGATAAGTACAAAGGCTTGGAAGACAGGTTAGCAGCTATGGATCTGCAGAGAGTTCCCGGCTTAGATTTCGAAGATTTGGGATTAGTTGCTGGAATTGTGATCCCCCCGAAGTTCAAAGTGCCAATTTTTGCAAGATATGACGGGCTGTCCTGCCCGAAGATGCATCTCAGATCATATGTAAGAAAGATCCAACCTTACACTATAGACAAGAACCTATGGATCCATTTCTTTCAGGATAGCCTTTCAGGGGCTCAACTCGAATGGTTCTATCAGCTGGATGGAGCCAGTATTCGAAACTGGGAGGACTTGGCTACCGCATTTTATAAGCAGTATCAGTACAATTCCAACCTCGCTCCCACGCGTACCCAACTCCAGGGTATGTCACTGGGGATGGGCGAAGGATTCAAGGAGTATGCGCAAAAGTGGAGAGACCTGGCTACCAGGGTGCAACCACCTTTGACGGACCGTGAGCTTGTTGACATGTTCTTAGGGACCCTGTATGGTCCATTCTTCAACCATCTGATTGGGAATTCCTCTGCTGGGTTTACAGATTTGATCCTGACTGGTGAGAGGATAGAAGCTGGTATCAAGTCGGGGAAGATACAGAAAGGTACCTCCGCGAGTACTGAGAAGAAGCCCTTCAAGAAGGAAGCCAGTGCTGTTTATGGTCCCAGAAGACAAATTAAACTGGAACGCCGCCAAGTTGTCAATGCATTGGTAATTTCAAACCCTGCTGCTGCTCCTCAGCAATACAACCAACCAAGGGGTGAGAGACCCAAAAGGCAGTACACTCGGCTCAGCATGACCCTGTCTCAGATTTTGCCGCAACTACTGTCAACCAATCTGGTAACTGTCAAAGAAGCTCCGAAGGTAGTGAACACAGCTTCTCCAAAGTACAACCCCAACGCCCGTTGCGCTTATCACTCTGATAGCCCGGGGCATACTACAGACGATTGTTGGGCTCTGAGGAATAAGGTTCAGGACCTTATTGATGCTAAGAAATACAGTTTGAGGCGCCCGAAAGGCCCAATGTTGTGACTGCTCCCATGCCCCAGCATGGAGTGAATGTTGTGGAAGAAGACCGGTATGTAGCCTCTGTGGAAGACATTGTTACTCTGTTATTGACCGTCAAAAGGAACCTGTTGCTAGCCGGTTTATTTCCGGGGTGTAGTAAAGGTTGCCTTCTATGTTCTGCTTTACTTGTTGGTTGTCCTTTGCTGAAGTCAGGCATCCAAAACCTGATGGATAGCAAAGAGATCTTGTTCGAGAAGATTGCTGTTCCTGCTGTCCCTGCTGAAGAAGTGTCCATTGTCACTATTTTCAACAACCCTCCTAAAGCTCCTTCGAAGAAGCCTGTCAAAATCATGTCCACTTAGAGAATTACTCCTATCATCATCACTGTTTCGGGGCCTCTCCCTTATACATCCGACAAAGTTGTCCCATGGCACTATGGGGCAGATGTTTATGTGCTTGGAGTAAAACAAGAGTTTGATACTAGTACCGGTGTCAGTAACATCACAGGGCCTGCCAAAGTTACTCGCAGTGGTAGGCTGTTCTCACCAGATATTGCGCCACCAGTTATTCAGAAACCTCTTGTCATCACACCTGCAAGTGTGCCTGCTTCCCTTCCTGATCAAGTTCCTGTTTCTACCTCTGCTGCTGAGTCATCTGACGCTCGGTGCAAAGGGATTGCTACTGATTTGCCTGCCTTGACGGAGGCACCGAAGACAACCACTGTTGAAGCTTCCCAGCAAGAGATGGAAGAGATTCTCAAGATCATTAAGAAGAGTGATTTCAATGTAGTTGAGCAGCTGGGGCACACCCCATCAAAGATTTCTATGCTATCACTGTTGTTGTGTTCAGAGGCCCATGCCAAGGCCCTGATCTCCTTCCTGAAGACGGCCCATGTGCCACAAGAAACGTCTGCTGATCAATTTACCGATTGTGTGGCCAACTTGACTGCCGATAATGGGTTGGGCTTCTCTGACGCCGATCTGACTGCCAAAGGAAAGAACCATAACGATGCCCTGCATGTCTCCATTGAATGCAGGGGCACTACTCTTGCCCATGTGTTGGTAGACACCGGTTCTTCATTAAACGTATTGCCCAAGAAGGCCCTAGACATGTTGGATTGTGAGGGTTTGGAGCTCAAGCCTAGTAACATTGTTGTCCGGGCCTTTGACGGTTCGAAAAGGATGGTACATGGGGAAGTTGACATTCCAATCAGGGTTGGTTCTCAAGTTTTTTATTCTACTTTCTATGTGATGGATATCCGACCATCCTATTCTTGTTTGCTGGGTCGTCCATGGATCCACAAGGCTAGAGCTGTGACCTCCACACTACATCAGAAGCTGAAGTACCCAGTCAGGGGGAAAATTGTTACAGTTCAGGGGGAGGAAGAATATATGGTCAGCCACCTTAACTCGTTCCGGTACATCGAAATGGATGGGGAATTCATTGAGACTCCATTCTAGCACTTTGAAGAAGTTCCTCAGACACTGGCATCAGCTGAAACTGTGATTGAAGACCCTCCTTTGAAGATGGCTTCCTTAAAGGATGCCCGGGCTGTTATTGAGAGGGAAGCTCAGAGGGCTGTTCGTAAGGCAAGGATTGGAAGATCTCCTGTGTTCATCACCAACCCGGGAGTGAATGCTATTGAAGACGACATGGAGGAATCTGAATTCGAAAGCTGGATCTACCCAACAACCGACGATGGACCAAGCAACTGGACAGCGAAAGACTTCACACTTATTACTTTTGTCACTCAGTAATGAACTCTTTTGTTTTTCAATTTGTAACAAACAATATGTTGAAACTTTTATGGCTCGGTGTCCTACCCAGGGAACCGTGGCTTCATTTGTGAGGGCTTTTGTGTGTCATTTTCATATATCATCAATAAAAACATTGGACGTTTATTGCATTTCAAAATCTTGCGCTCCTTTTCTTTCTTTATTATATATTGCAAAACAGCTATATTTACACACACTCACTTATACAGGTTCCAATCCACTCTGGATCCCACTGGTAACGACTCTGCTACTGCCAGTTATGACTTCGAAAATCCGATCAACTTAGCCGAAGACGGAGGTGAAGATGATTTCGAAGTGCCTGGTGAACTTGCAAGACTGCTACTCTAGGAAGAGAGGGCCATTCAGCCCCATGAAGAGCCTGTGGAAACGGTAAATCTGGGTACTGAGACAGACAGAAAGGAAGTCAAGATTGGTGCCAATCTAGAGCTCAGTGTGAAACAATGGTTGATTCAGATGCTGCATGACTATATGGAAATCTTTGCCTGGTCTTACGAAGACATGCATGGGTTGGATACCGACATTGTGGTTCATCACCTGCCTACCAAGGAAGACTGTCCTCCGGTTAAACAGAAGGTCCGCCGTATGCGTCCAGAAATGTCCGAGAAAATCAAAGCTGAGGTTATGAAACAATTTGATGTCGGGTTTCTAGCAGTGACTTCTTACCCTCGGTGGGTTGCCAACGTGGTTCCAGTGCCGAAGAAGGATGGTAAGGTCCGAATGTGTGTTGATTACAGGGATTTGAACAGGGCGAGCCCTAAGGATGATTTCCCTCTGCCTCATATCGACGTTCTGGTTGACAACACTGCTCAGCATAAAGTATTCTCCTTCATGGACGGCTTCTCCGGTTATAATCAAATCAAGATGGCTCCTGAAGACATGGAGAAGACCACTTTCGTCACTTAGTGGGGCACCTTTTGCTACAAGGTCATGCCTTTTGGGTTGAAAAATGCTGGGGCAACCTACCAACGTGCCATGGTTGCTTTATTTCATGATATGATCCACCATGAGATCGAAGTGTATGTCGATGATATGATTGCAAGGTCCCAAACTGAGGAGGAACACCTTGACCATCTACGGAAGCTGTTTGACCGTCTAAAGTTGTACAAGCTGAGGTTGAACCTGAACAAGTGCACCTTCGGGGTAAGATCTGGAAAATTGCTAGGCTTCATCGTAAGCGACAAAGGCATTCAAGTGGATCCTGCCAAAGTGAAAGCCATACAAGAGATGCCAAATCCCAAGACAGAGAAAGAAGTCAGAGGATTTCTAGGACGGTTGAACTACATTGCCCGATTCATCTCGCATCTAACTGCTACCTGTGAACCAATCTTCAAGCTGCTGAAGAAAGATCAAGTAGTACGTTGGAATGATGAATGTCAGGCCGCATTCGAAAGAATCAAAGAGTATCTCCAAAAACCACCCATTCTTATACCGCCGGTTGAAGGGAGACCTCTAATCTTATACTTGACTGTACTGGACAACTCAATGGGGTATGTGATGGGGCAGCATGACGAGTCTGGCCGAAAAGAACACGCCATTTATTACCTTAGCAAAAAGTTTACCGACTGTGAGACCTGGTACTCACTGCTCGAGAAAACTTGCTGCGCTTTGGTATGGGCTGCTCGCCGGCTGAGACAGTATATGTTGACTCACACTACTCTGTTGATTTCAAAAATGGATCCAATCAAGTACATATTCGAAAAGCCTGCTCTGTCTGGAAGAATAGCAAGATGGCAAATGATCTTGACGGAATACGACATCCAGTACACAACTCAAAAAGCAATCAAGGGAAGTGTATTGGCAGACCATTTGGCACATCAAGCAGTGGACGATTACCAGTCGATGAGCTTTGAATTTCATGACGAGGATATCATGGTAGTGACTGATTGTGAAGTACCTGGACCGGATGAAGGACCTGAGGAAGAATCCTGATGGTCTATGCACTTTGACGGAGCCTCGAACGCTTTGTGAAATGGTATCGGCGCTGTGATCATATCCCCTAAAGGCACTCATACTCCACTCACCGCCCAGCTATGTTTCAATTGCACCAACAATATGGCGGAGTATGAGGCATGCATCACGGGTCTTCAAGCTGTAATTGACTTAAGGATCAAGTTTTTGAGTGTCTTCGGAGATTCCGCTCTTGTGATCAATCAGATCAAAGGCGAGTGGGATACGAAACACCCAAATCTTATTCCTTACAAGGAGTATGTGCTGACCTTACTTCCCCACTTCGAGGAGATAACTTTTGAACACTTCCCAAGAGAGGAGAATCAGTTAGCGGACGCGTTGGCTACGATGTCTTCTATGTTCAAAGTCAAATGGGACAACAAGGTGCCCCGGATCATTATTTGGAAGTTGGATGAACCTGCACATTGCTGCGATCTCGAGACCGAAGAGGTAACACAAAAACCCTGGTGTCATGAAGTGAAGAGGTACCTTGAAGCTCAAGAATACCCCGAAGGTGCATCTGTTAATGACAAGAAGTTCCTGAGAAGGTTTGCGGCAAATTTCTTCCTCAGCAATGGCATTCTCTACAAGCGAAACCATGATTCGACCTTACTACGTTGTGTGGATAAGACTGAGGCAGAAAAGATCATGGTGGAGCTACACGAAGGTACCTTCGGAACACATTCCAGCGGACATACCATGGCAAAGAAAATCCTTCGGGAAGGATATTTCTGGTCCACAATGGAAGCTGATTGTTACCAGCATTCTCGAACTTGTCATAAATGCCAGATCTATGCTGATAAGGTGCACATTCCTCCGGTTCCTCTAAACGTCTTGACAGCACCTTGGCCTTTTGCAATGTGGGGCATTGATATGATCGGCGAGATCAAACCTACGGCATCCAACGGGCATCGATTCATCTTGGTAGCGATTGATTACTTCACAAAATGGGTTGAAGCAGCCTCCTATGCTACCGTAACCAAGAACGTCGTGGCACGGTTCATTCGGCACAACCTGATCTGTCGATACGGTGTACCTGAGAGGATCATTACGGATAATGGTACCAATCTTAACAACAAGATGATCACTGAGCTCTGCGAGCAATTCAAGATACAGCACCACAACTCTTCACCTTACCGGCCGAAGATGAACGGGGCTGTAGAAGCGGCGAATAAGAACATCAAGAAGATTGTGCAAAAGATGACAGTGACCTATAAAGATTGGCACGAAATGTTACCGTTTTCTCTTCATGGGTACCGTACCTCAGCACGGACGTCAACGGGGGCAACTCCCTTTTCCTTGGTCTATGGCATGGAGGCAGTCTTGTTGTGATACGGTGGGAGAACTAACTTGAGGTTTTGCGTTTGTTTTCGCAAATGTTTCGGTTGAGCAAGAGTCGCCACCGACTTTTTATTTTATCCTAAGGAAAGGTTAAAAAGCACAGCAAAAACCTTTGAGATGTTTTCTTGGGTTCGGGGAGTAGATTATAGAAAGGGAAGGTATTAGCACCCTTTCTATCCATGGTTATCCATGGGCTCTTAGTTACTTGCTTAGATCACTTGCCTTTTGTTTTCAATTGTTTTAAATGGTGCTTGTGTGTGTGGGTTTGAAAATGTTTTGAAAAGAAGCCAATGTGGTGGCAACCTTTGTAATGATCCATGCGGGGATGTATACAAAGGTGTATGTCTTTTGCAAAGATTTTCATTTTGTTTTTGAAAGTTGTTTTGAAAGTGTTGTGAGGTGTGTTTTTAAAATAGGCAAGTGTTTTGTTTTGCAAGTTTGATTCAAGTAACTAAGAGGTTGTCTACTCCTAAATTTTCTCAAAGTTTATTGCTATGTTTTAACCCTTTTAATAAGTTTGTTCCACCATTGTATTTGGTGGACAATCTCATGTTAGGATGTGAAAGGGACGGGCGCGGGTCATCGTTTAGACCATAATTGCAATGGTGCCAAGTATCTTTGGGCATTTTCTTTAAGGGACTTGATCATTTGTTTTGGCAATATTTTTGAAAGTGTTATCGAGGGACTATGATCATTTGATTTTTTTGTTTTGCCCAAAGAGACCTAACATGCAATATGGTCCAATTTTGAAAGGCAACAAGTGGAATACCCTAAGGGGTGCAAGTGTGATTTGGGTGTTCATTTTCATGCTTGTTTGTCTTGAGATTAGGTCATAACTATTTTGTCGTTTTTAGCATACAAACCCTAATTCTAACATGGTATAATTAGAAAGCAATAAAGTGCGAAAATAAATTTACTAGGCTATTACAAAACCAAATATGGGAAGGGGGGTACAAATGTTCAAATGGGGATTTTGACAAGGAATTTAAATCTAAACTATTACATCAATTTGGAATTATTTGCAAGATAATTAATTTGCACAAATTAAATAAAATAAGAATAAATATGCAAGATGCAAAAATGGTTTTTGTATGTATGAAAAATATTTTTTATGTGTCAAAATAAACAAAAGAAAAGTATTATTATTTTTTTTTTGAGAATTTTCATGTTTAGGGTAAAACCCTAATTCTATTAAATAAAATGTATTATTTATTAATATATACAATATTTATCATTTATACACAAAGATAAAATAAAAAAAAAGAAGTATATTTGTAAAAATGTATTTTTAGTGTTAAATATTAATAAAATTAAAATATGCATATTTTGGTATTTTATCCTATATATATATATATATATATATATATATATATATATATATATATATATATATATATATATATATATATATATATATATATATATATATATATATATATATATATATATATATATATATATATATATATATATATATATATATATATATATATATATATATATATATATATATATATATATATATATATATATATATATATATATATATATATATATATATATATATATATATATATATATATATATATATATATATATATATATATATATATATATATATATATATATATATATATATATATATATATATATATATATATATATATATATATATATATATATATATATATATATATATATATATATATATATATATATATATATATATATATATATATATATATATATATATGTATTATTTACTAAATAAGTATTATATATACCAAAAACAATAATATTTAATATTTTCAAAAAAAAGTATTTTTTTTATATAAAATATTTTCAGAAGATAAAATGAAATAAAAATAAAAATAAAAATGTATTTGCACTATTTAGTTAATTTAAACAAAAATATATGTATTTATTTATTTATGTACAAATCAAAGAAAATCACATAAATACCTAATAAATCAAAAAATGGTGAGAAAAAAGATTTTTATATTTTAAATAACATGAGAAAAAATAAATAAGTCAATCCAAAAAAAGAAAATGTCAAAAAATCAAAGAAATAAGCAAATGGGCCTTGGGGGTGTAAAAGCAGTAAAAGGGTGCAAATAGGAAAGTCAACTCAGGCCCAGCCCAAGAAGACTTTGTCTTCAACCTCAGACCTGTATGAACAAAGAACACGCGTTTTCCATCTCTTGATTCCTGGACTTTCAAGCGAAACTCATAACATGAAAAATGTAGAGCATGAGAAGACGAATCCAACCATGTAAAGAACTTGACTTAACTCTCTAAGATGAGGGAGAATTTCTTCTCCCCCAATTCCTGACCTAGTTTTTCATCAATGTTCAGAACCAAAATTCTCTAAGCATACATAATATAAATGAAATCTAATCATATGGGCATGTTCAGGGCTATGATTGTGACATGTTTCCTTCACAAACCTAAAGCTAACAATGCCTATACTGAGAGATAGAACTCCGTGAATATACCTGTTCAGTTGGAATCGTGCTTTGCAATGGGGGAGTTTTCAGAGCAAGATAATGATTTCTATAGCTTCCTTGAAGTGTGAGGATACTATTCCAAGTTCTACTTTGTCTTGAAACTCCCTGAATCGTGCTAGAGGACTCCAACTGCAAAACAGAAATATGAAAATGGTGAAGTGGCCTGGAGGTGTTACAGGTCGTGCTTTAGGTTTTGGTCAGCTTGCATTGATGGTAGGGAAGGTGTGTGAACTGGTTTGGGCAAGAATGCTTGAGAGGATTGAGGGTTGGAACTCAATCTGCAAAGGCAACTCTGTTTTTACAATTTGATGGTGTTTTTTGGTTTTATGAGATTTGGAAGGTGTTTAGCTCGTGTTTTAGGGCAAGGTGATTGTTTGGAATGTGTTTGACAAGTTTGCCTAAGCTGGTTTTTGCTGAGATGAGAGTTGGTATGTGTTATGGCACTTTTCTTCACACTTAAGCAACAAATGTCCAAGTTGTGTTCTAGGTCAGTACAGGCCCCCTAATGTGCTGCATAATCTCTCCTTGATCAGAGTGTTTTGCTCATAATCTTGTGCCAATCAGATTTGTAATGTACTTGTTGGATTTTCAATTTGACATAAAGCTACCTTTTACAAAAATGGCCAATTTGCTTTATCTACTTTGGGATTAAACCTTTAGACAATGCTTGAACTCAAAGAACATGGTCTTGGCACAAAGAATATGCATTAAATTTATGAGTGTTGGATGGTTTAAGGACCTGTAATCTAGCTTAAGGCATGCTGAGTTCAAATTGCAAGGTTATGGACATGTAACTTGGTCATGAACAAAGTGAGTTTTTGCCATATTGTGAAATTCGATTCTCCTTAACCATGAGGTTGTTTGAGAAGTTCTTGGACATTTTGGAAAGCTTAGAATGTGTACTACAATCCATCTTTGAAATGCAAATTGAAATTCCAAGTGGAAGTGTATGGAAAATGACCTTGAAGTTAGGTAGAAAACCTTGTCAAAATAGGTCAAATTTTCACTAAGTTATGAATGGTTTAGTGCCCTTATTCAAAAATTTGTAACTTGAGATACAAGCCTCTTTTGGGAAAACTTGGTGAATCAAAGTTGTAGATTATGCAACAAGCTACAACTTTCATGTTTTGACTTTTGTTTGAATCCAAATGAATCTTGGTGAAAAAGTGGGGCAAAGTTGGGAAAAAATTAGGGTTTTCCATAACTTAGAAAAATTCTAAGTTATGAAAAATTCCATTTCAAACCCTAATTTGCAATTCTTGGTTTATTGGTGAACAAGTTTCATGATTTGGCATGTTTTGATGAAAAATGAATCTTGACTCTTGATTTTGACCAAAAAGTCAAAGTTTGACTTTTCAGTATACAGTCAAAATTGATCAATTGACTGGGAAATTCAACTGTCAATCTTGTGTACTTGGGATCTTTTGAACTTGTTGAGCATGTCAAGATAATTCCATGGGGTCCTTGAGTCCATATGTGAGCTTTATTTTCCATTGGCTAGGTCAAACAGTCAAAAATTACCCTTGTGCAGTCAAAACCCTAAAAAATGACCATTTTGCCCTTTTGATGATCTGATCAAGTTTCTTGTGGAATTGTGATCCAAACTTGATCAAATGGTCCATATGAGTTCATAATGTTGATGTGGGTCAATTTTCATGAGATTTGACTGTCAATTGACCACAGTTGACTTTTTCCCCAACACAGCTGATTTCTAAGTCATCTGTCCAATTAACTGGGCAAAACTTGGAATCAAGACTTGAAACTTGGTATGGATAAACTTGGGAGTCCAACATGAAGCATGAAAGTCATCTTAGACATTTTAGGTCAAAACATCTTTGTTCAACCACAAACCCTAATTTGGGTCCACAGTGCAAGGAGAAGTCTTGAGCAGAGGAAACCCTAACTGGATCTTGATCTTCAAGGGTTTTGTGATGAGAAAATGTTGAGGAAATGGGAGGGCAAATTTTGGGGTACAACAGTTGCCCCTGTTCAATCTTCTTGAACCTGAAGAGTTAGATTGGCAAGTTTTCCTTTCGTGACTCGAGGGTAAAAGGAGATTGGACACTAGAGTGCCCGGAAATTTGCACTCGCATGTTGAAGTATCAGCAATGTGATGTCGGGAATGGGCTTATAGATGCCATTTGGAGAGATGGTGGATAGGGAGATGGGCTTATAGATGCCATCTGGAGATGCGACAGAAACTTGTCGGGAATGGGCTTATAGATGCCATTTGGAAGTGTTGATCGCATAAGAGATTCCTTAGCGAGAACTTGTGTATCTGAGAGAGACAGATGTTTTCCTGGCTTGTTACAGGTGTTTGATCTTCAATCTCTTTATGCAGATATGCCCTGGCTGGATACAGGTATCGAGTCTACAATCGGTTGCTCACAGATGTGCCCTGGCTGGATGCAGGAATCGAATCCGGAAATAGTCATCAACAGATATGCCCTGGCTGGATACAGGAATCGAATCTTCGAACTCTTCAGACGTGCCCTGGCTAGATACAGGAGTCGAGTCTAGAAATGTGGTCAACAGATATGCCCTGGCTAGATACAGGAGTCGAATCTGGAATTGTGATAGTTGAAGGTAGTTGTCTTTGGGATTGTCTTTTTCCCTGAAAAGGCAAAAAACATCAGTTGTATGCAATGTCATGATGTATGATATGCATGATGTCATGATGTTCAACATGAGATAGTGTTGTATGCACTTTGTCGTGTATGTAAGCAAGATGTATGAAGATGTGAAATGTTTATGAATGTATTTTCGTCTTAGGAAAATAAATCCTTGACGATCGACCGGAGAATTGCTCTGTGGAAGAGATACTTTGCCGAAGTTTTGATGATAGGCCTGCTGAGGACTTCAATGATAGATTCCGCTGGGGATAATGATGATAAACTCCGCTGGGGAACACCAAAGATAAACTCCGCCGGGGATTGAAAGAACCTCGCCGAGAGCGATCTTCCGTGGTAATTAGCTGAGGATAACCCAGTTATAAGCCCTTGTGAGGAATAACTCTGAATAAAGCTCGGGAGAGACGTCCGTACCCTGCAGGGAACAAGCTTCTAGAATCTACTGGGGATAAGCTTCAAGACCTGTCGGGGAATGTTGTGCCTTTTCAGGATTGACGGGGAGTCAACTCTGCTTGGGGAAAGTACTGCCGAATCTTGTTTTACTCTGCGGGGAGTTGAGATGATTTGGTCACATTCTTCAGTCGAATCTACCTTGGTACCTTGGCGGACAAAGCAACCAGACTGCATCAGACAACTTCACATTGCCCCTGTCTCTGATGTCACCTGTAATTAATCTTTTGTTTTATATGCAAATATTTATGAATCAGCAATTTAATGTCAAATGCATATATCAAAAATGAACATTGGACGTTCTTCGCAAGACAAAACAGAAAAAGGAAAAACAATGGCAATTTGTATAGACAAGTGAATTTGTATTGATTTGAATTTTGCCTGTGAACAGGCGTTTTTGTACAAGAGGCTGACATCCTAGTAAGAGAATGCCGCCGAATATCATAGAATTTACAATTTTGAAAAGGAAACAAAACATCTATGTGAACAATCCCACTGGGTTCTAACTCTGCTATCGCCTTTATGTCTCCAAGCGTCTCATCGCTTTGCTGCCTAGTTGAAGACGAAGCTGATTGGTTGATGCCGAAGTCTGAGCCAGATAGTTAATGCCGAATTCCGGATGCGAAGTGATCCAATGAGGCATAGTGTTACGCTTTATCCCTAACTTTTGCCTGGACCGCCCTTTCGGGTTTTCAGTCCACCGGGATACCCATTTTTTCCCAAGCCGCCTTTTCAGGTTTTCGACTTGCCGGGTGTACATATTTTTATTCATTTCATCCCTTATTTTTGCCCGAACCCTTTTGGTTCGCCGGGAAGCCCTTATTTTTGCCTAGGTATGTCAACCTAGCGGGTCTTTTATTTATGCGTAGTATTTTTTCACTATGTCTGCATTGGCGGGGTGAGGAAGGTCGTCACCATCCATGGTGGTTAGGATCATGGCTCCTCCTGAGAACACATGCTTAACCACAAATGGCCCTTCGTACGTAGGGGTCCATTTGCCCCGGGGATCACTTTGAGGAAGGATGATGCGTTTGATTACCAGGTCCCCAACTTGATACTCTTGTGGTTTGACTTTCTTGTTAAATGCCCTGATAATCCGTTTTTGATACGTTTGACCATGACAGATAGCAGTGAGCCTCTTTTCGTCAATCAGATTTAATTGATCAAGTCGAGTCTGGATCCAGTCATCTTCACTCAAGTCTGCATCCTTCATTATCCGGAGAGAGGGTATCTGAACTTCAATTGGCAAGACTGCCTCCATGCCATAGACCAAGGAGAAAGGAGTTGCCCCGGTTGACGTCCTTGCTGAGGTACGGTACCCATGAAGAGCGAACGGTAACATCTCGTGCCAATCTTTATAGGTCACCGTCATCTTCTGCACAATTTTCTTGATATTCTTATTAGCTGCCTCTACAGCCCCATTCATCTTCGGCCGGTAAGGAGAAGAGTTATGGTGCTGTATCTTGAATTGTTCACAGAGTTCAGTGATCATCGTGTTATTGAGATTGGTACCATTGTCCGTAATGATTCTTTCTGGGACGCTGTACCGACAGATCAAATTATGTCGGATGAAACGTGCCACGACACTCTTGGTTACTGTGGCGTAGGAGGCTGCCTCAACCCACTTCGTGAAGTAATTGATCGCCACTAAGATGAAGCGATGCCCATTGGATGCCGTCGGTCGGATCTCACCGATCATATCAATCCCCCACATTGCAAAAGGCCAAGGTGCCGTTAGGACGTTCAGAGGAACTGGAGGAATATGCACCTTGTCAGCATAGATCTGGCATTTGTGACAAGTTCGAGAGTGTTGGTAACAATCGGCTTCCATTGTGGACCAGAAATATCATGCCCGGAGGATTTTCTTTGCCATGGTGTGCCCACTGGAATGCGTTCCGAATGTACCTTCATGCAGTTCTATCATGATTTTCTCTGCTTCAGCCTTATCCACACAACGTAGTAGAGTCGAATCATGATTCCGTTTGTAGAGAATGTCGTTGTTGAGGAAGAATTTTGCCGCAAACCTCCTCATGAACTTCTTGTCATTGACAGATGCACCTTTAGGGTATTCCTGAGCTTCCAAGTACCTCTTCACCTCATGATACCAAGGTTTTTCAGTCACCTTCTCGGCCTCGAGATCGCAGCAGTAGGCCGGTTCGTCCAACTTCCAGATAATGATCCGGGGAGCCTCATTGTCCCATTTAACTTTGAACATTGAAGACATCGTAGCTAGTGCGTCCGCTAGCTGATTCTCCTCTCTTGGGAAGTGCTCAAAAGTTATTTCCTCAAAGTGGGGAAGCAGGGTTGACACATACTCCTTATAAGGAATAAGATTTGGGTGTTTCGTATCCCACTCGCCTTTGATCTGATTGATCACGAGAGCGGAATCTCCGAAGACACTCAGAAACTTGATCCTTAAGTCGATTGCAGCTTGTAAACCCATGATACATGCCTCATATTCTGCCATGTTGTTGGTGCAGTTGAAACATAATCAGGCGGTGAGTGGAGTATGAGTTCCTTTGGGGGATATGATTACAGCGTCGACGCCGTTACCCAAAGCATTGGAGGCTCCGTCAAAATGCATAGACCATCGGGATCCTTCCTCAGGTCCTTCATCTGGTCCGGGTACTTCACAGTCGGTTACCACCATGATGTCTTCGTCCGGAAAATCAAAGTTCAATGATTGGTAATCGTCCACAGGTTGGTGTGCCAAATGATCTGCCAGTACACTTCCTTTAATTGCTTTCTGAGTTGTATATTGGATATCATATTCTGTCAAGATCATTTGCCATCTCGCTATTCTTCCAGACAGAGCAGGTTTTTCAAATATGTACTTGATGGGATCCATCTTTGAAATTAATAGAGTAGTGTGAGTCAGCATATACTGTCTCAGCCGGCGAGCAGCCCATACTAGAGCGCAGCAAGTTTTCTCAAGCAGTGAGTAACGAGACTCACAGTCGGTAAACTTTTTGCTCAAGTAATAAATAGCGTGCTCTTTTCGGCCAGACTCGTCATGCTGCCCCAGCACACACCCCATTGAATTATCAAGTACTGTCAAGTATAATATTAGAGGTCTTCCTTCCACTGGTGGCATAAGAATGGGTGGCTCTTGGAGATATTCCTTTATCTTTTCAAAGGCGGCCTGACATTCATTGTTCCAACGCACTACTTGATCTTTCTTCAGTAATTTGAAGATTGGCTCACAAGTAGCAGTCAGATGTGAGATGAATCTGGCAATGTAATTCAGTCGTCCCAGGAAGCCTCTGACTTCTTTCTCTGTCTTTGGAGTCGGCATCTCTTGTATGGCTTTTACCTTGGCAGGGTCCACCTGAATACCTTTGTCACTTACAATGAAACCTAGCAATTTTCCGGATCTTACCCCAAAGGTGCATTTGTTGGGATTCAACCTCAGCTTGTATAACTTGAGTCGGTCAAACAACTTTCTCAGGTGGTCAAGGTGCTCTTCCTCAGTTTGAGACCTTGCAATCATGTCATCAACGTATACCTCAATCTCATGATGGATCATATCATGAAATAAAGCAACCATGGCACGTTGATAGGTTGCCCCAGCATTTTTCAATCCGAATGGCATGACCTTATAACAGAAGGTGCCCCACTGAGTCACAAAGGTAGTCTTTTCCATATCCTCCGGAGCCATCTTGATCTGATTATACCCTGAAAAACCATCCATGAAGGAGAATAACTTGTGTTGTGCAGTATTGTCAACGAGAACATCGATGTGGGGTAAGGGGAAGTCATCCTTGGGGCTTGCCCTGTTCAAGTCCCTATAGTCGACACACATTCTGACTTTACCGTCCTTCTTCGGTACTGGCACCACATTGGCAACCCACTGAGGGTAAGAAGTCACTGCAAGAAACCCGGCATCGAATTGCTTCATAACTTCAGCCTTGATCTTTTCAGACATCTCTGGGCGCATACGTCGGACCTTTTGCTTTACTGGAGGGCAATCTTCCTTGGTTGGCAGGTGATGAACTACAATGTCGGCATCCAAACCAGGCATGTCTTCATAGGACCAAGCAAATATCTCCATGTAATCCTGTAGCATCTGGATCAATCGTTGCTTCACGCTGAGCTCTAGATTAGCCCCAATCTTGACCTCTTTCCTATCTATCTCAGTACCCAGGTTAATCGTTTCTACCGGCTCTTCATGTGGTTGAATAGCCCTCTCTTCCTGAAGTAGTAGTCTTGCGAGTTCACCAGGCACTTCGCAATCATCTTCACCTTCGTCTTCGGCCAAGTTGATCGGATTCTCGAAGTCATAACTGGCGGTAGCAGAGCTGTTACCAGTGAGATCCAGAGTGGATTGAAACCTGTATAAGTGAGTGTGTGTAAATATAGCTGTTTTGCAATATAACACAGAAAGAAAAAGAGCACAAGATTTGAAATGCAACAAACATCCAATGTTTTGATTGATGATATATGGAAATGCCATACAAAAAGCCCTCACAAATGGAGCTACGATGCCCCGGGTAGGACACCGAGCCAACAAAGTTTTAACATATTGTTTGTTACAAATTGGAAATCAAAAGAAATTAATTACTGCGTGACAAATGTGATAGGTGTAAAATCCTTTGCCGTCCAGTTGCTCGGTCCGTTGCTGGTAGTCGGGTAGATCCAACTGTCAAACTCTGCTTCTTCTACATCCTCCTCAATAGCATTCACCCTTGGGTTGAAGATAAATACCGGAGCCTTTCTGATCTTTTCCTTGCGCACAGCCCTCTGAGCCTCTGCAGTAAAGCCCAGCCCAAACTTGTCGTTCTTTTGAGTGAAATCAGGAAGCTGACCCCAGTTTGCACAATTGCCTCTCTCGATTATAGCCCGGGCATCCTTCAAGGACGCCATCTTCAACGGAAAATCTTCTTCAACTACTGCCTCAGTTGATGCCAATACTGGAGGTACTTCCTCAAAATGCTGAAAAGGGGTTTCAATAAACTCCCCGTCCATCTCGATATACCGGAATGAATTCAAATGACTAACCATGTATTCCTCCTCACCCTGCACAGTAACAATCTTCCCGTTGACAGGGTATTTGAGCTTTTGGTGTAGAGTGGATGTTACTGCCCCAGCTTTGTGAATCCAGGGTCGACCCAACAAGCAGGAGTAAGATGGACGAATATCCATTACATAGAACGTTGAGTTGAAAACTTGGGAACCCGCACGAATAGGGATGTCTACTTCACCGTGCACCATCCTCTTAGAACCGTCGAAGGCTCTAACAATGATGTTACTAGGTTTCAACACCAGGCCCTCACAATCCAAGCGATCCAATGCTTTCTTGGGCAAAACATTCAGGGAAGAACCGGTATCCACCAATACATGTGCGAGAGTAGTGCCCTTGCATTCTATGGAAACATGTAGGGCATCATTGTGATTTTTCCCTTTGGCGGTAAGGTCAGCATCTGAAAACCCCAACCCATTGTCAGCTGTCAGATTAGCCACACAGTCGGTGAATTGATCCGCGGAGGTCTCTTGCGGCACATGGGCCGTTTTCAGAAATGAAATCAGGGCTTTTGCATGGGCCTCTGAGCATAGCAGCAATGATAACATAGAGATTTTGGAGGGAGTATGCCCCAATTGTTCAACAACATTAAAGTCACTCTTTTTAATGATTTTAAGAATTTCCTCCATTTCTTGTTGGGAGGCTTCCACAGCAGTCTTCTTTTTTGGTGCCTCCGTCCTGGCAGGCAAATCGGTAGCAACTTCTTTGCCTCGAGTATCAGAAGACTCGGCGGCAGTAGTAGACACAGGAACTTGAATTGGAACATGCACACTTGCGGGTGTGATGGTGAGAGGTTTTCGGATAACTGGCTGTGCAATGTCAGGCGAGAATAGCCTGCCACTGCGGGTAATCTTGGCGGGACCAGTGATGCTACTGATACTGGTATTGGTGTTGAACTCCTGCTTCACCCCAAGCACATACACGTCGGCTCCATAATGCCATGGAACAGCTTTATCAGACTCATACGGGAGAGGCCCCGGGACAGTAATAGTGATGGGTGCAACAGACATAATTCGGACGGGTTTCTTCACGGGAGCTTTGGCAGGATTGTAAATCGTGACAACAGATATTTCTTCAATGGAAACAGACGGAACAGCAGTTTTCTTGAACAGAATCTCCTTGCTATCTATCAGGCCTTGGATGCCTGATTTTAGCAGTGGACAACCGGTAGGGATAACAGCACACAGGAGGCAACCCTTACTACAACCCGGAAATAAACCGGCTAGTAGCAAGTTCCTCTTGACAGTCAAAAGAGGGGTAACAACTTCATTCACCGAAACAGCATACAACTCTTCCTCAATGGCATTTACTCTATGCTGGGGCATAGGAGCAGTTACAACATTCGGTCTCTCAGGCGCTTCAAACTGAATTTCCTTTGCGTCGATAAGATCTTGCACTTTGTTTCTCAAGGCCCAACAATCATCAGTAGTGTGCCCGGGACTATCAGAATGATAAGCACACCGGGCATTCGGATTATACTTAGGAGACGCAGTGTTGACGACTTTAGGAGCTTCTTTGAGGGTCACCAAGTTGGTTGATAACAGTTGGGGTAAAATTTGAGATAAGGTCATACTCAGCCGAGTATACTGCCTCTTGGGCCTTTCACTTCTTTGTTGATTGTACTGCTGAGGAGCAGCAACAGGTTTTGAAATGACCAAAGCATTGACGGCTTGGCGACTTTCGGGCTTGACTTGTCGTCTAGGACCATAGACGGCGCTTGCTTCTTTCTTGAACGGCCTCTTCTCGGTACTTGTGGAGGCAGCCTTTTGTATCTTTCCTGACCTGATGTCAGCTTCAATTCTTTCTCCCGTCAGTATCAAATCTGTAAACCCAGCGGAGGAGTTACCAACCAGATGATTGAAAAATGGACCAGATAAAGTCCCTAGGAACATATCAACCAACTCGCGATCAGTCAATGGAGGCTGCACCCTGCCAGCCAAATCTCTCCATTTTTGTGCATATTCTTTGAACCCTTCACCCGTTCCTAGAGACATACCCTGAAGTTGGGTACGCGTAGGAGCGAGATCAGAATTGTATTGGTACTGTCTGTAAAATGCGGTTGCCAAATCTTCCCAGTGTCGGATGCTAGTTCCATCTAATTGGTAGAACCATTCAAGCTGTGACCCCGAAAGGCTATCTTGGAAGAAGTGAATCCAAAGGTTCTTATCCGCCGTGTAAGGTTGGATCTTCCTTACGTACGACCTCAGATGCAGCTTTGGACAGGAGACACCATCATATTTGGCGAAGGTAGGTGCCTTAAACTTGTGTGGAATTACTACCCCAGAAGATAACCCCAAATCTCCGAAATCCAGCCCCGACACATTCTGAATCTCCATGGCGCTCAAGCGGTCTTCTAATTGTTTGTACCTGTCAGTAGCAGGTGGGTATTATTCGTCGTTATAGTCCGTCTCGTTGTCGGAGACTGCGGGACTAGGAGCTCCTCCCCCTTGGGGACTATCTTTCTCATCAGAAGAGGTAGTGGGATCAGCTTCATTATGGAGTGTGTTCCCAAATCTGCGTCCGGCGTTGAACAACGCAGTCCTCTTTTTCTTCTTCTTCTTCAGGAGTAGAGTCTTCAACTCTTGCTGACCTTGAGCCAGGCTTAGGACCATCTCTTGAAACTGTGCACTTTGGGCCTGAAGGGCCTTGATTGCTTGCTCACTGGAGGATTCTGGATTCATGATGACTGTTCAAAATAAACAGCGAAGGAGATTAAGCAACCTGTGAAATAGGGTACCTGCTATACATATGGTGCAATGGAATGCGTATGTTTTATGTTTTCAAAGACAAACAAGATTCAACTTTGTAGACAAAAAGGGAAACACACTTCATTAGATTAAAATTTTCAATTGTTCAACAATTTTCCCTTAGGCATTACAGGAATAAAAAATACTAGAAAGGAAATAAAAGCTATAAAAGGAAATATCTAAAGCTCATCAATGCTCCCATGGCCTCCTTTTCTCAGTGTTGATGTAGTTTTTCAGGACCCTCTCTTCTTCCAATTGCTTAGTCAGCCTCTGGATCTTCCGTTCCTGCTCGTTGAACTTCTCCCGATAGAAATCCCGTTCTTCCTTTAGCTGCGCCCAAGATCTCTTCATTGTGTCAAAATCAGTAGGTATCTGAAGAGGGAGGACAGTTGGAGGAACCCCATCTTCATCAGGAGATTCAAGAATGAGAGGTCTAACAGCTTCGTATGGCATACCCAACCTCTGAGCACGGATGCGGACCCACTTGCAATAGGGTTCCATTGGTAGAGAAGTCTTTGGTCCCAACTCATGTGGGTCAGCTTTGTGAATTCTGTCCCAAGCTCTAATGAATCCATGGCGTAGTTTGTCACTGTCTGCCTGAAACTCAAAATGGAAGTGAGGAACCAGCATTTCATGAGTCCCATCTCCTCTGGCTCTTCCAAATTGACGGAGAGCTAAGCATGGATTGTAAGAGATTCCTCCTTGGATACCAATCAACGGAACATTAGGGTATTCTCCGCAACGGTCAACAACAGCTACCTCATCCAAACCTCTGAGAGTCCAGGTGATGTCATTATCAGTGAGAGACATTAACCTCCGAGCCCAACCTTTTCATTGTTCATTCTTCAGCACGAACTTAGGAAGGTGCGAAATAAACCACCTTACTAGCAAAGGAGCACAACACCACGGAGTTCCCCATTTTCGAGCAGTACGAGCATAGAGTTGTTGTAGAATGTCACCCAAAAGAGTGGGTACCGGATTCCGAGACATGAAGATCCTTATGACATGGGTACTGATAAAGGTGTCAGGGTTGGGAAACAATACCAGACCATAGATCAAAAGAGCCAGAATATCCTCGTACGCCTTGAAGTCCAAGTCATTCCAGAAATCATTAGCCTTGCCAACCAGAAATTTGACCAAAAAGCCCTTGACCCCATTTCTAGTTTCCCAGTTAGCTAATACCTCTTCTTTGGTCAAGGGGAGAATTGCAGCAATCTCTTCAGGTCTAGGAGTCTTTTCCAAACCAGTGAATGGAGTTTGTTCCAAGACAGGGATCCCAAGCAAATAAGAGAATTCTTCCCGGGTAGGAACCAGCTGGAAGTCTTGAAAGGTGAAACAATGATACAGAGGGTCATAAAACTGGGTCAGAACACTCATCAGTTGTTGGTCCCATTTTGCAGTGACCAAGCCAAGGAGAGAACCATGTCTGTTGATGAAGGAAGAAGTGTTTGGAATCCTACCAACCAAATCCTTGAGTAAAACTGGTGGTTGAACAAAGTTGAGCCGGACAGTATTCCTACGCACGGGCATCATGATGTCCTACAAAACAGAGCAAAGATGAAACTCTTTTGTCTTTGAAATAGGTTAGTCCTTTATACAGGATGCATGCAATGGTATGATGGCATGATGCTATGATGAAGCACACCACAAGTATTCACACAGGCAAGCATGGTAAGGCACACAAGTCACACAAGACACCCTTAGGTTTCAGGCCAGCATGAATTTCAGGTATTACCCTCTTTTGGTTTTGTTGGTTAAAACCTGTCCTATCAAAAGTAACCGGGTTCTAGAGGATCTCAAATCATTGGCTACCCTCAATAAGTCATAACTCCAGCATCACAATCTTTTCTCGCAGCCAGAACCATCTCGAGAGTTTAGCCTCAATGAGTATAGCATACTGCTACTGTCCTAATAGCCAAGTAGGTCAATTTAGGGTTCTAAGGTTGGTTGGTGTTTAATGACTCCTTAGAATACCTATATTCTCCCCGTTGCAACACAAGGGATATAGGTACAGACTAAGATGCCACACCAACGTAGCCACTGCTTCACCCATGTCGGTCTACGCCGGACAGGTCCCTCACAGATTATGCTACCTAAAAAGGGTATTTCCCAGATCCGGGTTAGGATCTATGAAACTCCGATGAAAAGCCCACAAATATAAAAGCAACCAAAGCAAACAATTGAAAACAAAGGTGATCTAAACCCTAAGGTTACTCCACTTTTAAGTTGTCCCCAGCAAAGTCGCCAGTTCTATGATACGGTGGGAGAACTGACTTGAGGTTTTGCGTTTGTTTTCGCAAATGTTTCGGTTGAGCAAGAGTCGCCACCGACTTTTTATTTTATCCTAAGGAAAGGTTAAAAAGCACAGCAAAAACCTTTGAGATGTTTTCTTGGGTTCGGGGAGTAGATTATAGAAAGGGAAGGTATTAGCACCCTTTCTATCCATGGTTATCCATGGGCTCTTAGTTACTTGCTTAGATCACTTGCCTTTTGTTTTCAATTGTTTTAAATGGTGCTTGTGTGTGTGGGTTTGAAAATGTTTTGAAAAGAAGCCAATGTGGTGGCAACCTTTGTAATGATCCATGCGGGGATGTATACAAAGGTGTATGTCTTTTGCAAAGATTTTCATTTTGTTTTTGAAAGTTGTTTTGAAAGTGTTGTGAGGTGTGTTTTTAAAATAGGCAAGTGTTTTGTTTTGCAAGTTTGATTCAAGTAACTAAGAGGTTGTCTACTCCTAAATTTTCTCAAAGTTTATTGCTATGTTTTAACCCTTTTAATAAGTTTGTTCCACCATTGTATTTGGTGGACAATCTCATGTTAGGATGTGAAAGGGATGGGCGCGGGTCATCGTTTAGACCATAATTGCAATGGTGCCAAGTATCTTTGGGCATTTTCTTTAAGGGACTTGATCATTTGTTTTGGCAATATTTTTGAAAGTGTTATCGAGGGACTATGATCATTTGATTTTTTTGTTTTGCCCAAAGAGACCTAACATGCAATATGGTCCAATTTTGAAAGGCAACAAGTGGAATACCCTAAGGGGTGCAAGTGTGATTTTTATGTTTTCTTGGGTTCGGGGAGTAGATTATAGAAAGGGAAGGTATTAGCACCCTTTCTATCCATGGTTATCCATGGGCTCTTAGTTACTTGCTTAGATCACTTGCCTTTTGTTTTCAATTGTTTTAAATGGTGCTTGTGTGTGTGGGTTTGAAAATGTTTTGAAAAGAAGCCAATGTGGTGGCAACCTTTGTAATGATCCATGCGGGGATGTATACAAAGGTGTATGTCTTTTGCAAAGATTTTCATTTTGTTTTTGAAAGTTGTTTTGAAAGTGTTGTGAGGTGTGTTTTTAAAATAGGCAAGTGTTTTGTTTTGCAAGTTTGATTCAAGTAACTAAGAGGTTGTCTACTCCTAAATTTTCTCAAAGTTTATTGCTATGTTTTAACCCTTTTAATAAGTTTGTTCCACCATTGTATTTGGTGGACAATCTCATGTTAGGATGTGAAAGGGACGGGCGCGGGTCATCGTTTAGACCATAATTGCAATGGTGCCAAGTATCTTTGGGCATTTTCTTTAAGGGACTTGATCATTTGTTTTGGCAATATTTTTGAAAGTGTTATCGAGGGACTATGATCATTTGATTTTTTTGTTTTGCCCAAAGAGACCTAACATGCAATATGGTCCAATTTTGAAAGGCAACAAGTGGAATACCCTAAGGGGTGCAAGTGTGATTTGGGTGTTCATTTTCATGCTTGTTTGTCTTGAGATTAGGTCATAACTATTTTGTCGTTTTTAGCATACAAACCCTAATTCTAACATGGTATAATTAGAAAGCAATAAAGTGCGAAAATAAATTTACTAGGCTATTACAATATTTATCATTTATACACAAAGATAAAATAAAAAAAAAGAAGTATATTTGTAAAAATGTATTTTTAGTGTTAAATATTAATAAAATTAAAATATGCATATTTTGGTATTTTATCCTAAATATATTTTATATCCAGATATGGTTGTAAATTCAAGAGCGAAGGAAGTGTAGCCTACGGTTAAGGGAAGCCGTCTAAAAAGAGCTATTTATAATCTCGATAACCTAAAAAAAATGCAGAAGTGAGCGTACCTGCTCTGCCCTACCCCTATCAAAATAATGAGATTATAGGGGGGGACAGTGTTGAATCCATCCAACGGAGGCTACGAATTCATATGGGCACGAGAACCGATCCTCATGAGGAG